>OZ024824.1:38918301-39439114 GCA_964016985.1 Anodontia alba | reverse complement strand
TCTGTGCACAAGTGTGAAATGAGTGAAAAGGGTCCCCAGGGCCGGGGTGGGAAAATCTTCATTTTTTTCCATTTCTTGAAAAGCTTTTAAAAATGAAGAAAATCATCATAATTTGACATCAGAACAACTAAAATATTGATTCACTCATTTGGATGAAATCTCTGCACAAGTGTGAAATGAGCGAAAAGGGTCCCCAGGGCCGGGGTGGGTGAAATCTTCAATTTTTTCGATTTTTCGAAAAGTTTCCGAAAATGAGAAAAATCATCATAATTTGACTTCAGGACAACTAAAATATAAAAATTCACTCATTTGGATGAAATCTGTGCACAAGTGTGAAATGAGCGAAAAGGGTCCCCAGGTCCGGGGTGGGGAAAATCTTCAATTTTTTCAATTTTTCGAAAAGTTTCCGAAAATGAAGAAAATCATCATAAATTGACATAAGGACAACTAAAATATAAAAATTCACTCATTTGGATGAAATCTGTGCACAAGTGTGAAATGAGCGAAAAGGGTCCCCAGGGCCGGGGTGGGGAAAATCTTCAATTTTTTTGATTTTTCGTAAAGTTTCCGAAAATGAAGAAAATCATCATAATTTGACATCAGGACAACTAAAATATAAAAATTCACTCATTTGGATGAAATCTGTGCACAAGTGTGAAATGAGCAAAAAGGGTCCCAAGGGCCGGCGTGGAGAAAATCTTCAATTTTTTCGATTTTTCGAAAAGTTTCCGAAAATGAAGAAAATCATCATAATTTCACATCAGGACAACTAAAATATGAAAATTCACTCATTTAGATGAAATCTGTGCACAAGTGTGAAATGAGCGAAAAGGGTCCCCAGGGCCGGGGTGGGAAAATCTTCATTTTTTTCCATTTCTTGAAAAGCTTTTAAAAATGAAGAAAATCATCATAATTTGACATGAGAACAACTAAAATATTGATTCACTCATTTGGATGAAATCTCTGCACAAGTGTGAAATGAGCGAAAAGGGTCCCCAGGGCCGGGGTGGGTTAAATCTTCAATTTTTTCGATTTTTCGAAAAGTTTCCGAAAATGAGAAAAATCATCTTAATTTGACATCAGGACAACTAAAATATAAAAATTCACTCATTTGGATGAAATCTGTGCACAAGTGTGAAATGAGCAAAAAGGGTCCCAAGGGCCGGCGTGGAGAAAATCTTCAATTTTTTCGATTTTTCGTAAAGTTTCCGAAAATGAAGAAAATCATCATAATTTCACATCAGGACAACTAAAATATGAAAATTCACTCATTTAGATGAAATCTGTGCACAAGTGTGAAATGAGCGAAAAGGGTCCCCAGGGCCGGGGTGGGAAAATCTTCATTTTTTTCCATTTCTTGAAAAGCTTTTAAAAATGAAGAAAATCATCATAATTTGACATCAGGACAACTAAAATATTGATTCACTCATTTGGATGAAATCTCTGCACAAGTGTGAAATGAGCGAAAAGGGTCCCCAGGGCCGGGGTGGGGAAAATCTTCAGTTTTTTCGATTTTTCGAAAAGTTTCCGAAAATGAGAAAAATCATCATAATTTGACATCAGGACAACTAAAATATAAAAATTCACTCATTTGGATGAAATCTGTGCACAAGTGTGAAATGAGCGAAAAGGGTCCCCAGGTCCGGGGTGGGGAAAATCTTCAATTTTTTCAATTTTTCGAAAAGTTTCCAAAAATGAAGAAAATCATCATAAATTGACATAAGGACAACTAAAATATAAAAATTCACTCATTTGGATGAAATCTGTGCACAAGTGTGAAATGAGCGAAAAGGGTCCCCAGGGCCGGGGTGGGGAAAATCTTCAATTTTTTTGATTTTTCGTAAAGTTTCCGAAAATGAAGAAAATCATCATAATTTGACATCAGGACAACTAAAATATAAAAATTCACTCATTTGGATGAAATCTGTGCACAAGTGTGAAATGAGCGAAAAGGGTCCCAAGGGCCGGGGTGGAGAAAATCTTCAATTTTTTCGATTTTTCGAAAAGTTTCCGAAAATGAAGAAAATCATCATAATTTGACATCAGGACAACTAAAATATAAAAATTCACTCATTTAGATGAAATCTGTGCACAAGTGTGAAATGAGCGAAAAGGGTCCCCAGGGCCGGGGTGGGGAAAATCTTCAATTTTTTCGATTTTTCGAAAAGTTTCCAAAAATGAAGAAAATCATCATAATTTGACATCAGGACAACTAAAATATAAAAATTCACTCATTTGGATGAAATCTGTGCACAAGTGTGAAATGAGCGAAAAGGGTCCCCAGGGCCGGGTTGTGAAAATCTTCATTTTTTTCCATTTCTTGAAAAGCTTTTAAAAATGAAGAAAATCATCATAATTTGACACCAGGACAACTAAAATATAAAAATTCACTCATTTGGATGAAATCTGTGCACAAGTGTGAAATGAGCGAAAAGGGTCCCCAGGGCCGGGGTGGGGAAAATCTTCAATTTTTTCGATTTTTCGAAAAGTTTCCGAAAATGAAGAAAATCATCATAATTTGACATCAGGACAACTAAAATAAAAAAATTCACTCATTTAGATGAAATCTGTGCACAAGTGTGAAATGAGCGAAAAGGGTCCCCAGGGCCGGGATGGGGAAAATCTTCAATTTTTTCGATTTTTCGAAAAGTTTCCGAAAATGAAGAAAATCATCATAATTTGACATCAGGACAACTAAAATATAAAAATTCACTCATTTGGATGAAATCTGTGCACAAGTGTGAAATGAGCGAAAAGGATCCCCAGGGCCGGGGTGGGAAAATCTTCATTTTTTTCCATTTCTTGAAAAGCTTTTAAAGATGAAGAAAATCATCATAATTTGACATCAGAACAACTAAAATATAAAAATTCACTCATTTGGATGAAATCTGTGCACAAGTGTGAAATGAGCGAAAAGGGTCCCCAGGGCCGGGGTGGGGAAAATCTTCAATTTTTTTGATTTTTCGAAAAGTTTCCGAAAATGAAGAAAATCATCATAATTTGACATCAGGACAACTAAAATATAAAAATTCACTCATTTGGATGAAATCTGTGCACAAGTGTGAAATGAGCGAAAAGGGTCCCCAGGGCCGGGGTGGGGAAAATTTTCAATTTTTTCGATTTTTCGACAAGTTTCCGAAAATGAAGAAAATCATCATAATTTGACATCAGGACAACTAAAATATAAAAATTCACTCATTTGGATGAAATCTGTGCACAAGTGTGAAATGAGCGAAAAGGGTCCCCAGGGCCGGGATGGGGAAAATCTTCAGTTTTTTTGATTTTTCGAAAAGTTTCCGAAAATGAAGAAAATCATCATAATTTGACATCAGGACAACTAAAATATAAAAATTCACTCATTTGGATGAAATTTGTGCACAAGTGTGAAATGAGCGAAAAGGGTCCCCAGGGCCGGGATGGGGAAAATCTTCAATTTTTTCGATTTTTCGAAAAGTTTCCAAAAATGAAGAAAATCATCATAATTTGACATCAGGACAACTAAAATATAAAAATTCACTCATTTGGATGAAATCTGTGCACAAGTGTGAAATGAGCGAAAAGGGTCCCCAGGGCCGGGATGGGGAAAATCTTCAATTTTTTCGATTTTTCGAAAAGTTTCCGAAAATGAAGAAAATCATCATAATTTGACATCAGGACAACTAAAATATAAAAATTCACTCATTTGGATGAAATCTGTGCACAAGTGTGAAATGAGCGAAAAGGGTCCCCAGGGCCGGGGTGGGGAAAATCTTCAGTTTTTTCGATTTTTCGAAAAGTTTCCGAAAATGAGAAAAATCATCATAATTTGACATCAGGACAACTAAAATATAAAAATTCACTCATTTGGATGAAATCTGTGCACAAGTGTGAAATGAGCGAAAAGGGTCCCCAGGTCCGGGGTGGGGAAAATCTTCAATTTTTTCAATTTTTCGAAAAGTTTCCAAAAATGAAGAAAATCATCATAAATTGACATAAGGACAACTAAAATATAAAAATTCACTCATTTGGATGAAATCTGTGCACAAGTGTGAAATGAGCGAAAAGGGTCCCCAGGGCCGGGGTGGGGAAAATCTTCAATTTTTTTGATTTTTCGTAAAGTTTCCGAAAATGAAGAAAATCATCATAATTTGACATCAGGACAACTAAAATATAAAAATTCACTCATTTGGATGAAATCTGTGCACAAGTGTGAAATGAGCGAAAAGGGTCCCAAGGGCCGGGGTGGAGAAAATCTTCAATTTTTTCGATTTTTCGAAAAGTTTCCGAAAATGAAGAAAATCATCATAATTTGACATCAGGACAACTAAAATATAAAAATTCACTCATTTAGATGAAATCTGTGCACGTGTGAAATGAGCGAAAAGGGTCCCCAGGGCCGGGGTGGGGAAAATCTTCAATTTTTTCGATTTTTCGAAAAGTTTCCAAAAATGAAGAAAATCATCATAATTTGACATCAGGACAACTAAAATATAAAAATTCACTCATTTGGATGAAATCTGTGCACAAGTGTGAAATGAGCGAAAAGGGTCCCCAGGGCCGGGGTGTGAAAATCTTCATTTTTTTCCATTTCTTGAAAAGCTTTTAAAAATGAAGAAAATCATCATAATTTGACACCAGGACAACTAAAATATAAAAATTCACTCATTTGGATGAAATCTGTGCACAAGTGTGAAATGAGCGAAAAGGGTCCCCAGGGCCGGGGTGGGGAAAATCTTCAATTTTTTCGATTTTTCGAAAAGTTTCCGAAAATGAAGAAAATCATCATAATTTGACATCAGGACAACTAAAATAAAAAAATTCACTCATTTAGATGAAATCTGTGCACAAGTGTGAAATGAGCGAAAAGGGTCCCCAGGGCCGGGGTGGGGAAAATCTTCAATTTTTTCGATTTTTCGAAAAGTTTCCGAAAATGAAGAAAATCATCATAATTTGACATCAGGACAACTAAAATATAAAAATTCACTCATTTGGATGAAATCTGTGCACAAGTGTGAAATGAGCGAAAAGGATCCCCAGGGCCGGGGTGGGAAAATCTTCATTTTTTTCCATTTCTTGAAAAGCTTTTAAAGATGAAGAAAATCATCATAATTTGACATCAGGACAACTAAAATATAAAAATTCACTCATTTGGATGAAATCTGTGCACAAGTGTGAAATGAGCGAAAAGGGTCCCCAGGGCCGGGGTGGGGAAAATCTTCAATTTTTTCGATTTTTCGAAAAGTTTCCGAAAATGAGAAAAATCATCATAATTTGACATCAGGACAACTAAAATATAAAAATTCACTCATTTGGATGAAATCTGTGCACAAGTGTGAAATGAGCGAAAAGGGTCCCCAGGTACGGGAGGGGAAAATCTTCAAATTTTTTGATTTTTCGAAAAGTTTCCGAAAATGAAGAAAATCATCATAATTTGACATCAGGACAACTAAAATATAAAAATTCACTCATTTGGATGAAATCTGTGCACAAGTGTGAAATGAGCGAAAAGGGTCCCCAGGGCCCGGGGTGGGGAAAACTTCAATTTTTTCGATTTTTCGAAAAGTTTCCGAAAATGGAGAAAATCATCATATCAGGACAACTAAAATATAAAAAATCACTCATTTGGATGAAATCTGTGCACAAGTGCGAAATGAGCGAAAATTGTCCCCAGGGCCGGGGTGGGGAAAATCTTCATTTTTCTCGATTTTTCGAACAGTTTCCGAAAATGAAGAAAATCATCATAATTTGACATCAGGACAACTAAAATATAAAAATTCACTCGTTTGGATGAAATCTGTGCACAAGTGTGAAATGAGCAAAAGGGTCCCCAGGGCCGGGGTGGGGAAAATTTTCAGTTTTTTTGATTTTTCGAAAAGTTTCCTATAATGATGAAAATCATCATAATTTGACATCAGGACAACTAAAATATAAAAATTCACTCATTTGGATGAAATCTGTGCACAAGTGTGAAATGAGTGAAAAGGGTCCCCAGGGCCTGAGTGGGGAAAATCTTCAATTTTTTCAATTTTTCGAAAAGTTTCCGAAAATGAAGACAATGATCATAATTTGACATCACGACAACTAAAATATAAAAATTCACTCATTTGGATGAAATCTGTGCACAAGTGTGAAATGAGCGAAAAGGGTCCCCAGGGCTGGGGTGGGGAAAATCTTCAATTTTTTCGATTTTTCGAAAAGTTTCCGAAAATGAAGAAAATCATCATAATTTGACAACTAAAATATAAAAATTCACTCATTTGGATGAAATCTGTGCACAAGTGTGAAATGAGCGAAAAGGGTCCCCAGGGCCGGGGTGGGGAAAATCTTCAATTTTTTCGATTTTTCGAAAAGTTTCTAAAAATGAAGAAAATCATCATAATTTGACATCAGGATAACTAAAATATAAAAATTCACTCATTTGGATGAAATCTATGCACAAGTGTGAAATGAGCGAAAAGGGTCCCCAGGGCCGGGGTGGGGAAAATCTTCAATTTTTTTGATTTTTCGAAAGGTTTCCGAAAATGAAGAAAATCATCATAATTTGACATCAGGACAACTAAAATATAAAAATTCACTCATTTGGATGAAATCTGTGCACAAGTGTGAAATGAGCGAAAAGTGTCCCCAGGGCCGGCGTGGAGAAAATCTTCAATTTTTTCGATTTTTCGAAAAGTTTCCAAAAAATGAAGAAAATCATCATAATTTGACATCAGAACAACTAAAATATAAAAATTCACTCATTTGGATGAAATCTGTGCACAAGTGTGAAATGAGCGAAAAGGGTCCCCAGGGCCGGGGTGGGGAAAATCTTCAATTTTTTTGATTTTTCGAAAAGTTTCTAAAAATGAAGAAAATCATCATAATTTGACATCAGGACAACTAAAATATAAAAATTCACTCATTTGGATGAAATCTGTGCACAAGTGTGAAATGAGCGAAAAGGGTCCCCAGGGCCGGGGTGGGGAAAATCTTCAATTTTTTTGATTTTTCGAAAAGTTTCCGAAAATGAAGAAAATCATCATAATTTGACATCAGGACAACTAAAATATAAAAATTCACTCATTTGGATGAAATCTGTGCACAAGTGTGAAATGAGCGAAAAGTGTCCCCAGGGCCGGCGTGGAGAAAATCTTGAATTTTTTCGATTTTTCGAAAAGTTTCCAAAAAATGAAGAAAATCATCATAATTTGACATCAGAACAACTAAAATATAAAAATTCACTCATTTGGATGAAATCTGTGCACAAGTGTGAAATGAGCGAAAAGGGTCCCCAGGGCCGGGGTGGGGAAAATCTTCAATTTTTTCGATTTTTCGAAAAGTTTCCGAAAATGAAGAAAATCATCATAATTTGACATCAGGACAACTAAAATATAAAAATTCACTCATTTGGATGAAATCTGTGCACAAGTGTGAAATGAGCGAAAAGGGTCCCCAGGGCCGGGGTGGGAAAATCTTCATTTTTTTCCATTTCTTGAAAAGCTTTTAAAAATGAAGAAAATCATCATAATTTGACATCAGGACAACTAAAATATAAAAATTCACTCATTTGGATGAAATCTGTGCACAAGTGTGAAATGAGCGAAAAGGGTCCCCAGGGCCGGGGTGGGGAAAATCTTCAATTTTTTCGATTTTTCGAAAAGTTTCCGATAATGAGAAAAATCATCATAATTTGACATCAGGACAACTAAAATATAAAAATTCACTCATTTGGATGAAATCTGTGCACAAGTGTGAAATTAGCGAAAAGGGTCCCCAGGTCCGGGTGGGGAAAATCTTCAATTTTTTCAATTTTTCGAAAAGTTTCCGAAAATGAAGAAAATCATCATAAATTGACATAAGGACAACTAAAATATAAAAATTCACTCATTTGGATGAAATCTGTGCACAAGTGTGAAATGAGCGAAAAGGGTCCCCAGGGCCGGGGTGGGGAAAATTTTCAATTTTTTTTATTTTTCGAAAAGTTTCCGAAAATGAAGAAATTCATCACAATTTGACATCAGGACAACTAAAATATAAAAATTCACTCATTTGGATGAAATCTGTGCACAAGTGTGAAATGAGCGAAAAGGGTCCCCAGGGCCGGGATGGGGAAAATCTTCAATTTTTTCGATTTTTCGAAAAGTTTCCGAAAATGAAGAAAATCATCATAATTTGACATCAGGAGAACTTAAATATAAAAATTCACTCATTTGGATGAAATCTGTGCACAAGTGTGAAATGAGCAAAAAGGGTCCCCAGGGCCGGGGTGGGGAAAATCTTCAATTTTTTCGATTTTTCGAAAAGTTTCCGAAAATGGAGAAAATCATCATATCAGGACAACTAAAATATAAAAAATCATTCATTTGGATGAAATCTGTGCACAAGTGCGAAATGAGCGAAAAGTGTCCCCAGGGCCGGGATGGGGAAAATCTTCATTTTTCTCGATTTTTCGAAAAGTTTCCGAAAATGAAGAAAATCATCATAATTTGACATCAGGATAACTAAAATATAAAAATTCACTCATTTGGATGAAATCTGTGCACAATTGCGAAATGAGTGAAAAGGGTCCCCAGGGCCGGGGTGGGGAAAATCTTCAATTTTTTCGATTTTTCGAAAAGTTTCCGAAAATGAAGAAAATCATCATAATTTGACATCAGGACAACTAAAAGATAAAAATTCACTCATTTGGATGAAATCTGTGCGCAAGTATGAATTGAACGAAAACAGTCCACAGGTTTTATCATAATGTTCAATTTTTTTTCCGTTTTTTGAAATTTTTTTGAAAATGAAGAAAATCTACATAATTTGACATCAGGACTACTAAATTATAAAAATTCACTCATTTGGATGAAATCTGTGCTCAAGTATGAAATGAACGAAAAATGTCCACAGGGCCGGGGTGGGGAAAATCTTCATTTTTTTCCATTTCTTTAAAAGCTTTTAAAAATGAAGAAAAACATCAAAATTTGATATCAGGACAACTAAACTACATGTATAAAAATTCACTCCTGTGGATGAAATCCGTGCACAAGTTCAAGTTTTGTTAATTTCAAACAGATTTTGTATCCAAAGGAATGATTTTTGTTGTATATTTGAGATGTCCTGATGTCAAAAAATGATGATTTTCTTCACTTTCAAAGGTTTTCCAAAAAAAAAAAAAATAAATAAATAAAGAAATATTCACCCAATATTGCCCTGGCGAAAAGGTCAAGTTTTGCTAATTTTACATTTTTTCGGATTTTGTATCCAAATGAATTAATTTTTTTTATGTTTGAGATGTCTTGATGTCAAAAAGTGATGATTTTCTTCATTTTTGAAGGCTTTGTTTCCAAAATATAAAAATATGAAGTTTCTCCCACCGCTGCCTTGTCGAAAAGGTCAATTTTTTGCTAATTTCACACTTTTGCAGATTTTGTATGCAAATGAGTGACTTTTTATGTTTGAGATTTCCTGATGTCAAAAACTGATGATTTTCTACATTTTGAAAGGCTTTCCAAAATATAAAAAATATAGTTTTCACCCACTACGGCCCTGTCAAAAACGTCAATAATTGCTAATTTTACACATTTGCAGATTTTGCATCCAAATGAGTGAATTTTTATATTTGAGATGTCCTGATGTCAAAAATGATGATTTTCTTCGTTTTCAAAGGTTTTCCAAAACATCAACAAAATTGTGTTCGCCCACCGCGGCCCTGTCAAAAAGGTCAATATTTGCTAACTTAACACTTTTGCATATTTTGCATGCAAATGAATGAATTTTTATATTTGAGATGTCCTGATGTCAAAAAATGATGATTTTCTTCATTTTTAAAGGTTTTCCAAAACATCAACAAAATTGAAGTTTTCGCCCGCCGTGGCCCTGTCAAAAAGGTCATTATTTGCTAACAAAACTTTTGCAGATTTTGCATGCAAATGAGTGAATTTTTATATTTGATATGTCCTGATGTCAAAAAGTCATGATTTTATTCAATTGCAAAGGCTTTCCAAAATATCACAAAAATTGAAGCTTTCGCCCACCGCAGCCCTGTCGAAAAGGTCAATGTTTGCTAATTTCACACTTTTCCAGTTTTTGCATCCAAATGAGTGAATTTTTATATTTGAGATGTCCTGATGTCAAAAAGTGATGATTTTCTTCCTTTTCAAATGCTTTGTGAAAAAAAAAAAGGTTTCGCCCAGTTTGGCCCTGTCGAAAAGGTCAAATTTTTCTAATTTCACACTTTTGCACATTTTGCATCTAAATGAGTGAATTTGATATTTGAGATGTCCTGATGTCAAAAAGCGATCATTTTATTCATTTTCAAAGGCTTTCCAAAATAATAAAAAAAAAACTGACGTTTTCGCCCACCACGGCCCTGTCAAAAACGTCAATAATTGCTAATTTTACAGCTTAAGTTTAATAACTATAATTGTAACGATGAGTTAAAATTGACATGATCACGAAATTGTTAAATAGTATAGAGTTATTGCAGATATGGGATACAGATTCAAATAAGTCTCAGACTTTTTTCTGGATCCCTTTTGTATAATGTGTGTATCATGAGTTTCATATTTCTATATATCTGTACATGTTATACAAATGAAATAAAGTATAAACCAATTTTACACTTTTGCAGATTTTGCATCCAAATGAGTGAATTTTTATATTTGAGGTCCTGATGTCAAAAAAATGATGATTTTCTTCATTTCCAAAGGCTTTCCAAAATTTCAAATAACTGAAGTTTTCCCCCACCCTGTCGAAAAGAACAATTTTCGCTTATTTCACACTACTGCAGATTTTGCGTCCAGATGAGTGAATTTTAATATTTGGTATGTCCTTATGTCAAAAAGTGATGATTTTCTTCATTTTCAAGTCAGAAAAATTAAGTTTTCCTCCACTATATATATTGCCCTGTCCAGAAGTCATTTTTTGCTAATTTAACACTTTTGCAGATTTTGCATCAAATGAGTGATTTTTTTTGTATGTTAAAAAGTGATGATTTTCTTCATTTTCAAAGGCTTTAAAAAAATTAAAAAAAAATTGAAGTTTTCTCCCACCGCGGCCCTGTCAAAAAAGTCAATATTTGCTTTCAAACTTTTGCTGATTTTGCATCCAAATGAATGATTTTTTTTTAATCTGAGATGTCCTGATGTCAAAAAGTCTTGATTTTCTGTATTTCAAAAAAATAAATAAATAAATAAAATAAGATAGAAAAAATAAAAAATAAAATAAAAAATAAAATAAAATAAAAAATAAAGATTTGGCCCACCGTGGCCCTGTCGAAAAGGTCAATTTTCCCTGATCTCACACTTCTGCAGATTTTGCATCCAAATGAGTGTTTTTTTTTTAAGATATATTTGAGATTTTCTTATTTCAAAAGGTGATGATTTACTCCATTTTCAAAGGCTTTCCAAAAACTTAAAAAAAAAAAAAAAAAAAAAAATGAAGTTTTGCCCCGCTCTTGCCGTGTCCAAAAGCTCAATCCACACTTTTGCAGACTTTTCATCCAAATTAATGAATCTTTATATTTGAGAGTTCCTGATGTCAAAAACGATGATCTTCTTCATTTTCAAAGGCTTTCAAAAAAGAAAAATAATAAATAAATAAAATAAAAAACTTAAGTTTTCTCCCATCACGACCCTGTCGAAAAGGTCAACTTTTGCTAATTACACACTTTTGCAGATTTTGCATGCAAATGAGTGAATTTATATATTTGAGATGCCCTGTTGTCAAAAAGTAATAATTTTCATTTTCAAACGCTTTCCAAAAATAAATAAATAAAATAAAAATATGAAGTTTTCGCCCATCACGGCCCTGCCAAAAAGGTCAATTTTTGCTAATTGCACACTTTTGCAGATTTTGCATCCAAATGAGTGAATTATTACATTTGAGATGTCCAGATAAAGTATGATAAAAAGTTAAGGTGTCCCAACATTTAGAGTAAATACGGTTATTCTGCCCAACATAGATTTGAGTGCCCGTTAGATTCACCTGAATGAGACAGATCTAACGAGTTACCACAATCTATGGGTTTGAACAAATTTAAATTAAAGAGAGTGGTATTCATGGCCTTGTTAACTTGATGTATACCGTTTTTACAATGTCCAGTTTAACTAACCCGAATTATTTGATTTTGAATGATGAGCATCACATTAAGAAGACGAAGGAGAAAAACTTACTTTGCGTTTGGTGAATGTATTTTCTCGCATAACATCTGCATATCACATAGAACCTCTGCCCTGTCTACAGCTCATTATGAATGAATGAATGACTGAATGAATGAACGAAAGAACAAACGACAGAAGGAAGGAACGAACGGGCGGACGGACGGAAGAATGAACGGACTGGCGGAATTTTTGGGACGTGTATTTTCCGTCTTTATAATTGATTGATCGATCGATCGATCGATCGATCGATTGACTGACTGACTGACTGACTGACTGATCGATGACTCAGATCAGCATGTCCAGGGTCTTTGCTGCGCGGTTAATGAGTAGCTAAAGACCCAGCCGTCTTCGTTCGGACAACGAAGACTCTGATCAGACTGGCTGGATGTCCTTGCTGATATGAGTCTTCACTGGGCACACATGTCAACTGTTTTATTTTATCATTTGCGGGCTAATTTAAGAAACACGATAGATCATATAGTCTTCATTTGGACAGCGAAGACTCTGATCAGACTTTGATAATACGAATAGATTCTCAAAACGAGTAAAATTCTTTCCTAAGATATTTAACCTTTACCACACTCTAGGCAAATTCAACAGAAAACAAGCTGATGACACTTTTCTTCTCATTTTTTTTTTCTACAAAATATGGTTGACATTTCATACATACTAATCGGAAACTATTTTAAAATGTCATGTACTGAAATAATTCATGTATGTTCTATTTAAAATCAATAAAGTACGACTGCAAGAAATGGAGTAGTAGTGGTAGTGGTACAACAACAACAACAACCACTACTACTACTTATTATTATTATTATTATCATTATTTTACCGCATCCAGTAGTTGTAGTAGTCTGGTCAAGGGCTTTGTTGTTTTCAAACTGGATAAGGCAAAGTTCTTGGGATAATTTGCATATAGTAGGCAAAATGCGATTAGGCGAAATGGGAGGAGATTGGGGCCTTAGCTAACCATTGTGCACACAACAGACTGATCAGACTGGGGATGCCCAGGGTAATCTCAGTCTCCGATGCTCATGCGTGTGTTTGTATATTAGAACTTATATACTTTTGACACCCATGTATATTAAACCTGGTTCTCATCGCTGTGGTTCGAGCCCCGCTCGGGTCATATGTGGGAAAGCCAAGTTCTGCTAACGGATGGTCAGGTGGTTTTTCTCCGGGTTCTCCGGTTTTCGCCCACCTTCGATGAACGATCGGCTCGATATAAGTGAAATATTCTTGAAAGGGCCGTAAAACCAAAATCAAAAAAAAAAAAAAAAAAAAAAAAAAAATATATTAAACCTGGTGTAAGTCAATCAGTACCGCGGGCATAATCGATTTATCGCAGTAAAATGTAAAGACTTATATAGGAAATCTATATTATACACCAATTTTTAAAGTATGAAAAATAATACAATATTTTTGCTGGTAGCGTTTGATTCCATTTTTTTTAGGAATACGCTGATACTTTTTTCATATCTTTAAAACGAAAATTTTTCGGTCCTTTTTCAGGTTTTTTTACAGGCACCCTTCAAATGATTAAATATATTGTGGTAACGATGATTTTTTTTTCGATGTTTGAATTTCTAACTTACAAATAATTCATTTAAATTACAATCTGGAATATTTTTCCTGGTGGCATTTTGTGCAGAAATGCCTGCTGGAAAATTTGGTTTTGTTTCATTAAAATCAAATAAAAACTTTTTGGTCCTTTTTTTTTTTTTTTTTTTTTTTGACATTTCTATCAGTGGTATTGTTCTTTTTTTCTTAAGAAATTATCGTATTTCCGATAATCGGCAGTGGCGGAAAATACCGAGCATGTAATCAGGCGATGATATTGGCCTTCTCGCAAACACCGATATCAGTTTATCGACTAATCAAGGTAATTCCGAGCGCACGCAGATTGGATTATGTCGCTTGACTTTAGTTTTCCAGTGAGGTTTTTCAAAGTCCCAGATGTCTGAAAGGTACTTAATCTAATTAATTGCACCTGAAAATAATATAGAACATTAGATTATAATATTATCATCCTACTCGTTTTAATATATAAAGACATAATGCGAAGTCGATTGCGCGCCATAGCAAATCCTCATGCTCTTTGCTGATGTTGCTAATAGCATGACGGACGGACGTACGGAGTTGCTCTCCCACACCCTTACCATGCCGGGAGGTCATGTAGCAAGTTTGGTTAAATTCTGCCCAGTGGCTTAGGAGACTATAGCATGGACGGATAGACGGGCGCACGGAAAAATAATGTTGCTCTCGCACAACCTTACCATGGGCGGAAGTGATGTAGCAAGTTTGGTTAAATTCCGCCCAGTGGCTTAGGAGACCATAGCATGGACGGATTGACGGACGCATGGAAAAATAATGTTGCTCTCGGACAACCTTACCATGAGCGGAAGTGGTGTAGCAAGTTTGGTTAAATTCCGCCCAGTGGCTTAGGGGGCTATAGCATGGATGGATAGACGGACGCACGGAAAAATAATGTTGCTCTCGCACAACCTTACCATGAGCGGAAGTGATGTAGCAAGTTTGGTTCCGCCCAGTAGTTTTTGAGAAGATAGTGTGACAGACAAATGGACGGACAACGGACACAAGGACGGTCGGACGCACAGAAAGATAATGTTGCTCTCGCGCACCCTTACCATGATATCCCATCTTCAGACAGTGCAGAGATTCTGTGTAACATGCAGATGTTGTGTGAGAAAATACACGAACTCGACTCGAAGTAAGTTCTTCTTCTTCGTCTTTTCAATGTCATATTCATCACTCAGACAACAATTCGGGTTCTCATTTAAACTGGACATGTAAAAAATTCCACCAGTCTGTTATTCGTGCATCTGTCCGTCACTCCGTTCGTTCGTTCATTCATTCATCCATTCATAGCGAGCTATAGACAGGGCAGAGATTCTGTGTGACATGCAGATTACATACACCAAACGGTAAATAAGTTCTTCTTCGTCTTCTTAATGTGATGCTCATCGCTCAAACAAATAATTCGGGTTAATTAAACGGGACATTGTAAAAATGGCATACATCAAATTAACAAATTCGTGCAATGAATACCCTTCTCTTCAAACCCATAGATTGTGGTTACTCGTTGGAGGCGCCTCATTCAGGCGAATCTAACGAGCACTCAAATCTTTCTGCGACGTTTGACCGTCTTCGGCCTACACTGTTTGCTCACTGTTTGCCTCGGGATGGGTGGGGGGTGTAACTTCCTATATATGGCATAGTATGGATGTGCGTGTCGAATGGCCCCCTTTTTCAGCGCTGCCAAGTATATGATTAGCCTCTTTTTCAGCAGAAAGTTTATGATTGACACCATTTTTCTGGATTAGTATATGAAAGGCCCCACTTTTCTGATGTATCCCAGTACATGCACATATTTTTCGTTCAGAAATTTTTCAAGGCTGCTTGTTCTTTTGGTATTCATTGAACTGCCTGCTATACTTGTCTAACTACCAGCAATAAATGGGTACAAAAAATCAAAGGGGAGTATATGAATGGGTCAACATTTCAGACGATCTAGTATATGAACGGGTCCGTTTTTCAAAGGTTATGTATATGAATGGGGTAGGTTTCGAACACCCATTCCACAATTACCACCAAGGTTACCCATCCCCCACACCCCCCACCCCGAGATGCCTCTCTGTCCCAATACTTAGAGTTATTACGGTAAGAACCATATCAAACATTTTCATCTGAAAAACATTATGAAAACACGCCTATTCAAATATACTGAAAAATTTCACCACCAAAAACTGAAAGTTTTCAGATAAAAATACTGGTATTATTTCATATTTCTGCTCAAAACATAGATTGTGGGTACTCGTTAGAACCGCCTCGGCGAGGTGGTTCTAACGAGTACCACATACCTCCTCGGCGAGGCGGTTCTAACAAGTACCCACAATCTATGTTTTTGTGCAAAAATAAGAAAAATAGTGTATACCCCTGTAAACCCCAGTTTTACTATATAAAAGTGGGGTTTAAGGGGGTCAAAATTATATAGGTATGTTTTCGTGATGGCTAGTTCTACAGATATGAAAGACGCATTCCATAAGAGAAAACATAATCCGAAATAAATACGAAATAGAAACATCATTTTTTTTGTTTTACTTAGAAACGTGCACAGCGGAAAGCCAGAGCTAAGGCATCACCAACAGAGCTTTCTTCTTCAGACCTCTCTTGTTGTATCTGAAACAGGCAGTGTGGAGCTAAGATTGGTCTGATCAGCCATCTTAAAACACACAAATAATAACACATCACACAGTTGATTAGGATTGGTCATTATCAGACGAACTATGATGATATTGGCTGCATTGCCTATTACCTATATAATGGTTTTTCCTATATTTTTAATACGGCTGCATTTTGCGACTGCGTTTTATACTCTCCCCGAAACAACAAATGAACGTAGCAGGCAAAATTCAGAGTACCCGCCCCCCCCCCCCCCCACCCCCGCCACCCCAGGGGTCCAATGGTCCAAGGAATACACTGACCACTCCCCAGACATTTTTTTTTTTTTTTTTTTAATTTCACCTCATTTCCGATCTAATTTTATATGATCTTGAAGACTCACTGTAATCCTTTTATCTCTCTTTTTTTCTTCGTTCCATAGCCTGACGCGTAGTCAGCCTCCAGGGGTCAGCCTGCCAAAAAATGCCTGCGTTGATTGTTAAGTAAGCGAGTTTTTAATGCAAGCTAATACTTGATGAAGCATCTGCTCATTGCGTTCAATGTTTAAAAGCGCTTAGACGACACAGGATTGTTTGGACATGCATGACAATTAAAGCATATTTTTGCTTCAGGTAGGAGACATATCTAAAATATTCTACTTCTCATGTTTAATGAATACAACATTCATTATTTAAGTACATATATTCGTGTTTGTCTTTGTTCGATATACTGTAAATGAGGAGAATCTCTGGAAAGTAACATGTTTTCGCGACATTAAAAACCGGTTTTACTGTCCATTCGACATCTCTTGGAAAGACGTTTTTTGCTTGGCGTTTTACTTTTAATGAAAATATTTTGTTCTGTTTGACCATATATTATCAGAAACCATATGTCTTTTATGTTTCTGTGTTTTGTTCTCAAATATTTACACAAAAATTTAATACGGCCAAAAGTTGGTCTGACCTATGCAATTTCTATAGTAAAGTGATTTTTTGGAATTTTTGTCTAAGAAAATATTTTATATTTTTTTTTGCTGAATTTGAATTATAGATGTTTTACAACAATATTGTGAAAATTTCAGAAAAATTGAACAAGTGGAACGTTGAAAATTTGGCTCCAAGTTACCTACCCTATAGATTTCTGCATGATTTGGCTTCATTTTTACTATGGGAAAAAGTGAAAATATTTGATTTTTTAAAAATCAATTACTAGAATAAAGTTTTTTGTACATAGGTAGTTACGACAAATGGTTTTGCATCATACCATGACAGAAATTTGCAAATTTACTTCTTCTGTGTAAAGCGTCATGCAAAAAACGACTTTCTGAAAGATGTCGAAAGCACTGTAGTCAAATTGCTCACAGTACTGTGAAAATATTCTGACAGTGGCCCTGGCAATTTATTGATTTTGCTTTTTGCTTGTTGAAATAACGGAGAGAACTGTGAAAATACTCTGACAATGGCTCTGGAAATTTATTTGTTTTGTTTGTTGAAATTTACTTTCCTGGTTCAACAGGTCATGAAAAAAAGTACATAGTCTAATTAGTAATTAATAATATTTATAGCAGCTAGTCCTCTGGTACCAGACAAGTAGCCATCGTCTGTGTCTGAGGTACCGACAAGCCACCAATGAATTTGCTCATCCAGTACAGGGAGCCAGTTAATTCTGTGTAAATGGCTACGTGTTTGGTAGTATACTATAGTGTCTCATTTCAAGAATTTGTGCATGCTAAATAGTACTTTTAAGATCAGAATTTCACTGATTTTTTTTTCCTCATCTTTTTTAAGAAAGGAAAAGAACCACAGCAATATTGGCTATGAATACTGAGACTATGATAATAAAAGCTGTGCTAGTTTTTATTATTTATAGTATCATTGTTATAAAAAAGTTTAATTTAGTATTTCATATAATTTTGTATTTTCACATCTCAGATGTAAATCCCGGCATGAAGGTACTTTAATCATTTGATCACAGAGTCAGGAAAAACAACTAATGCAATTAAGCAGTAATTGCTCTACTCATCAGACAGACAGAAACAGACAAAGAGATGGAAAATAGATAGAGATGACACATTTCTCTTTTTCTGTATGAGTTGAATTTCTTGCTGCAATGAATGCAATGAAAGATCTCATAATAGCCGGCCTCGGTGGCTCAGTTGGATGCGCCATTCGACTGGAGACCAGGAGATCGCGGGTTCAACCCCCGCCGAGGTCGGCAACATTCTTTCGTGGAGATTGATAATGAAATATTTTCTACGGTCATTCTCTCCCTTCCGCTGATTCAAGAAGGGCAGTTGTCAGTTTCTGGCGAAAGAATGTGCACAATATTGGTTAACCCCTTAGAGGACTAAGCCTGCCCAGTAAACGTGTGGTTAGGTAAACTGACCGCGCTCGATATGACCCCATTGGGTTGACTGGGCCGTAAAACCCCAACACAAACAAAAGATCTCATAATACTTGAACTTTTGTCATTGAATGAATTATTTAGTGCCTGTGCTTCCACTGGCTTCAAACAACATCTCCTCCTGAATGGCAAGTCAGATTGAGCAGAAACTTGATGGGAAGCATCAGAACTACATAGAATAGTAATGGGAATGGGGGTTCTGGCACACTTTTCCCGTGGAAGCCACCATATTACTCATAGACGCTCCCAACACCCTCATTTTTACCCCCCTCTGGAAGCCACCAAACCGACCGTGAGGGCCACCATGTCGGCAATCAAACGGCATCTACGTTGAGACAGCTCCAGTGACCGAGCGCTGACGGTTCTTTCATTTAGAAGAAAAGGCGACCAGTTGCATACTACTATGAATAACATGCCTAAGGGATTCAACACATGCAATTGGCTGGCTGTGAGCTCAACGGAGCACTGCGGTAAAAGCTGTCTTTCTGACTTCCGTAAAGTCCACCTGGTGAAACTCGGTAGAGGTACGCGCTCTCAGCCCTGTCGAGGCTGTGGTATAGGGGTTACAAACAAGCTGGGACTCTGTTATCCGTGTGGGTATAGGAGAGAGTGGTGTCGTGCAAATAAAGAGATTCAAAGGGAGTTTGTGCGCCTGGCCGCCATCGAGATTTTAATCTAGCAGGCGCGCCAAATTGGATTTCCATTTAGAGAAAGGCGGTACCAAGGACATTTCCACAGCGATACACAGCACACACCCACTGGATTTCCATTTAGAGAAAAGGTGGTACAAAGGACATTCCCACGGTGATATACCCGTCGTATTTCTATTAAGAGAAAAAAGAGATACTAAGCACGCACCCATCATGATGGACGGCTCGATGGAACATCTCATTGGTCTGTATCTTGCGGGGGCTATTACACCGCAAACCTACGTGAACGGTCTCAGAGTTCTCGCAGAAACACCGCTTACACCGCCCGCCTCCCCGCAGACGAAGGGCTTCCCGCAGGCGAAGGGCTCAGCAGCAGGCACCCACCCTGGCTCCGCGCCAGCCACCCACCCCGGCTCCGCACCAGCCACCCACCCAGCACCGGCCCCCACCCCACCTCCCCGCAGGTGAAGGGCTTCCCGTAGGCGAAGGGCTCAGCAGCAGGCACCCACCCTGGCTCCGCACCTGCCACTTACCCCAGCCCCGTGACAGCCACCCACCCTGGCTCCATGCCAGCCACCCACCCCGGCTCCGCGCCAGCCACCCACCCCAGCCCCGCGCCAGCCGCCACCTCAAGGCGAGCGGCGCACTGCGGCCGAGGAAAGACCCTCGTGCACTGACCAAGAAGGCGCAATGGAACGTCTCATTGGTCTGTTTCTAGCGGGGAATATTACGCCTGAAACCTATGTGAACGGTACCGAAGCCCTCACAGAGACTTCACCTACGCCGGCCCCCATTCCTCATCCCAGCAAGTGAAGGGCTTCCTGCAGGCAAAGGGCTCAGCAGGCTGAGGAAACACCCAGTGAACAGCCAACCCAGCACGCGCGAGCAGCCCCGCAGGTGAAGGATTCTCCCAGTTCCACCCAGCACGGGCGAGCAGCCCCACAGGCGAAGGACTCTCCCAAACCCGCAGCAGTTGGCGCTGGACCATTGGGACATACCTGCGCGGATGGGAGATGAATGTACCTCAAGGCCACCCCAACAGTACAGACCCCAGGGTTTTCCTGGAGGGCGCCTGGCCGCAAATTCGGGTCAAGCTCGAGGAGGAGATTGAGGCTCTGAACAGGGTCAAGTTTCAGCTGGCTCTCATGGTGCAGCTTCGGAAGGACAACCCGGATGGCAGCGAAGAGTATGTAAGCCAGGCGGTTATGCGCGACAAGCAGCTTACCGCCCTGCAAAATAGCGAGATCGATGTAGCCCTCAACCAAGCCTTCCCCGAGATCCAGGAAAAAAGCTTGAGAAATGGACGCAGAGAGGGTCTGGCTGGGTGGTTGACCGGGTTGAAACCCTTTGGCTGGACATCGCTAGATATCAGCCACTAAGAGGCGGCTCCTACATTCCACTACTGGCAGCCATGAGAAACAAGAAGGCGGTCGTAAACATGAAAAACAAGGGCGACAACTGCTTCAAGATGGCCATCAAGGGCAGCCAGATTTCCAGCGGCTAGGAACTCCCAGAGGCCTAGCAATTATCCACAGCAGGACAATCTTGATTTCACTGGGATTGATGCTCCCACGCCAATCTCTCAGATTCCAAGATTTGAGCGGCAAAACTACATGGCCATCAATGTCTTTGGGTGGAACAAAGGAGTGATTGTTCACCAGATCAGCAAACAGCCCGAAGACATACCAAGGATCAATCTACTACTGATTGGAAAGGCTGGCAAATTTCACTACGCCTGGATCAAAGACCTCAACCGCCTACTCTATGACAGTAGCAAACACAAGGAGCGCAAGCACTTCTGTGCGCGTTGCCTTCATGGCTACACAAGGGAAGATCAGCTTGAGGCTCACAAGCCGGAGTGCCGCGGGATTGGCCAGACAGCTGTGCGGGTAGATATGCCGAAAGAAGGTGAAAACAAGCTGGCCTTCCAGAACTACCACAAGCAGCTGCTGGCCCCCTACATCATTTACGCTGACTTTGAGGCTCTCACCGCCAAGGTCGAGGGGCCCAAGCCCGACCCCGCGAAGAGCAACACTCAGAGGACACAGCACCACGAGGTCTGTAGTTACAGCTACATCGTTCTTCGGTGTGATGGCTGTACAGAGCCGCCGGTCGAATATCGCGGCCCCAATGCGGCGGGGCACTTCTTGGAATCACTGCAGGAAGAAGAGCGCGAAATCAAGGCCCTGCTAGCTGATCCTAAGGCCATGAGGATGACGCTGGGGAACTGGCATGCCTTTCGCACCGCTGAGATGTGCCACGTATGTGACAAACCTCTTGAAGGCGACTCCGTGAGTGACCACTGTCACATTACAGGTAAATATCGAGGGGTGGCCCATACTGCCTGCAACCTCAAGGTACGGCTATCCCCCAAAAACACCACTATCCCAGTTGTCTTCCACAATCTGCATGACTTGGAGTACCCAGAAGACCTACACGACGCGCACAATGCATATCCGCTGGCGCCCGAGCGCATGGCGGTAAAGAAGGGGTGGATGTCCGAGTACCAGCACAGCCTCCTCTGCATGGCGCCAACAGAGGTTGAGAAGCTGGTCCCCAACCTCCGCAACAAGGGCCGCTACGTGCTCCACTATCGGAATCTGCAGCTATATATGTCTCAGGGCCTGCGTCTGACTGCGGTCCATCGCGCCCTCCGGTTCGACCAAAGCCCTTGGATGGAGCCATACATCCGGAAAAATACTGAGCTCCGGAAGAAGGCAACCAGTGGCTTTGAGAAGGACCTCTACAAGCTGATGAACAACTTTGGGAAGACCATGGAGAACCTGTGGAAACGGGTTGATGTGAAGCTGGTGCGAAGAAACGAGGAGGACAAACTCAGGCGCCTCATCGCCAGCCCGGTGTTTGCTTGGGCCAATATCTTTGATGACGACTTGGTGGCTATTCAGGTCCACAAGAGCCGTCTGGAGCTCAATCGCCGAGTGTATGTAGGGATGAGTGTTCTGGATCTCTCAAAACACCTGATGTACGACTTCTATTACAACGAGCTCCGGAAACAGTGCGGGGACCAGGTCAGCTCCTTTATACTGACACCGACAGTCTCCTCCTCGAGATCCAAGCGGAGGATGTCTACGAAGACATGACCAAACATCCAGAGCTCTATGACACCTCGGCTTATCAGCCAGATCACCCACTGTACAGCGCCACCAACAAAAAGGTGCTGGGGAAAATGAAGGATGAGTGTACAGGGCGCCCCATTGCCGAATGCGTTGGCCTGCACCCCAAGATGTACTCTATCCTTGAGGCTGGTGGCGAAAACATCAAGAAAGCGTGAAAAAGAATGTCGTAAATAAGCGCATCAGGCATGAGCAGTACAAAGAGGCCCTCTTCGAAAAGCCAACCTTCCGCCACAGTATGGATGTCCTGCGCTCTGACCGCCATCACATCTATGGGCAGCGCCTCCAAAAGGTCTCGCTCTCAACCTTCGACTCCAAGCGCTGGATCGCAGAAAATGGGGAAGATACACTGGCCTATGGTCATCGAAGCGCCCTGCAGGCATAACCTGTAGGAAGCTACCGGAGGATATCCATTCGTCGGACCTGCCTGGACAAGGTCTCGCTCTCACCCTCGACCCCAGGCGCTGGATCGCAAAAAATGGGGAAGTTACACTGGTCATCAAAGCGCCCTGTCGGCATGACCTGTATGAAGCCGCCGGAGGATATCCATTCGTTGGACCAGTCAATTGGGAATAGGTTGGAAGACCGTAGGGCCATACTTGGCATCCCAGGCCTCTATACTTGACATCCCAGGCCCACTGCTTGACATCCCAGGTCCTCTTACTTAGCGTCTGTATAGCAAAGCAAAGCACCTTCCCAGGTCTTCACCCTTTTTCAGGATTTCTCAGGCCCCTCAAGATGCCCATCTCCTACTTAGCATCTATATAGCAAAGCTATGTTCCTTCCCGGGTCTCCGCCATTTTCCCAGGATTTCTCGGCCCCTCAAGATGCTTGCCAGATTCCCATCTAGACATAGGGATGACGCGGGCATACAGCCATGATTCCCAAGCGAGAGTTAACCCAGGAACAGATTGAGGAGATCCAGGCCCTTTGGGGGCGACTGACAGCAGACGTAGTAAAGAAGCGCTTTGGCTTTGGGTCCTCGAGGCTCTACAAGATATGGCGTGACGCATTGAAAGCTCTCCCCGACTGCATTACCGCCGACCTTCCTCCGCCGGCACGCTGCGGCGACTTGCCTCTCAGAGAAACCCCAACCGTCAAAGACTTCTGCAAAGGGCTGGAAGGCCTTGAGACTTGAATGGAGCAATCTACAAGACTACTAATGGAGGTAATGGCCCAGTTGGTGCGTATGGAGGAGGAACGTGGCGAGCTGGAGGAGGAGCATGAAGAGGCTCGCAAAGAGGAAGCCCTGGATGGCGTCCGGATAATTGGACAAATGGTGGAAACAGCGGCCCAATGGTACACTGTCGTCCTTCCCATAGCCGCTATTCTCGCTTGGACCTGGAAGTACCGCGCCGAGCCTGCCGCGCAGAAACAGAAAGCTGCTCCACAAGCTGCGTGACCCGAAAGGGACACTCCACGGGGCTCGTGGTTCGGGAGGGACCCCTTCTACATGGAATAGGGCATTTGGACACAGACAGTTGTTGCAGAACAGACATGGAAATAGGCCGCAGAGGAGGCGGTTTGCCGCGCTTCCCATACAAGTTGTTCTGGGAGCATCAAAAGGCATACGACGGCAGGCCTGAGAGGCGTATTTGGGAGTCATTCATGGTTCTCCGTCGCGCAGTGGCCCAAGAGAGTAGTGCGACCATACTGGGGCATATCGACGCAGAAACGGCTAAAACTTGGTTGGGGTGGGACCTCGGACCGCTCTACACCGTGGGTTATCGTGGGAGTACGGTGTTTTACGCCCACGGAGGGTTTGTGGTGATCCGGTACCCTCCTCTTTTAGAGAATGAGTGAAAAACAGATTCAGCGAGCAGCTATGGTAACCACTGACGATGAGTTTCTCCTCAGGCGGTCCGCAGAGCCGTTTACGCCTCCGGTAATGTTTACGTGCACCATCGCGACCTTGGTTGGCAACATTAGTCATTCTCACGAAGAACTCACGGGGATCCTGGGTCCAATGGTTGCTGCCAGGAGAGGGGGGGTCAGAGCCCTGAACAGCAACTACGGGCACTACTGCCAGCCCGGCTATGAGAAGTTCCTGAAGCATCCAGAACCGCTGCCTGTGCTTCGGGGGTGGGGGGGGGGGTGGGGGGATGGAAACGCCAGGGCAACGCGTCGTGCTTCAGCTCAGCTCTTGAGGTGGCGATCTTTCCCAACCCCGACGACAACCCTCCCCCTCCGTTGTAGCCTTCCTCAGGAAGAATCCGGAAAGTATTACGTCGTAAAGTGTTTCCCTTCAACTGGATATACCCAGGTACCGGGAGACATCTCCCCCAATCTGTCCAACGGTTCCTTTGCCGCAGCTATCTGGGCCCGCTTTCTGGCAGAGGCGGGTGTTGGTACCAACCCCGCGGCCCTGGTCACAATTCTCGGAGAATGCAGTGATTTTTTTAGGTGTGCGACCTGCGTCCTGTACGCATAATTTCGCCAGAGGACGCAAAAAAATCAGCCTCGGTGAGTCCTGTGGACTCAAAAAATCTCGAATGTACGTACATTTTGCTTCTTGAAATCTACTTTCATTTTCAGAAAAAGCGAATGTGCAAGCGGCGTTTCAGTACAGTCTTTGGTAAAAGCCAGTACTGAAAGGCGTCGTATCCCTACGTATCCCTACGGTACACCGATTTTACCTATACAGTCAAATAATCAATACCAAGTCCAGTACCGGAGGAAACCGTAGCAGACACTTAAGTATTGGTTTTTAGTCTGTTGAGATCTTTTATCATAACACCGTTTGACCTTGCAATTGTCAACAGGAAACAGCTATCGTTTTGTATTTCTTTTTTTTTTTTTTTTGGAAAGAAGAAAAAGATGCACCCTAAAAAGATAATAAAACTAGACCCCAAACAGAAAACGCTGTTCGGTCTGCTAGTTCAGCAAATCAGACCGACACGGACAACAAAGTCTGAGAATGCCAATGATGGCGATCTTGATAATGAAAACCCCCAGTCGCAAACTGAACCCACAAAGCAACAGATAAAAAGAAAGTCTCTGCTTTGTATCAGGGTCTAGTCAAAACAGACAAAATGTCTGTCCTTAATCATGTATCATAGGTATTTGATCATCTGTCACTAAAACTGAAGTTGTATGAAAACATTTTCATAAGCCTGTGGGTGAAACATTTTCTTAACACTTCAGTTTTAATAGACAGTGGTACTATAGTTTCATATTTCTCAGGAAGTTTTCTGGCAAGAATTAAAGCAACTCAGTCAACACTATTTACATGTACTTTTATTGCACATCCAATTAAAACATCAAGACAGAAATTACAAAACACTGTTACACAAGAACACAAGTTTAAATGAAAAATCTAGGACGCAACAAAATATTTCACCACGAGTCCCAGGCTGGATGCATAGTTTGAGTTTGGGATGCATGGATTCTGGTCCTAGCGAGTCCCAGGACCCATAAAGGCAAAATTGTAAAAAAAATCACTGGAATGGCCGATTATGGTGAACTACAGTACAGCCAGCGAGACATTCCTATAGATCTCGGTCGTCACCATGACCAATTTTTCCGTCACGGTGTTGCTTCGTCTTGTCACCGAGACGAGCGAGACAGCTGGCGAGACGCACAGGTATTCTCAGCGAGACATTGTAGCGATACGCTGAGCGAGACACTAATCCGGCCGAGAATTTTATTGCCTTTTATAGAGACACAGCGAGTCACAGCGCGACATTTATGACCGTAAGATAAGAAGTTTTTACCAGTATTGACCATTTTACTGTACCTCCAGTAGGGCTCAGGTAACAGGAAAAAAAAACAAACAAAAACATTATTATTATTATTATTTTCAATCCGCGAACCAATTTTACAATCCGCAATTTTCCGTCGAGTGGTTTGGAGTAACCAAACAAAAATTGTTACAACTGCGAATACAATAAATACCCTCTAAACTAGTGTTGGCAGCAGCAGGAACAGACTGCAAAATCTACACACTTAAATAGTTCTGCTTCCGAGGACCAACTCTGCGAGTGTTTTTCTTTTTTTTTATATTTCAGCCGCGAGTATCAAAAGGCATATCCGAACAACAGCTGATAGCCCCAGTGCGCAAGGCCGGCGACGTATTTGGACCAAAGCCTCCGATGATTTCTAATCGCCCCGTTTAAGTTTTGGATTAGGGGTGGTGGCCGCCTGAGTCTTCCTATACTCATTTTCATGTGACAATCACTTTTATCCAGTCTGGCCCATTTTTCTCGTGTCACTTTGCACGTGCTGCTGCTGCGGCCAAGAAAGTAGTTTGATCCCGAAGCACTGCTGAAAATTGTAGAGATGCCCATCTGTTTTAGTATTTTACAAAAGTAAAATAAGGCTGAACATTTCATGTGAATCGTCGATTCACATGTAATGACAAGCTTGATTTACACTGGAAAATAAGAAAAAAAAAAAATGAAAATGCCGTCTGCTGAATATGCTAAGCGCTTGCTTCAAGGGTTAAAGTATGGATACATTTCATTTGACAAGGGACAGAACTGGACAGGCTGAAATGTATCTACACTGCTCGGATCGGGGGCTGGACGGTTGATGATTGGACCAGGGTTAGGACTGTCCATTTAAAACAACACTTGACGATGGTGACTTGGTGTCTTATGTCACTTTAAACAAAAAAAAAAAAAAAAAAAAAAAAAAAAATACTTAAGTCATATATCGAGATGATAGAACGCGTCGTCTGATCAGGGTATTCACTGTTTGCAAAAACAGTTTAGCCATTTGTCTGTAGGAATATCTAAATCTCAGCCGTATGTGCCTAAAATGGACGAGCCAGAATCTTACAAGTTTTGCATACTCTCTCTCTCTCTCTTTCTCTCTCTCTCGCTCTCTGGAATGCTCTTTCTTTTTACCCTCATGCAAATATGACATGTCTCCTTTCGAGCTAGAAATTGTTTGCACTGACTTTATTGGAAAAAAATGATATCGCACGGGCGGGAATCGAACGCGAGACCTGATCGCGGAGTCGATCCCCACAGATTGTAGCGATTTATCATGAAACACATGTATTTGCTACTGTAACGGTCATTCGCTCTTTCCACTGCTTCAAGAGTGGCAGTTACAAGTTTCTGGCGGAAGGGTGTTTAATCTTATTGTATAAGCATGTCCCCTCTTTTGGCGCGATTCATAAAAAATGTTTTTCCAACGTAAAGCAATTGCAGTTAACTCCCTTCTGATAGTCAATTGCAGTTAGCTCCCTTAAAAGAATAAACACCTGCAGTGTGAGGACGTTACCCCGCATTCATCTGGGTACAAAATGAATATTATGTTATGTTATTCTCTTAAAATATGAACAGTAATAACACATTTATTGGCTTACAGAGCAATCTTCAAAACTTTCGTTTCCATGTAAAGCGTTCTGTTTTTGTGTCTTCAACATTCGATATGCAAAACTAAGGCCGAAATTAAATTAACGAGTAAAAGAGACACGTGTATAAACCTAGCATCGGAGGAAAAAGCGTCTTCAAAATGATCAGCCATATGTCCTCGCGGACATTCTAGGCAGAGTCTTCCTGGGTAGCGAGCTGGGTAGAAACCAATACTAAGTTACGAGGATAAAGTGCCTTGCGTAAGGACACAACACTTGGTGCTCGCGGGTATCGAACTTACCATTATCTGGGCTATAAATTCAGCAGACGACAAATTCGTTATTTTTTTTTTTTATTACCAAGAAAACAGGATTTGACATTTCATGCAATGGAGACAATTTGCATGAAACGCAAATCCTGTTTTCTTGGAAGAATGATAAAAATATTTCAAAATGTCGCCTGTTGAAAATTTAACCCAGAGCTAAGCGTTATGGTTTGCACAAACAAATCACGCATGAGTCTATGCATGGCAAAACCTACGATAAAACTTGTACGAAGAGACGGATCAGCCTGCACATGCACTCTGATCCTGCACATCCGTAGTCTGATCAGAGCCTTTGCTAATCGTATGTGCCTCCTACAATCTCTGGGTTTAACAAAACGTCTTGTGCGACGAGCGAAGACTCGGGTCAGTCTGCGCAACTGAAAATTTTGATAAAGAATTCGCTGATCGTATTTAACTTCGATAGTCGGGCTGTCCAAAGCGAGATAAAATGTGCGACTGCAACAGCACATTCTGACCAGATCATTCGCTGATCGTACAGTATGCACCTTCCTTGGACTCCGGGCTATCCAAGAAGCTTGCTTCATATAGTGGGTCGATGCAGAGACTGGCCCGAGTCTTTGCTGGTCGCACGTACATTGTTGTAGTGTACATTTTGTCCTGTTCAGTGAACGCACATTGTAAATCTTACTTCAGACATGAGAACTTTGTACCGACGTAATTTTGGTTTGAACTGGAGTTAAACGGCCAAGTCAACACTATTTCGCTCTTGTCGAGCCTGCACACTTTTCCGGGATGGGCTTATTCATAAGCTATTAATCATTTCAGCAGGAACTGATAACTGCCCTTCTTTTCTTTCATATACTTTGACGATAGAGCCTGCTTTTGGAGTTACGGCCCTTTGATCAACGAAAATATTTTAGTGATTTCTGTAATATATTTCTGTCGGCTCTGTAACTTGAAAACTATTTGAGATATATTCTTGAAATTTTATTAATTTATTAACAGAGCTATGGCACTTGCTTGATGTAAGTGCAGAGGCGGGGAATGGTGAAATGTCTGCAGTCCTTTTATTAGATATTTAACAGTATGAAATATTGGGAAATGACGCCTCGGTTGTGTAGTGGTAAAGCTGCTCGTTTTGTCACCCAGGGGTCATGAGTTCGATTCCAAGCTTCTCAAGCCTTTCATATGGGGCTTTGCACCAAGGTCCACATCTCCGTAGGACCTAGCTGTTAGTGGGACGCAATAAAAATCACTCACTCATTTGAATTGTCATTAGCCTCTATTGCCCCTTCTGTGCGTAGTGTTTTTTTTTTTTTTTGTGTGTGTGTGTGTGTGTGTGTGTGTGTGTGTGTGTGTGTGTGTGTGTGACAGGCACCCTTTACACATGTGCTGTCTGATTGATTCAATGCCTCTTTGATAGCAGAAGCGCCCCTTTAAGTAAATTTATATTGACACGTGCGGTTGCTGCACGCGAGTGAGAATTTCCCGGTCTTTTACCACATTACGTCATTTATATTGAGCGCGTGCAGTTGTTGCAGGCGAAAAAGTCGTTACAGGAATACCAAATATAAATACGTAATTCGTCGATTGGGGGCAAAAGTTTGATTCTCTTTGTGATTTTTGTGTGTTTGTTTTGTTTTCTATGGCACATTAAGTAAAAATGACCATGCCGGACCCACTTGTGTGGCCGGACTAGACTAAGCCAAAGAATCCGGTACTTTTTTATATGGGGCTTTGTTGAGACCCATGTTACGTGCTCGAACAGTGAATGGGGCTACCGGGGTTTTCTTTAGACCAGTCACGAACAAGGTGCTTTTTCACTGGGCAAAAGGCATCTTTAGACATTCTACCACATGCGTACAAATACATGTATACATGTACAACCAAATTTTCTTCGCAAAACAAATCCCGTTTTCAAGTACACGTATATTTTGTACCCTTGTTCTTATACATTGTATCATATATGAATAAGAACAACGATTTGTATTATGCAACATATTCAAGGAAATTATAACAGGACAAAAACATTTTTCTTTATTATTTCTTTATTTTCTCAACGTTTTAAAGATACTGGGAAGACCCGGATTTTTATTTTAATAAAACTGGCATGAGCAAAGTATTTTTGTCCAGGTGAATGGAAATCCACACTATTGATTACATAATCATGCAATAAAATGTCACGCTGCGTCGCGCTGGGTATCGCCGAGTCATCGGGACAATTCTATCTGTCTCGCTGTCTTAATATTCGTCACCGGGACAGGGAAACTGTTGAGCGAGACAGCGGGTACAGTCACCGGGACAGATTGTCACCGCGAAATGAGACAAATAGGAATGTCTCGCTGGCTGTACTGTACAAGTTCCTCCTAGTCCGCCGGAGTGAGCGCATTGTCCTCAATCTGGCCCGCATTGTCGAATACCTGAAAACCGTGAAAGAATCAGGTGAGGGGCTTCCATTTCCAATCTGGGAGATTAAGAGCCCCCAGGATAGCATGAACATGTCGTTCAAGTTTGTCTGCCCCGGCGGAAAAAAGGTTCGGGTCAACGTGTTCTATCCGGGAAAGGTGAACATCCTCGGGGCCCACGACGTCGAAACCCCCCCCCCCCCACTGACAATCTGCGACTACCTTTCGACCCTCTTCCATGCCCACTGGAGCGAGTTCATAGTCCTCCAGCCCCTCCCGGCTAAGGCTAAGTGAAGCACGGTTCTTGTCTTTTACGTTTAATAGGGTTCACTATTGGTGGTCAAATTAGCTGTCTTCAGAGCCTGGGGTTGATGGCCCGAAGGTATAAGATGGTGTATTCAGGGCGGGCCACGAAATTGTGGACAGTGTCTCGGTTGAAGCCCTTCTCGTAGCGTAGGATGTGGGTCAGCAACGCTTGCGCAACTGTGTTCGCCTGGGTGTGGGACCAGTTGTCTTCGGGTGAGCGGGTGCTCGGTGTCGTAGAGCTCTGGCGTTGTATATGGATGATGAGGTGGATAACGTTGTTCACGAACTGTTCGTATATATTCAAAGCGTGGCTTGAATTTTGGAAAGAGAGCTAGAAAGCCGTTCCTGTCAGTCTTGGTGAAGTACGCCTTGAGGGCGTAGTACTCCAGTCAGTACGACTCATCAATATCCTCACGGATCTGCGGGGAGGGGCGTTGATACACGAGCTGGCGGACCCGGCGAAGGAGGGGGATTCGCACAGGACGTCAGAATAGAGCCCCGTCTCCCTCAGGCAACGAGAGCAAAGGATGAAGCCGTAGTTCAAGGGGCAGGCGCGAACCCCCGCGGAGCAGGCGAGCGATGAGGCAGCCTGCATTTTGCCAGTAATGATGGCCTTCGCATCCTCTAGTGCTGTACGGGAGATGATGTTGATGTCTACCATTCGAAGGCCGGTTCTGTTGGGCCTGTGGCCAGTGGCTTTGGCCAGCAGACGAAGGATGTCCTCGTGGCTGTAGAGAACCTGGTGGGGGACGGCCTGAAGGCCAAAGGAGGTTCAGTACTGCGGTATTCCGGTGTTGAGGTTGGCGGTTTGGATATTCCAGATGCCTGGAGGATCGGCAGATGCACGGTGAAAGTTGGGGTGACGGAAGCCGAAGGTATAACCGCGTCCACGGTTGAGGCGCTCGAAGTCAAGGTGGGTGTCTCCCTCGCAAAAGAAGTTATGTCTGAGCTTAAGGCTGGCCACTGCCGGGAAGCCAGGACGGCCTGCAAAGAGTTTGTGAACAATCTCGGCGTAAGTCTTGTCTCCCGCCAACTTCAGGTGGGAGACGTCGTAGCCATTGCCTGTGGAGAGGCACCAGATCGGGCCCTTCATCGGATGGGCCCAGCAATACAGCGAGACGACCATCCTGTCGCTGACCTGAACGATGTCACAGTGACTGGTCCGGATCTCCCCATCTGGGTCTGGAGCGCTAAGGGCGCGATCCATTTCCTTAGCCGGCGGGTATGGGGCGAAGACTCATGGAGGTACTACGAGGTGGGTCCATGTGTGGGCATCAATCATGGCCCCGCACTCAGCGCAGAGAGGTCGCAAGAGAGGATGATGCGCCCTACAAAGGGGTCACACTCCATCTAGTGGCCTTCAAATTTAATGCTCATGCGCCCGGGCTCGATAATGATCGGGACTTGCCGCATCTTCTCGCGGGAGGCCCAGCGCTTTCCTCGAGCCTGTTTCTTGCCAGCCATCTGAAAGCCACCATCCTCAATGCCGGGTAGCCGAAATCTTGGTAGCCCTAACCACTAAGAGCTCTTAAGTCATCAATGTCGGCTACTATTTTTGTCGCCAAAATGGTAGCCAAAATCTTGGTAAGCCTGACCAAAAATGTGCTGTTTTCAGACCCCAAAGGCCGGCTGGAGTGGGGGCCGGCCAGAGGGGCTCTAGCTCGATTCCGGAGCTGTCTCGACATAGATGCAGTTTGATTGCCGACATTATGGCCCTCCCGAGCGGTTTGGTGGCTTCCAGAGTGTGGGTGGGGAGGGGGTGTAAAAATGAGGGTGTTGGGGGCTTCTACGAGTAATATGGCGGCTTCCATGGGAAAAGTGTGCCAGAACCCCCATTCCCTATACTACACATAGAGATTCAGAATTGCTAAAAAGGTTCAGTTCTGATATCCAAGATAGCAGCCACTGTGGCCATCTTGAAATTCTTCAAACGACATTTCCTCCCAAACTGTTAGTCATATTGAGCAGAAACTCAATGGGAAGCATCGGAGCAACATAGAGATTCAGAATTGCTAAAATAGTTCTGTTCCACTATCCAAGATGGCCGCCTGGGTGGCTATCTTGAAAATCTTGAAACCACATCTGCTCCCAAACCCTAAGTCAGATTGAGCGCAAACTTGGTGGGAGGCTTTGGGGCAATATGGAGATTCAGAATTGTAAAAATCATTTCTTTCCGGTATCCAAGACATGGCAGTCATCTTGAAAATCTTCAAATGACATCTCCCTCCAAAGGGTAAGTCTTATTGAGCCAAAACTTAATGGGAGGCTTCAGAGCAACATAGAGGTTCAGAATTGCTAAAAACATGCCATTCTGATATCCAGAATCTTAAACCCCTTATCCTCCCAAACGGTAAGTCAGATTGAGCCCAAACTTGGTGGGGGGCATTGGGGTTACATGGAGATTTAGAATAGCTTAATTCATTTGGCTTCAATATCCAAGCTGGCCACCATGGTGGCCATTTTGAAACTCTTAAAACATCTGCTCCTGTAAATTGGATTAAGCTGAAACTTGGTTGGAGGCAAGATTCAGAACTGCTAATTACTTCAAACCATGTCTGCTCCTGAATGGTAAGTCGGATTGAGCTTAAACTTGATGGGAGGCATAATTCGACTGTTATGGAGATTCAGAATTGCTACAATCATTCTGTTCAGAATTGCTACAATCATATCCAAGATGGCGGTCATCTTGACATTCTTCAAACCACATCTCCTCCCACACCGTAAGTCAGATTATCAGATTGAGCTGAAACTACATGTAGATAGGAGGCATCAGGGTGACATGGAGATTCAGAATTGCTAAATAGATTAGTTCCATTATCCAAGATGGCAGCCATGGTGGTAATCTTGAAACTCTTCAAACAACATCAGATTCTTGATTGCTAAAGGCAATCTGATCTGATAGCCAAGATGATCACCATGGCACAATGTAACGTATCATGATCAGCTTAATCCAGTTGAGCGATTTCTGGCCCACTTTAGTCTCTAGTGTTTCTTCTTAAAATTTGTTGTAAAATGGTCTGAAAATTCTGTGAGATTTGAATTTTTTATGGGAATTGCCTGCCAGATGGGCCAAATTCTGTGATATTTTATCTTACAGTGTGAGATACGGCATGTATGGGGTTGGGTTAATTAATGGATCATATTTAGCCTAATAACTGGAATATTTTACAGATACAATGTAGTTATAATAAAGTTAAGTTGTGGACAGATTCTAAAGGCATTTTAAAAATTATTTTACTGTGAGTGTGTATGACACTTTATTTCTAAAGAAAAAGCCTATTTAGTTTCAGGTTAAGGATTTCATACCCTTCATATATAACTGATAAATTTTCTTAAATGTAATATAATGATTCCATGCCTTATAAGTAATAATGCTTTTCAGTCTGACAATTATCCCCAAAACAGTTTATTATCCTTTATATGTGGTTGTACCGGTAAATGGGATAATTATTCCAGCACTGATAGGTACACCATAGCCACGAATGCTAGTGAGGGAAATGTCATGCAGTTAACAAAGCCAGAGAGATAGAATTATCTTTTGTTTTTATTTACTGAATTCCTTAAAAATAAACACATCAACAGTCCTTACATAGCCATACCCCACCCACCAATTTGGCAAAGCCCCATTTTTTTATGCTCCAGTTCAGGCATCATTTTACATAATTGGCTGCTGAAATTCCATCTCGCCTGTCCACACCCCTCACCCTCCTGACTTCCCACAGACTGATCATTACCTTTCCTGTCTGCTTATAGAATACTAAGATACTGCAGAATATAATGACATACATTAGGAAAACAGGCCTATTCAAATATTTTGAAAATTTCACCACCAAGAACTGTCTGCACATAGCTCTTGATAAGATGCTTTTTTGCAGTCCAAAATATTGATATTTTTTTTGTTTCTCCACAAAACATCTTTAGTGGTACTCATTAGAAGCACCTCAGCAAGGCACTTCTAATGAGTACCAACAATGTAATGTTTTTCTGGAGAACATAACGAAAACATACCTATTCAAATATATTGAAAATTTATAACCAAACTGTGAAACAGGGAAAATTTTCAGATAAAAAAATCTGAAATTTTTCATATTTCTGCTTAAAACATAGATTGTGGGTACTCGTTAGAACTGCCTCAGTGAGGCCCACAATATATGTTTTTTAGCAAAATAAGAAAAATAATGTATACCCCTGTAAACCCCATTTTTACTATATAAAAGTGGGGTTTAAGGGGTCATAATATTTACCTCATACCCACTCTCCTCTAGACCTATGGTCTGTATATTGTAAGTATTCTTAAAACACGTTTTCTCATAGTGCATTTAATTTTGTAATAATTTCAGATTTTTATAGATCGTCTTTGTTTCACTTGGAAAGATGACTGGAGAGGCAACTAAAAACACCTTTCTGTTGTATTCTGTAATTTTGTGTGTAACAGTTGGAGTCTGCTATCTGAAAGCACTTGACTGTGGGTTTGTGTTTGATGATGCCTCAGCCATTATTGATAACAAGGATTTGAGACCTAGAACACCTGTAATGAACCTTTTTTGGAATGACTTTTGGGGTACTCCAATGCACAAGGTAAGAAATGTACCATATTTAATGTAACTGCTCTTTAAACCATTGTAGACTGAATAGACTTTCCCACACTATATATTGGAAGAGTCGAATTTCAATTTTACTTACAACTGGCTATGAAATTTGTGTATTCCTACAGAAAATTGGCTAAACTATTTGCAAACAGTGGAGACCCTGATCAGATGCCGCATTCTGCGGCGTCTGATCTGGGTCTGCACTGTTTGCCAATAACGCTGTTATGGTCTCCTGACTACAATGGATTAATTACCTTTTTTTAGCTCACCTGAGCCGAAGGCTCAAGGTGAGGTATTGTGATCACTCACCGTCCGTCGTTGTCGTCATCCGTCAGTCCGTCCGTTCACAATCTTTAAACAACATCTCCTCCTAAACCACTGATTGGATTTTGACCAAATTTCACAGGAATGATCCTTGGTTGATGCTCTTTCAAAGTTGTTCAAATGGTTCCGGTCCATTGCATATCTAGGTCACAGGAGCTAAAAATAGATTTTTTAACTAAAAACTCAAAAAATCTTCTTGTCAGAAACCACTGGACCGATTTCAATATAACTTTGCAGAAATGTTCCTTTGGTGATCCTCTACCAAGATTGTTCAAGCCATTTGGATTTGTCAAAAAACATGGCCGCCAGGGGGCGGCCTTATTTTCCCTATATATCTATATAGAAAACTTTAAAAATCTTCTTGTCAGAAACCACTGGACCAATTTCAATATAATTTTGCAGAAATGTTCCTTTGGTGATCCTCTACCAAGATTGTTCAAGCCTTTTGGATTCATCAAAAAACATGGCCGCCAGGGGGCGGGGCTTATTTTCCCTATATATCTGTATAGAAAACTTTAAAAATCTTCTTGTCCGAAACCACTGGACCGATTTCAATATAATTTTGCAAAAATGTTCCTTTGGTGATCCTCGAGGAAGATTGTTCAAGCCATTTGGATTCGTCAAAAAACATGGCCACCAGGGGGCGGGGCTTATTTTCCCTATATATCTATATAGAAAAGTTTAAAAATCTTCTCGTCAGAAACCACTGGACCAGTTTCAATATAATTTTGCAGAAATGTTCCTTTGGTGATCCTCTACCAAGATTGTTCAAGCCATTTGGATTTGTCAAAAAACATGGCCACCAGGGGGCGGGGCTTATTTTCCCTATATATCTGTATAGAAAACTTTAAAAATCTTCTTGTCAGAAACCACTAGACAGATTTCAATATAATTTTGCAGAAATGTTTCTTTGGTGATCCTCTACCAAGATTGTTCAAGACATTTGGATTCGTCAAAAAACATGGCCACCAGGGGGCGGGGCTTATTTTCCCTATATATCCATATAGAAAACTTTAAAAGTCTTCTTGTCAGAAACCACTGGACCGATTTCAATATAATTTTGCAAAAATGTTCCTTTGGTAATCCTCTACCAAGATTGTTCAAGCCATTTGGATTCATCAAAAAACATGGCCGCCAGGGGGCGGGGCTTATTTTCCCTATATATCTATATAGAAATGTTTGAAAATCTTCTTGTCAGATACCACTAGACTGATTTCAATATAATTTTGCAGAAATGTTCCTTTGGTGATCCTCTACCAAGATTGTTGAAGACATGTCTATTCGTCAAAAAACATGGCCGCCAGGGGGCGGGGCTTATTTTCCCTTTATATCTGTATAGAAAACTTTAAAAAATCTTCTTGTCAGAAACCACTGGACCGATTTCAATATAATTTTGCAGAAATGTTCCTTTGGTTATCCTCTACCAAGATTGTTCAAGCCATTTGGATTCGTCAAAACACATGGCCGCCAGGGGGCAGGGCTTATTTTCCCTATATATCTACATGTATATAGAAAAGTTTAAAAATCTTCTTGTCCGAAACCACAGGACCGATTTCAATATAATTTTGCAAAAATGTTCCTTTGGTGATCCTCGAGGAAGATTGTTCAAGCCTTTTTGATTCGTCAAAAAACATGGCCGCCAGGGGGCAGGGCTTATTTTCCCCATATATCTGTATAGAAAAGTTTAAAAATCTTCTTGTCCGAAACCACTGGACCGATTTCAATATAATTTTGCAAAAATGTTCCTTTGGTGATCCTCGAGGAAGATTGTTCAAGCCATTTGGATTCGTCAAAAAACATGGCCACCAGGGGGCGGGGCTTATTTTCCCTATATATCTATATAGAAAAGTTTAAAGATCTTCTTGTCCGAAACCACTGGACCAATTTCAATATAATTTTGCAAAAATGTTCCTTTGGTGATGCTCTACCAAGATTGTTCAAGCCATTTGGATTCGTCAAAAAACATGGCCGCCAGGGGGCAGGGCTTATTTTCCCTACATATCTATATAGAAAACTTTAAATATCTTCTCGTAAGAAACAGTTGGACTGAGTTCAATGTAACTTGGCAGGAATGTTGCTTTGGTGACCTTCTACCAAGGTTGTTCAAGCCTTCATATGTCAAAAACCATGGTCCCCAGGTGGGCGGGGCTTATTTTTCGTCTGTATCTGCATAGAAAATTTTAAAATTCTTATTGTCACATACCCCACGACCGATTTCAATATTACTTGGCTGGAATGTTGCTTTGGTGAACCTCTATCAGGATTGTACAAGCAGTCATGATTCGTCAAAAAACATGGCTGCCATGGGGTGGGGCTTATTTTCCCTATATATCTAAATAGAAAACTTTAAAAATCTTTTGTCAGAAACCACTGAACAGATTTCAATATAACTTGGCAGGAATGTTCCTTTGGTGACCCTCTACCAAGTTTGTTCAAGCTTTCATGATTCGTCAAAAAGCATGGCCGTTAGGGCGTAGGGCTTTATAGCTATATAAAACTTTTTAAACCACCGGACCAATTTCAATATAACTTGGCAGAAATGTTCCTTTGGTGACCCTCTTTTAAGATTCAGTTCAAGTCGTCAAGATTTGTAAAAAAACATGGCCGGGGGTGTGATGGAGGGGGTGGGGGTGGTTAGTGCTATATACAAAAATCCTAGAGCAGTGAACTTGGCTGAAACTTCAACAGTAAATATGCAAATCTGTTTGGTCAGGTGAGCGATATAGGACCATCATGGTCCTCTTGTTTGTAATTTTATTTCCACAAGAAACATACATATTAACAAAATAAGACTTACTATAGTATAATGTATCACAATTAGAAACTGATAATAAATTATTTAATAACCAGTTGCTTGACACATCCATAAGAATTTAAATGTTAGCAAACCTAGTAGAAGCATAAAGACACATATATATTGCTTGTTTCATAAGAGAAAGTTCCTTTCACTGCTATTACTAGAATAGTATGAATCTACTAAATGATGATTTAGAGAAATCTTACACCCAAAGGCGCATCCAAATCTGCAAAGAGGACACATTTATTATATAAACACACACACATACACGTACATATGTATATATTTATACATATATGAAATATGTAATGATGAAATATATAACGTTACATAATGCCATTTTACATTGGTTCACGCTTTTCCATTGACAGCCTTAAAATTGACTTTTTAGCTCACCTGAGCCGAAGGCTCAAGGTGAGCTATTGTGATCACCCACTGTCCGTCGTCGTCGTAGTCTGTCCGTCCATCCGTTCACACTATTTAAACAACATCTCCTCCTAAACCACTGATTGGAATTCAACCAAACTTCACAGGAATGATCTGTGGTTGGTCCTCTTTCAAAGTTGTTCAAATGGTTCCAGTCCATTGCATATCTAGGTCACAGATGCTAAAAATAGATTTTTTAACTAAAAACTTAAAAAATCTTCTTGTCAGAAACCACTGGACCGATTTCAGTATAATTTTGCAGAAATGTTCCTTTATTGACCCTCTACCAAGATTGTTCGAGCCATATGGATTCATCAAAAAACATGGCCGCCAGGGGGCGGGACTTACTTTCCCTATATATCTGTATAGAAAACTTTAAAAATCTTCTTGGCAGAAACCACTGGACTGATTTCAATATAATTTTGCAGAAATGTTCCTTTGGTGATCCTCTAACAAGATTGTTCAAACCGTTTGGATTCGTCAAAAAAAATGACTGCCAGAGGGCAGGGCTTATTTTCACTATATCATCTATATAGAAAACTTAAAAAATCTTCTTGTCAGAAACCACTGGATCGATTTCAATAGAATTTTGCAGAAATATTCATTTGGTGCGCCTCTACCGCTGCCAGGGGGCGGGGCTTATTTTCCCTATATATCTATATAGATAACTTTAAAAATCTTCTTGTCAGAAACCACTGGACGGATTTCAACATATTTTTGCAGAAATGTTTCTTTGGTGATGCTCTACCAAGATTGTTCAAGCCATTTGGATTCGTCAAAAAACATGGCCGCCAGGGGGCGGGGCTTATTTTCCCTCTTTATCTATATAGAAAAAATTAAAAATCTTCTTGTCAGAAACCACTGGACTGATTTCAATATAATTTTGTAGAAATGTTCCTTTGATGATCCTCTACCAAGATTGTTCAAGCCATTTGGATTTGTCAAAAAACATGGCCCCCAGGGGGCGGGGCTTATTTTCCCTATATTATCTCTATAGAAAACTTTAAAAATCTTCTTGTCAGAAACCACTGGACTGATTTCAATATAATTTTGCAGAAATGTTCCTTTGGTGATCCTCTACCAAGATTGTTCAAGCCATTTGGATTCGTCAAAAACCATGGCCACCAGGGGGCAGGGCTTATTTTCCCTATATATATCTATATAGAAAACTTTAAAAATCTTCTTGTCAGAAACCACACGACCGATATCTATATAACTTGGCAAAATGTTCCTCTACCAAGATTGTTCAAGCCATCTTGATTTGTCAAAAAACATGGCCGCGGGGCTTATTTTCCCTATATATCTATTTAGACAACTTTAATAATCCTTTTATCAGAAACCACCGGACCGATTTCAATACAACATTGCAGGAATGTTTCTTTAGTAGCCGTCTACCAAGATTGTTCAAATCGTCATGATTCATCAGAAAACATGGCTGCCAGGGGGCGGGGCTTATTTTCCCTATGTATCTAAATAGAAAACTAAAAATCTTCTTGTCAGAAACCACTGGACCGATTTCATTATAACTTGAAAGAAATGTTTCCTTGTTGACCCTCTACCAAGATTGTTCAAGTTATCATGATTCATCAAAAAACATGGCCGCCAGGGGGAGGGGTTTATTTTTCCCAATATATCTGTATAGAAAAGTTTAAAAATTTTCTTGTCAGAAACCAATGGACCAATTTCAATATAGCTTGGCAGGAATGTTTCTTTGGTGACCCTCTACCAAGATTGTTCAGACCGGCATGATTCGTCAAAAAACATGGCCACTAGGGGGCGGGGCATATTTTCCCTATATATCTATATAGAAAACTTTAAAAATCATCTTGTAAGAAATTGTTGGATAGAGTTCATTGTAACTTGGCAGGAATGTTGCTTTGGTGACCTTCTACCAAGATTGTTCAAGCCCTCATGATATGTAAAAAAACATGGCCACCAGGGGGCGGAGCTTATTTTCCGTATATATCTGTATAGAAAATTTTAAAATTCTTCTTATCAGAAACCACCTGACCGATTTCAATATTACTTGGCAGGAATGTTGCTTTGGTGACCCTGTACCAAGATTGTTCAAGCAATCATGATTCATCAAAAAGCATGGTTGCCAGGGGTGGGGCTTATTTTCTTTATATATCTAAATAGAAAACTTTAAAAATCTTCTTGTCAGAAACCACTGAACCGATTTCAATATAACTTGGCAGGAATGTTCTTTTGGTGGCCCTCTACCAAGTTTGTTCAAGCTGTCATGATTCGTCAAAAAACATGGCCGTTAGGGGTGGGGCTTATTTTCCCTATATAGCTATATAAAACACTTCAAAAAACTTTTTGTCAGAAACCACTGGACCAATTTCAATATAACTTGGCAGAATTGTTCCTTCGGTGACCTTCTTTCAAGATTCAGTTCAAGCCATCATGATGCATGAAAAAAAATGGCTGCTGGGGAGTAGGGCTATAAAATTTATACAAAAATCTTAGAGCAGTGAACTTGGCTTAAACTTCAACAGTAAGTTTGCAAAGCTGTTTGCTCAGGTGAGCGATATAGGACCATCATGGTCCTCTTGTTTCATGAATCAGTCAGCCAAGTAAATATTGTGCATCCGACCTGTACTCGGTTACTTGTCTTAAAATTTGAACCAGTCATTTTTTCTGCCTGTAACTGCTGGATGAGCTAACAACAGTATAGACCCTGATTGGTTGCTGTATTATGTCAGTGTGCACTGTTTGCTTAGGCCTGTCTGTTCCAATACTTAAGATAAATATGGAAAATCTATGTAATTTTACTGATTTTTTTTTTTTTTTTTTTCATTTAACAAGCTTAATGCTTAACATGCTTAATAAATTGATGCCACACCCACTTCTAATTGTAAACCAATAAGATTGCTCAATCTTTTGTTGATGCAAATTCACATACTATCGGTAATTGGCAAATAGTGCAAATCCAGAGTTGGCTTCTTCAAAAGCCAACTGATCTGGATCTATGCTGTTTTCAAAAGCAGGGCATATCTGGGACTGGGTTCAGCAGGACTGGAGTTAAGTTAAAATATTTGGGTCCTCTTAACTCTGACACTTTGCCCTTTAGTTCAAAATGAGGACTGCATATAAAATCAGTATGTAGACAATATTTGTTGTATGTTGTTTTTTTTTAAATAGTTTTAAATTTTGTGGCTGTAAATAATGACCATGCAAGGACAGGATAATACATAACAGACATTTATTGCAAAGTATATTAAATTATTATCTCACACATAGCTATGGGTAGGAGAGATATCCAGGTATTAATTAGTTCTTTATTTTTCCAAGATCCATAGGATATTTGTGCTCTCTACTGAGACAACCTATGAAACAACATATTTGTATCATAGCTTCAGATAAGGCACTTTTTTTAACCAAAGACTAAATTTTTTCTTATTTCTCGAAGAAAATGTATATTGTGGGTACTCATTAGAAGCACTTCACTGAGGGGCTTCTAATGAGTTCTGCACAACATATGTTTTCATCTCGGACCCATCAATACCCGGATTGTTAACTATAGTGCTAAATACCTATTTTATCGATATGATGATGTCGTGGCTATGATTTTACCGGTTACCGGGTTTCGTCTGGAATGTGCGAAAATCAGTTGTGTAGAGAGTGATAATTATTCGCAATAAACAACCACATATAAGTGTTATTTGTGAACAATACATCAACCATCATGAAAAGTTAGTACTATGACGTAATTGTTTTTTAACCACATTTGTTGAATATTGGTAACATACTTTACAAATTTCAGTGGAGTTTCCAAACACCGTTTTGTGAATGAAGCAGTTCGTCGAAGAAAAATGGCGACCATTGTTGAACTGTACTCGCATTAGTAGAGCCTTTTAATGCACGTCCTCGTTAAAATCAATTATAAATTAAACTTATTCAGGAAAAAAAAAATAGCTTTGTTTTCGAAGTTGTTTTATGAGCATATTATTTTTATACCTACTTCAATGCCAATTGAAATATCGGCTGGTGAAAATGTCAATTTCTCAAATTTGACCAACAATTATCCGCGATAATGAACCTCATATATAAGTGTCATCTGTGAACAAAACATCACTTATCATTCAAATTAAATACTATGTTATTATTTTGTTTTTTAATCATATTTGTTGAATATTGATCACACATATTACAAATTTCGATGGAGTTTCCAAACACTGATTTGTGAATGAAGCTATTCGTCGAAGAAAAAATGGCGACCATTGTTGAATAGTACTAGCATTAGCAGAGCCTTTTAATGCTTTTTCTCGCTAAAATCAACTATAAACCCAACTTATTCAGAATAAACTAGCTTTGTTTTATTGCTTTATCAGCATATTATTTCCATAACCGTAATAGAAATTTTAAAAGTCGACTGTGAAAATGTCGATTCTCTCGAATTTGACCCACATTTTCTAAAACAAGTATGTGCAAAATTCGGTGATTATCTATGTTAAAAGGAATCAGTTGAATAAAATATTATTAACATATAACTGACCCAAGATGGCATTATTGCTTTATAATAATTTTAACTGGCTTAACTAAAAATAAATGTGTTTAATACTAGTTTAATATGGGTGGAGTTTTGCAAAATATAGATTTCGAAGTGACGTAAGCATCACCAGCACCCGCGACATGATAATTAACGGAAACGGACAGTAACAAGTCCGGGTATTGATGGGTCCGAGGTTTTCATGGAGAAATAAGTAAAATATTTGGTGGATATCCCCTTTTATATGGAGAGAGCTATGTTGTATGATGAAATTAGAAAAATATTTATCTTTTATTATTTTTTCTGTTTTTTTTTTTTTTTTTTTGAATATATAATATATTAGACTTTTGAAAACTTACCCATTACAGACTTCTCTTAACTCCAAATATGGAGTTCTGGACTACTATTTTGATGGTTGGAACTCCTGTTGTTTCGAGATATTTCGAGCAAAGCGACTAAGTGTGACTGCTATGTTTTGAAGAAAATGGCCTGGGAACTTGTGAGAACCCTGTATTACTTATATGGCAAACACTGAACAGCAATGACCCTGGCAGTCTGCACAGATAGTATAGGTTTTTTTTTTGTTACTGTGAGGTTAAAAAAAAAAAATCCCACCTCTTTAGTCAGAGGACTTGTTAAGGAGGAGTATTTGGTGATTATTCTGGGATAATTTTCTCCATATCTCCATAAAAACATATGTTGTGGGTACTCATTAGAAGTGCCTCAGTGAGGCACTTCTAATGGGTACCCACAACATATGTTTCTATGGAGAAATAAGAAAAATTATCCCAGAATTATCACCAAATACTCCTCCTTAACAAGTCCTCTGTGTAGTACTCCAGATGTGCTAAAAATACTAGTTTAAATTTTAGTGAAATAACTGGGATTCCAATAATGGTATTCCCTTTAACAGGCCTTTGAATACAACTAGACTGGAATACCACTAACCTAAATGTGAATTCCATAGTTCCAGGCATGAGGACTATCCTGAAAATTATTTCTCTACGAAAACATTATGTTGTCGGTACTTATTACAGTGCTCCAGCTAGGATTTTAGGGCAGAGGGGTGCAGGGCAGGGCACTTTCTGCGCAGTCATACAAGAATGAGGGTACTGTGTGTCATGTGATATGCTAAGTATCATGTTATGTTACAAATTATAATCCCATTCCACAATAAATGCCTCAGACTAGAATACACATAAAATTGACCTTTACACAGTGATAAGTTTATTAATTTTTGTCCGATTTTCATGAAATTTTCAGCAAAATGTTGGGTTTTATGTCAGGAGTTGAAGTAAGGCAGAGATCAGCTTCAGAAGGGCAGAGGGGTGGCAGGAGAGGGCAAGAGGGATGGCCTGCCCCTCTGTACAGGGCTAGCTGGAGCACTGTATAAGAAGCACCTTAGTAAAGTTCTTCGGATAGCTTTTGATAAGCAAACAACATAGATTTTCATTGAGAAATAAAGAATATTAATACTTTTTGGATGAAAAAGTGCCTTATATAGTGAACCCTCATTACAACGACAGCATTTGTTCCCAAAAATGTTGTTTGCTGTTGTAAAGAATCCTTAATGGACAGAATAGAATGTAAGAAAGACCTTGTTTTATTCTTATTTCCTCATAGAACATATAGTTTGGATATTTGTTAGAATTGCCTCACTGAGGCAATTCTAACAAATATCCAAAACATGTTTCTTTACAGTGTTAAATACAATATTCTTGCAAAATTTGTGACTAATTGATACCTCTTAAGTGAAAGTTTTGTGACAGTCAAATTGTCATTATAACGAATTTTGTTGTTGTATCGAGTGTCGGCATAAAGAGGGTAGACTGTATGAAGCTATGAAATTCTGTGTTCTGTTTGAACAGGAGAAGAGTCACAAGTCCTACCGACCCCTCTGTGTTCTGACATTCAGACTGAACTATTGGTGGAATGAGTTGGAGCCAATGTCCTACCATCTTACTAATGTAGTATTACATGCTGTTGTCTGTGTCATGTTTATGAAGTAAGTTCTCTAGGGTCTCACATGGTTCCAAATAAGGAGCTAACTGTGTATATTTTTCATATTTACTCTCGACACGAACAAAAGTCAAAACTTATTTTGTGGTACTCATTAGAAGCACTGCACAGAGGCTGATAGTTATAGTGATGATTGGGACAATTCATAACTCTAGACAAGAGGAGCTGGCCTCAGTTGCTTGGTTGGATGCATATCTGTCTGGTGATCAGGAGGCACTGGGTTCAATCCCCGGCACGTATGGCAACATTCTTTCATGAAGATTGAAGACCGTGAAATATTTTCTACTGTCATTTTCTCCCTTCTGCTGATTCAGGAAGGGCACTTGTCATTTTCTGGCAAAAGAATGTGCACAAGTACTGGTTAACCACTCAGAGGACTAAGCTTGCCCAGGAAAAAATGTTGTCATGTAAAGTCGACGTGACCTTAATGGTGTTAAGCCGTTAAACTTCAAACCAAGTCAGACCATAAGATAAGAAGAGTATACAGATGACTCTCCCTTCCGCTGATTCAAGAAGGGCAGTTGTCAGTTTCTGGCGAAAGAATGTGCACGATACTGGTTAACCTCTTAGAGGACTAAGCCTGCCCAGTAAATGTGTGGTAAGGTAAACTGATCGCGCTAGACATGACCCCATTGGGTTGACTGGGCCGTAAAACCTCAACACAAACAAATATACAGATGACCATTGCTTCTTATTCCTCCTTGAAAATTTTCACAAATGATAACATTACGAAAACAAGCCTATTCAAATATATAGAAAATTTCACCTCCAAAAACCGAAAATTTTCAGGTAAAAAACCTGTGATATTTTTCATATTTCTGCTCAAAACATAGATTGTGGGTACTCGTTAGAACTGAGGCAGTTCTAACAAGTACCCACAATCTATGTTTTTTAGCACAAATAAGAAAAAATAATGTATACTCCTGTAAATCCCAGTTTTACTATATAAAAGTGGGGTTTAAGGGGGTCAAAATTATATAGGCATGTTTTCGTGATGAACTAGGCACTTCAAATGAGTACCCACAACATATTTTTTTGTTTAGAAATAAGAAAATAATTTACATGATATGCACTCGTATCTAGACGACCTATGGCTACCCAAGTGTTTCAAAATTTTGCTGTCAGTTTATCATACTTTCTGTGTGGACAACTGAGGAAGATAATTGTTTCAGCATTGTTACTGCAATTTGAAAATCTACATTGTAAATTGTGTTTTTAAACAAAGCATGAAATTCTTAAGTGGACAAAAATATGAGAATGGAGGCTGCACGTGTCTGAGTGGCTCTGTTGGTAGAATGTCAGCTTTCAGTTTGGTTGATTGTGAGGTTGATCCCTTGCCGGGTCATACCTAAGGCTTTCTAAAATTGGTACAAGCGGCTCTTGGCACTCAGTGGTAATGCAGAAAAACTATGACAACTCCCACTAGTGTTAGTATAATATTATGGTTGGTAATATCACTTCAGTGCGTCTAGGGCTTGCAGTGAGTTGCCAGTATAAAAAAGTGTCAGTTCACACCATCAAATCCAGATACCATCGTATCATGACTTCTACCGAAGAAGACCAGCGTGTAACACTCAGAAAATAAGAGTGTCACAGTTTATATAGAAAAAAAAGAAAGAAAGGTTGTTGACAGTAACCTTAATCCTCAACTCAAACAAATAAGAAAGGAGGCTAATGTTACTGCTAGATGTAATTTATTTATTTTTTTTCACCCTGACATTTTCAGAACCTGCAGTATGTTCCTACATGAGCTACCATCCTTTATTGCTGGACTATTGTTTGCTGTACATCCCATACACACTGAAGCTGTAAGTATTTGGGCCATCTGTGCAAACAGTTATGGTGAATGTCCTAAAATTTCATGCACCAATGTTTCTGAGAAAATGGTATACACAACATGCAGACCCTGATCAGACTGCTCCTGAAGGAGCAGTCTGATCAGTGTCTACACTGTTTGCCATTCCACCAAGTATTTTAAGAAACAACTGTATAAAAAGCAAAATTCAGGTCCAAAAATTAAGGAACAAGTGTTCGAAATTTTCGGACATTTACCATATTCATTATAAATTACCACATTTACCCTATATATTGGGACATCTTAACTCATTTCCAAACTTGTCCTAAAGTTTGAATAAGGCCGATTTACTATCTGTTAGTGTACGTGAAAAGCTGCTGGATGGGTGGCAAGTATAGAACCTGATCAGACACCATGTTCTGAAGAGAGTTGTTTTCATACTAAAAATGTGAATTACATACATAGAAACCGTGTTCTGGATTGAGAAAGGTCATTGTATGACCGAAACTGGTCAATATTATAAATACCCTGCCAAAACAGTCCGTTGTTGGTTGTTCATTCTGTTTTTCTCCTTTTATCCTCTGAATTATTTTAGTTACATTCAGGTGAATTAATACGATAGCTCCAGATAAGACACCTTTTTCAACTGAAAAGTAGTGATATTTTGCATTTCTCCACCAAAACACGTTGTGTTAGTCATAAATGCACCATGCTTGGATGCTTCTAATGAGTACCCACAACATATATTTTCATTGGAGATAAAAAAATGTATTATTTGAACCCCCTCTGATTTGGAGCTATGGTTGAAACACCACGCTTACCCTAAGTATTACTATGGGGATCAAACATGGTTTTTCATGCATTAACATTCGCCAGGTCCCGTGGGAGGTGTTGAAAACCAAGGCCGAAGGCCACGGTTTTCAACACCTTCCAAGGGACCTGGCGAATGTTAATGCATTGAAAAAACATGTTTGATCGCTATTATTGCATAAAAACTTAAAACATCTGCTACATTTCGTGTTATTTCTTGAACTATTTTGTTTCGCCTTTTCACCGATGTCTCGTGAATGTAATTTCCATGGACTATGCTCGTTCTAAGGCCGGGCAGTACACATCTCCTAACGGCAGCAAATCTGTGGCCCCGGTACGATCATATTGAAAGTTGCATAGCCATGCATTAACAGCGCGTGGATTGCCTTGTTAATACACAGCTTTTCGCCGGTTAATGCAAGGCTGTTAATAACGTGCGGCACTGCTTTTTATGCAATAATATTGTTTATAGCAGACAGTGTAGGCACTCTTCAGACTGCACAGGTGATCGGTACTTGCAGTGGCTGTGTAAGGGCTGAAATCCTATATTACATATCTGAGGCTATCTTTTAGTAATTTCTGCGGGAAATATGATTTATAATTTCTTTGAGGAAAGAAATATTTTTCTTTTGAGTGCTATTACACTGCATGATGAGTGTTGATGTTGTAACATTGCTAAACTTATTTATGTCATTTGAAAATGTCAAAAGGATAGGAAACAGAATCAAAAGGGGAAAAAAATCATTTTTTGATGACATGTATACACATTGAGTTTAAAATAAAGGGAATATTTTCATCGAGACTTGCAAGTCTTATAAATAACTAGTGATAATGCATGTTAATATACCTTGAGTTTAAAATACAGAAATTATTTTCTGGAGACTTTCAAATCTTAGAAACAAACTCGTGCTAATGCACTGGTTTGTTTGTCAGATTTGCAAATCTCTTGTGAAACTTTTTCCTGTAAAACTTGGGATGTGTTACCATCTATTTCTTTAATAGTAAATTTTACATGTTACTTTTTTTAGGTTACTGGTGTGGTTGGACGAGCAGAGTCTTTATCATCAATATTCTTTCTGGCTTCTTTAATGCTATACTCTAAATGTACAGGGTACCACAAAAGCACAGGTAACACAATTATTTTTGCTTCAATATCTGTTACTCATTTAAATAATTGACCCATTTTAGTCTGGAAACCCCTAAAAGAGTAATTGGCAAACTGTGCAGACCCCTATCAGATGCCACTGAATGCAGTGTCCAGTCAGGGTCTACGCTGTTCGCATTAAATGTAGGAATTCCTATAAAACATAGTTATATTATTAATAACCAGACACCCTGCTATTGGAAAATTAAGGGTTTGCTCTGTCAGGCTGGAAGGTTTAATATGCTTACTTTTTGATGAAAGGAAAACTGATACACCTCAAGAAGAAATGACTCTGACATTAAGATATGTGACTCCCTTTTCAAAAGTGGGTTACTCTTAAAGGATATAATTTGCTCCCACGGGGAGCAGAGTCTTGCCTTTTAGAGAAACCCCAAGTTTCTAATGATTTTGAATATTTGGGAGACAACTTTCTGTCTGCAAAATTTGTTTTTTCCTTTGCAAAATGATTGCCAAATCTTTTAGGTGTATCCCTTTTCCTTTTCCATTTTACATGTTTGAATGTAATTGTCTGATTGCAGAATGGCCACCTTTACTAATGGCTATATGCCTTGTGTCTGTTGCTATGTTGTGTAAAGAACAAGGAATTACTGTGATAGGTGTTTGTGTGGTTTATGAGGTGTTTGTTGCTCAAAGGGTAAGTTAATAAAAAAATTTAGATGTGTATTCTCTCTGATGTAAGGTACACATACATGTAGTTTTAGATGCTTAGAGTGTAAGTTGTAATAAGATATATAGAAACATACATGTATGCTGTCTGATGTAAGATATTGACAGCTCCCGACAGATGGTTTTTCCAAGGCCCAGTTGTTCAAAGCATCGTTAGCATAACAAGCTTGTTAGTGGTCAAAATGTTAACTGTTTTAGTAAATACGATCAGTGCTTGCATCAAGGGAAGTCTGGGAGTCAGAGACTCCCAAAAATTACCCTGGGACTTCCAAAAGTCAATGCCAGGAAGTCTGGGACTCCCAACTTTTAAAGATATTTAGTCATTTATAACAAAAATTTAGAATGAATTTATGTGTTATTTAGCTTAAGAATGGTGGTTTTACTCCATAAATGAGAGATTAAGAATATTGAGGTTGAATTTCTGAAAGTGAGTGAAAAAATTTGATCACCAGGACTTCCAGATATTGGAGCTAGGAAGTCCTGGGTCTTCCTGATTTTGACAGTTAGTGCAAGCACTGTTATGTCTGTCTTTCCTACGATGCTATGACAACAAAAGCAATTTTTCAAATGAAAATAAAACATATTTTTCATCAACATTTTTGGAAAACCCGTAAATACATAACCTCGTTCCGGTTGCGCTGTTTACCATTTAAGATAGTTTGGCTTGCTTTCTCCGCGAACGAACATATTGCTGGTGGTGTTTCATCGAGAGCTGCCTTTTATTTGTTTTTTGTTGCACGAGTCGGAGCCATTTTCCCGCAATTTTGTGACAGACGCAACTCGTTCGCTCATGTTGATCAGCTTCAATCCGAACAAATATTTCATTATATACATGTCTGCGAAGTAATTTCAGCAGAGCTTATTTTTAAGAAAACGTTATGGGCATTTTCTCTCATGTATTTTATTTTCTTTCTTCTTTCTCTGGGCTTTGAAACGAATGCGATGTTGTGCCACTGTTGATGCTTTCTCTGAGGTCCGACATACGTACAGGCTTTGCAAAAAGATATGATCGCATTTTTATGGATGTTTTTAAAACACATCTGAAAGAAGTATAGATCATGATGATTCTGTTTGACACTGAAATAAGAACCTACGTTCTGCTTATCAAAGGGCAGACTGTCCCAGCACGCAAAAAAGTGGGACTTCCTAAATTTTTCCATAGGACTTCCAAATCTGAGGGGTAGGAAGTCTGGGACTTCCTGAGTGGAAGTCTGGGACTTCCTGAGTCTTAAAGTTAATGGAAGCCCTGTACAATATCTAATTCACAAGTATTTTTGCTGAAAAAAATTAAGTACTCACATTTTTTTCAGCAAAAATGATAGCATATATGCCATATTTACTGATTAAAGATTTAACAATATGTTAACTAACAACATCGTTAGTTTTCAACAACTGGGCCCTGTTCAGTAAGTTTCTTATGTCTGCATTAAATGTGATGGATACTCATTAGAAGTGCCTCATGTCCAAAGTTTACATCAAAATGTGCCATAATTACCACAAGTATCCAGGGCCCAGTTGTTCAAAGCTAACTACGTCGTTAGTTAATGATTCGTTAAAATTTACATCAAGTGATACGCAAATATGCTGAAATTCTTTGCTGCAAAAATGTGAGTAGCTTTTGCAGTGCACATTTTTTCAGCAAAAAATATCAGAATATTGTGTATTGAATTCGCTAAAATAGTTAACGAAATGACCCTTAATGAGCTCGTTAAGCTAATGACGCTTTGAACAACTGGGCCCTGACATACAGGATTGCTCAGACATTGTAGTCCCAGCCGAGTAGCCACAAAATAAGGCATCTGGTCAGGGTCTATACTGTTTGCAAATAACCCAACAGGTTTTTAACACACCAAAAAATATTAAAATGGGACTCATTGAAATTTTAGGACAAGTTATATATGGAGAAGGTGTTCGAATATTTAGGGTAAGGTTTAAATATTACATAGTGTGTTGTACACACACTGAATAACCGCTTCAGTGAACAATAATGCAAGCTCAGCCGGAACAAAAACTATGGATGGGAGTACCCACAAGATATTCTTTGGTGCAAGAAACTAAAATGATCCTTTGTTATAAGCTTGCCTGGATGAAAGTCCTGAAAGAGCTACTGCACTACCCCAGCATTAGCGTTGACATCTGTACTGATGTTGAAGATCTCTATTAAAGCTTTAAAGAAGTCAGATTATACATAGCCTTTGCAGGATTTAGTTCACATTTGGTCTGTTGGTAGATATAGGTAAATAGTTTTAAACTGTACTAGCCCACCCTTGCCCAGGCACTTAAGGTGAAGGTAATGAACTTAAGATTTTCTTGTTTCACTTTTACTCTAGAGTTTTTGAAGATGTAATATTTTAATTGAATTAGTTGATACTTTGGCCAGTGTTAGATTCTGGTCCTTTTTTTTTTTCAGCCAAACCCCATCCAATGACTTTGTGGTCAAGGTTATGGATTTAGAATTTTTTACACTCTAAATCTTTAAAGTTTTAAAAGTTTGTATCTCCAGCATTCCTTGATGGATTCCATTGTTAGACTGTTAGATACTGTTCCGAAGTTTTATTCAGTATAAGCCCCACTTATGGGCTTTGGCATCAAGGTCATGTACACAGAATTTCTTCACACTCAAAATGTTAATATTTTACATTGAAAGTTTTTCAAGCCATATGTTTACTGAATATCTGGATAGATTTATTTGATACTTAGACTGATGTTAGATACTGGTCCAGAATTTTGTTAAGTACTAGTGCTACCCTATGCCCTTTAGTGACATTAAGGTCAAGGTCATGGACTAAGATATTATTCACACTGTTTGTTAATGTTTTGAATAAAGTTTTCGAAGGTCGATGCATTCAGAGTGTCTCAGTGGATTTAGCTGATACTTGAACTGATGTTAGATGCTGGTCCAAAGTTTAGTTCCATATAAGTCTCACCCCATCAGTGACTTTGAAGTCAAAGTCACAGACTTAGAAACTTTTACTTTTAAAATGTTAATGTTTTATGTTAGTGTTTGAATATCTACATCTTCTGACTGCCTAGATGGATTTAGTTGATACATGTACCTAGACAAGACAGACTTTTAGGTTAGGTCATGGACTTAGTAAGTCATCATATTATTGCAAGACTGAGTCCAGACTAACTACCATGTCTTGTGACAGGTCTTGTTACCTCACAAATATTTTTATAGACTGTGAGGCGTATTTCTGTTTGATAAAGATCAAACAGTTCATGAGACGTTTGTTTGTCAAAAAGGGACCGATGTATTTATACCAGTCTGCACAAATTCCAGTTATGCCAAATAATAAGTTCTATAAACAGCGCTCTGTAATAAATTCAATAATTTTTCAGTATGTTAAGTAATTACAAAAATATAGGTGAAGATATGAGGAACAAATAAGGACAACACAAATGCCACATACAAGACCAAATTACAATTTCTTGGTGATATTGTGTATTAGCTTACTTCTGTGTTATTTACCAGTTATAATTTTCTTTGCAGGCCTTATTCAAAGATCTCTGGGAAATTTTGATAGGCATTTTGACTGGAAAACCTAACATACCAAAATGGCTGCAGGGATCCATCATTAGATCTGCAGTATTAGTGGGGAGCACCCTGTTCCTGTTAATTGCCAGAATCAAAGTAATGGGAGCACAGTTGCCTATCTTCACAAAGTAAGCAAATTAACACAGATACAATGTACCATACCTGTAGGTATGACTCTTTCTTTGTCCAAAAATATTCATATTTTTCTAATTTCTCCAAGAAAACATATGTTGTGGGTACTCATTAGAAGTGCCTCATAGAGGCACTTCTAATGAGTATGCCCAACATATGTTTTCATGGAGAAATAACAAAATTATTTGTCTTGATACCTCCCTTATTTTAAGTTTTGTGTGTCAACGACATGCCTCCAGTCAGCCTGTGCATCTTTGCAATCAAGAATTGCACGAAAACTGGTTAACAGCTTAGAGGACTAAGCCTACCCAGGCAAAAAGTGTGGTTAGGTAAACTGACCATACTCGAAATGACCTTAATAGGTTGACAGCACCGTAAAACCTCAGTACAAACAATCTTTGCAGTCTGAAATGAACTTTTGGTTTTAGATACATTTGTAGTATTGTAGCTCCAAAGCTCTGCTCGGTTTGCACACATGCAATCTGATTTAGGCCTTTGTTCACCAATTTATGCCTAGTGTTACTCAAAATTTGACGTCAACCAGATCATTCTCTGCCAAATGTGATGTCTGATCAGTGCTTGCATTATTTGCCATTAGACTACGTGAAAGAACTGCAGTATTTGTAAAACTGTGATGAGATCAAATTCAAAAATGGAAGCATCTCGAGGGTTGAGCGCAAGACTATAGTAACTCAAACATATTTTTGAAACCCTTGTTTAGGGGCAACTTTGACTCCTTTGTAAACAATGCAAATTTAGGTGCCATTGCTCATACGAGCAATGGCACCTAAATTTCCATTGTTTACAGAAAGAAATGTTGTAATCTTCATAATGCCTTCATGGTGAGGAGATTAAGTATTGGGAAAAACAACCATCTGACTTGCAATAGTTTTGCGATCAACCCTCGATCTGTTATGTAAAAAAATCTGTGCAGTCTGATCAAAGTCTTCGCAGTTATTTTGTTGGCAGCAAGAATCCAAAGCAATTTCTGGCAAACAGCATAGATTCTGATTAGACTGTCTGAATGTGAAGGCCATTCCAAGTCTTTGCAGGGTGCACATGCAGTCTAGTAGGAAATGCTGTGCCCTATCTCATTTTCATAGCTGTAGACCTAGCCCCAAGGTTATAAAACCTTTTTTCATGCTTGATTCAGCAGAGCATTAAATTTGTTCTGCTAATAAATGTCAAATTACTAACAATTGCAAATTCTTTCTTGCTAAATATAGCTGAGCATGAAAATTTCTTTGCTAATAAATATGAAAATGCCAACTATTTTTGGCATTTTCATATTTATTAGCAGAGAAATTTTCATGCTCAGCTGAGTTGAGCATGAAAAAAGTTTTATACCCTTGGGGCCGGGCAGTCTTTCCAGAAAATGTACACATTTATTTCTTATTTCTAGGTAAAAAAAATTATAATGGATGTTCATTAGAAGTGTCTCAGATGAGTAATTCAAAATGTACAGTAAAATTCCACTGTTAAGACCACCCCGCTGTTGAGCAGCGCTTGCCAGACCAACATGGTTTCTTTCTTCTTATTCTGTATTCAATATTAAGACCATCCCACTTATAAGACCACCTTTAGGCAGTCACAGAGGTGGTCTTAATAGGGGAATTTCATCGGTGTATCTTTATTTCCCAGAGCTTTTTAGTTTTTATAGTACATTGGTACACTGGAACCCCTCCATAAGATGGTTCATTATTTTTTATTTTGGGTTTTGCATCCCTTTTCAAGAATATTTCACTTGTATTGAGGCGATCATTCATCAAAGGTGGGTGAAAACTGGAGAACCCAGGGAAAAACCACCTGACCATCTGTAAGCAGAACTTGACCAGAGCGAGGCTCGAACCACAGTGGTGAGAAACCTAATGGATTAAGAATCAGCTCTCTTACCCACTAGGCTATGGTGCCCACCAGATGGTTCAGTATAAGATTGTTTTGGATGTAAGGCAGTTTAAAGGCAGACCCCAAAAGTAATGAATCCCATTGTATAATATTGTAATGTAATAACCATGTATGTTTTATATGTTTTTTATTTTTATATATACAAGAACAAAATGTTTAAACTAAAAGTGATGTATCCAAATGAAATGTATAGATTATATAGAAAAATGACTATTTATGGTCATTTTTTCTATATAATCTATACATTTTTGCTTTGATACAACACGGTTGTTTAGCTAACACAGTTTTTGTTTGGGATCCTAACAATATTATAAAGAGATTTTTGTGTACTTATAAATTTAATCTGTTAAAATAATATTGATTTTTAAAATGATTTTGATTTTTACAGGTTTGACAATCCAGCATCTGTCTCACCTACACCAGCCCGTCAGCTGACCTTTAACTACCTGTTACCCATCAATTTCTGGTTGTTGTTATTCCCAGCTGATCTCTGCTGTGACTGGACAATGGGAACCATCCCAGTGATACATTCTATTATAGACTATAGAAATCTCTTTACTTTAGTATTTTATATTTCGCTTGGAAAGATAGTTTATTTTGCTCTGTGTAAACAAGGAAGAATTAATAGAGCTCTAATTATGGTAAGTAATGAAACAGATTTTTTTTCATCCTTACAATGCAGCCTGTCTATAACACCCATCCTTGGGAAGGTTAAAAAAAAAAAGGTTATTATATCTTACTTGAAATTTTCAAACCAAATACCCATAGGCCTGAGGGTGATATTGCTTACGGTTTCCCTGGTATGATAGTAAAAAATGATCACATGCATAGCAGTGGGTGCGCGTACTGTTCACATGCCTGAAGGTGATAATTTTTGATAATCACCTAGGGCCATAGTAAAAAAATATATATCACATGCTGTATGTAAAAGGGGAACCAAGTGTAAAAGTTTGGTATAATAAAATAAATATTACATTCCTGAGAGAGGGGGATAGTAAAAAAAATGTCACCCTGAGGAATATGATTACAGACCGAGGCTTCACCTTGGTGGTTGATCATATTCCTCAGGGTGACATTTGTTACTATCAACCTCTGAGGAATGTAATATTTATATACTGTTAGAAGGAGGTGGCTCTTGTAGAGAGGTAAATACTGTACATGTTCTTTAAAACAGCCACCTGTGGGGGTTAATAGAACTAGCCATTGTAGGGAGGTGGCTGTATTGAGAGGTTCAATAAATTTTCCATAATATTGCTTTAGTTATACTGTGGCCCATTTATAGTAATATATACGTATAGTAAAATAGCACTTTGGGAACTAAGAAAGGTAGCTGTTATAGGGGGAGGTGGCTGTTGTTGAGAGTTGACTATTCTTCAAGATTGCACTGTATATAGTTAAACAAGGATAGTTGGGAATCAGAGCCCCTTCCCATTAGGGCTAGAGAAATAAATGGCCTATCTTATGCCTCAGGAACAGAGCTGCTAGTAGCTTAACCCTTCTCTTGCTGAGCATGACATGCCCTGTTTTAGCAAACAGTGTAGATCCAGATCAGTTGGCTTCTGAAGAAGCCAACTGATCTGGATCTGCACTGTTTGTTATTAAATATATGAATTTCTATCAAAAACTCAGATCAAGTAATCGGATTGGCTGGAAATTAGAAGTGGGCATGGCATCATAATTTATTCAGCATGACAAGGGTTAAGATATGACTTGTTTGTCACTTGCCTTGATTTAGATAATAGTGCCATATATTCAGAGGCAGTGTCTTGTTATGCCTAAAATATTGCTGAATAAACCTTTACTTGGCAAAAGTTTGAGATAATTTCTGAGGTGGCTATTGTAGGCAGGTGGCTATTAATGAGAGGTATAGTTTAGGCTCTACTGTACTGTTATAAGTCGACTAGGAGCTAGAAATGATACCTTATATACCCTAAGTTTTCAGTCAGACAAATTTGAATAGTGTTGACCCATATCATGTTGTCATGACTATAATTATAATTAATCTTCAGTCACTTTTGCCTCTTGTTACTGATGATTGGAAAGAATTTTCATAGTTGACTGATTGAAAAATTCAATTTCTAGGAACATATCTCACTTTTTTCTTTAACAGGCAATTTGTTCTTTAATTTGTAAAAAAGAACAAAATGTCTATTAGAGTCATTTTACATTCCTGGTGAAGAAAATTGATAAAATAGCCAGAAATAAGTAAAACTCCAGATAAGACATTTTTTATTAGCCAGAGAGTATTGATATGTTTCTATTTATCCTAGAAAACATGTTGTGGGTACTCTTCAGAAGGGCTTCACAGCTCTTCTAATAAGTACACAAAATGCATGTTTTATGGAAAATCTGAAAACAATTCTGTGGATTTGTCCTCTTATTTGGCTCTATGAATAACTGCCAATAAAAAAGAAGGACTAAGTATGAGTGTTTTTTCGCTAAGTTGACTAGTAGTCATGATTGACTATGAAATTCTGCCCAGTCTGAACACTAGACCCAAATAAGATGCAGAATATGGCATCCATTCAAGGTCTAATAAAATTAATTGTGTCTGAACATTTTATATAGACAAACACAGAAAGGCCATCTGGATGTCCACTAGTCCCATAGTCTCATATAGCATATGGGCCTTCTTCTCAGATTTTAGCCATAGCTACAGATAAGAGGGGGTAGCCACATAATATTTTTCTTATTTCTCCACGAAAACATATGTTGTGGTACTCATTAGAAGCGCCACAGCGAGGCGCTTCTAATGAGTACCCACAACATACATTTTCGTGGAGAAATAAGAAAGATATCAGCATTTTTCGGATGAAAAAATGCCTTATCTGTTGCTATGTTTTAGCTTAGTTGTCTTTACCTTTTAAGCACCAAAACAACTGCAGCAGATGACATTTTTATTTTTTTTTTCAAAGAAAATAAGTCTTGATATTTCATGTGAAACATGTTAATCATCTGCTTGGCAGATGATTTACATGCAATGTTAAGGATCCATTATAAGTGTAAGGACTATGTATAGAACCCTTAAAGCGCTAAGCAAAATTATAGCAGACTAAATTATGTTTTTATTTTATTTATCAAAGAAAATAAGGAATGATATTTCATGTGATACCTAGCAGACAATTCACATGAAATGTTAATCCTTCCACCTAAAGAAAAACAAAATGTCATCTGCTGCAATCAAGGGTTAATTTCTTAGTTATCTTAGTTATGGCAAATTGGTTATGTCATCACACCAGTGTCGACACTGATCAGACGACACATTCTTGGGTGTCTGATCTGTGCCTGTTTTCCAGAGACCCTCATGTATGATGCTAGGCAGAAATAGGTTGATGCTTGGCATGCTAGGTGCAGTTTTCAGCAGACAACATATTAAAAATTTTTTTTTTATATTTTCCTGGAAAACAGATTTTGACATTGAAATTATCAAAATCTCTGTTTTGAAAAAAGAAAAAAAAAAAAAAAAGAAAAAATATAATCAATGCTTCGTCTGATGAATAAGCTGATATTGGTAAAGGTTAACTTGTGAACTGGGCAAACCCAGACCATGCTGCATATCTTTGCAGCCTACTTGGAGTATGCAAAGTCACAATACAGATTTTGACTCATGACTCCTATTATTTTCCTGTATTTCAGTGCCTAGCTTTACTAGTGCTGCCATTTATTCCCGCCTCAAACCTCTTCTTCCCTGTTGGGTTTGTGGTGGCCGAGAGAATTCTGTATACGCCTAGCATGGGATTCTGTATGCTTATAGCTCTTGGCTTTGATATACTGTTGCAGCATAAAAAGTAAGTCACTGTGAACATGTGTTGTTTTATTAATTGATTTACAATATCAGAAAGTGTCCCTTTGGACATACATGACCAGCAAAGATTCAGATCAGACCACAAGGTTCATGCTTAACTCAGCTGAGCATGAAATTTGTCCTGCTAATAAATCTCAAATTACCAACAGTTGCAAAAATGTTTTGCTAAACATACCTGAGCATGAAAATTTCTCTGCTAATAAATATGAAAATGCCAACTATGGTTGGCATTTTCATATTTGTTAGCAGAGAAATTTTCATGCTCAGCTGAGTTGACCACGAAAAAAGTTTATAACCTTGGGAGCCAGTCTCGGCCTTTGCAGAGTCTCAGAATCTTCACTGACATTATTTTTGAAAGCCAAGGATGTAAAGTTTCTTCATGCGCACAATGAAGACTCTGATCAGACTGTGTGGATGCGCATGCTGATTTGAATCTTTGTTGGGCACACATGTCAGATGGTACATTTTATCACCTTGTGGCTCAAATATTTGACATACTCTATATTGAAGTGTGTATATAAGTAAGTACTTAAGAGAGACACAGTAGGGCGCTGCCTCCATGCGACTTGGTTGCCTGGTAGTATTAAAAATCTACTAACTTAACTGAGGCACCAAAGTTGTGTGTTTATAGCATTAGACTGCATTGGTACCCTTCAGGGAAGGTTAACCCATTGTAGTCTGGAGACCCCTAAAAGGTAATTAGCAAACAGTGCAGACCCAGATCAGATTCTGCAGAATGCAGCATCTGATCAGGGTCATCAGTGTTTGCAAATAGTTCAATCACATTTTTCTAGGAATATGTACATCACATAGCCTGATATACAGAAAATTGAAATTAGAATCTTCCATTACATAATGTGGTTGAGTTCATTCAGCGTACAATGGGTTAAAGGCAGGGAAAACAAAAGGATTGCCCTCAACCTTTTATATGCTGTAGACCTAGACATGGTGGGCTGTATATTGCATCTCAGTATGGCTGCAAGGCTAAGGGATATCATTCTATGCTGAAGTGTCCTGGTGGCTGAGAGATTTGTGTAGCCAACTGCTGATTACAAGGTCCTGAGTTGAAATTCTGCTGGAGGAGGAATTCAGCTCATGATTATACAGCACTACACTGCAGAGAACCTTTCATTGTCATCTTTGCATCGTCATGACCTGTCTCAACTACTGAAACCAAATCATCATCATCATATGGCAGGTTATTAGGAAAACATATTATTCGCTTGCTTAGCCCCTAAAGTGGCAAAGTTGTAGCAGTCAACATCCTTAGATTTTGTTATTTTTCAGAGAAAAATAAGACTTTACATTTCATGTGAATTGTCTGCTACACAGACAATTCACATGAAATATCAAGCCTTGTTTTGTCTGAAAAATAAAAAGAAAAATGCTTCAAAGTGTTGTCTGCTGTGATTAGTTTGTGATCAGCGCTTTAAGGGTTAAAAGTTAGTATTGTATTGTCTAAACAAGTTCATTAATCAAATAGCTGGCCTCGGTGGCTCAGTTGGATGAGCATCCGACTAGTGATCAGGAATATGCAGGTTTGACCTCCGCCAGGTCGGCAATAGTCTTTTGTGGAGATTTGATCATGAAATATTTTCTGTGGTCATTCTCTCTCTTCCTCCGATTCAAGAGGGGCAGTTGTCAGTTTTTGGCGAAAGAATGTGCACACTTTTGTGCACACTACTTAGAGGACTGCCTGCCCAGCAAAAATGTGGTTAGGTAAACCGACTATGCTCGACATGACCCCATGGGTTGACTGGGCTGTAAAACCTGAACACTAATATAATCAGCTAATTGCTTTGAACAACAAGTCCCATACGATTGCTTAAAAATTAGTTTTGCTTGTCTAAACATGTTCATTAATCAGCAAATTGCTTTGAACAGTTGATCCCATATTATTGCTTATTAATTAATTTTGCTTGTCCAAACAAGTTCATTAATCAGCCAATTGCTTTGAACAGTTGGTCCCATATAATTGCTTAAAAATTAATTTTGCTTGTCTACGGTAAACAGTTTCATCAAGCAGTTAACTGCTTTGAACAATTAGACCCCAAAGAATTGCTTTAAAAATATTCTTTCATGTTTAAATGAGTTTCTTAAGCAATTAATTGCTTTGAGCAGTAAGTTGCTCTCAGATAAACAGATTGCTTTGTATGTTTGTTTTTCTTCCAGATCATTAAAGACTTTACTATGGTTGTTCATGGGACTCTTGGTAATTAGTCATTCTGGAAAGACATTTCTAAGGAATATTGACTGGTAAGTCAAATTTACATGTACTATGAATCATAGCTCTAGATAACGTGCTTTTTCAACCAAAAAAAGTATTGTTATTTTTGTCGCACCTGCATTAGCACCCAGGTGCGATATAGGCGTGCTGTGACCCGTCCGTTTGTCCGTTCGTCCACAATTGACTTGTGAGCGCAACTCCGCCTACAGTTTTTGGCCAATCATTTTGAAACTTCACAGATGTTTTGGCCATGGTGTGTAGATGTGCATATTGTTTGCTCATAATTCTCAGATTTTTTTTTTTCAACTTTTTCCGCTTTGTTAACTTAGTCAGTTTTTACCTAAAACCCTTATAGTCAGTGGGTGTCTTGTGAGCGCAACTCCTCCTACAGTTTTTGGCCAATCATTTTGAAACTTCACAGATGTTTTGGCCATGGTGTGTAGATGTGCATATTTTTTGCTCATAATTCTCAGATTTTTTTTTTCAACTTTTTCTGCTTTGTTAACTTAGTCAGTTTTTACCTAAAACCCTTATAGTCAGTGGGTGTCTCGTGAGCGCAACTCCTCCTACAGTTTTTGGCCAGTCATTTTGAAACTTCACAGATGTTTTGGCCATGGTGTGTAGATATGCATATTGTTTGCTCATAATTCTCAGATTTTTTTTTTTTCAACTTTTTTCGCTTTGTTAACTTAGTCGGTTTTTACCTAAAACGCTTATAGTCAGTGGGTGTCTCATGAGCACAACTCCTCCTTCAGTTTTTTGCCAATCATTTTGAAACTTCACAGATGTTTTGGCTATGGTGTGTAGATGTGCATATTGTTTGCTCATAATTCTCAGATTTTTTTTTTTCAACTTTTTTCGCTTTGTTAACTTAGTCAGTTTTTACCTAAAACCCTTATAGTTAGTGGGTGTCTCGTGAGCACAACTCCTCCTGCAGTTTTTGGCCAATAGTTTTGAAACTTCACAGATGATTAGGTCATAGTCTGAAGATTTGCATATTTTTTTGCACATAAATCTCAGATTCATTTCAGCAGAGTTAGGGGCCCTTGATTTATGCCCAAAATTGGTTTCTGCTCAATATCTTGTGAAAGAATTGATGGATTAGGATCATATTTTGCATACATATTGTTGTTAACAATACCTAGCTTGGGATTGTCACATGACATTTTTTGTCAATTTTCTACTTTGTCCATTTTTCTTACAAACTAACCCATCAATTTCTTGAATACTGAAAAATAGATTTTTTTCAATACAAATAGGAACTTGTATGACTTAATCCCCACAGGTGCGACATCGCTTTCCACGGATTTCTTGTTTTTACTTCACCACAAAAATATATTATCCACAATGTCATAAAATGTACCATCGGATGTGTACCCAGCAAAGATTCATATCAGCCTGCACATTCACACAGTCAGATAAGAATCTTCACTGGGCACATTTTGGCTAGCCAAGCATGCAGAGTCTCTTCATGGGAAGAATGAAAACGCTGATCAGATTGTGCAGATGTACAGACTGATTTTAGTCTTAGTTGGGTACAAAGTATGTTTTCATATGTTGTGGCTCACATGTTGTGGGTACTCATTGGATAAGTGTGAACTACGCTTTGAGCCAGTGCATAACAAAACCAACAAAAGGGCATGTGCAACCTGCGAAGACTCAGGTCATCCTGGGTATCCACCCAGTCTGACCTGAGTCTTGACTGTGCACATGAAGAAAGCTTGGGTCATTAGCTACCTATTGAGTGCACAGCAAATACTCTGATCAGACTGGCGGATGCCCAGACTGATATGAGTCTTCACTGGGCACACATTTATTTTGTTGTCTTTGTCATGAGCTGGCTCCTTTCATAAGAGTCATGAAAAACATTTTATTATAATGTAGTTTAACTTTTACAGCTGGAATATCTTCAAGAACTTCAAAAAAATTTCTAGACATGGGTTATTCGAGTCACTGAGGATTAATCATAGTACAGGGGTCAGGAGCCAAATGGGGACAATTTAGGGATATCTTTTTGATCTTCTACATATGTTGTGTGTTTTCATTAGAATTGCCTTGATGAGGCAATTCTAATGAGTGCATACAGCATTAATTATCATAATGAAATATGAAAATTTACGTAAATTTTTGTTTCCTTGAACAATTTTAGAGTTTCCTAGGGACTGTAAATGAGTTTGAATCAGCCATGGTAAACAAACCATAGGTGTTAGAAATATTGAAGTTTTACTATATGGATCAAACATGGTTTTTCATGCATTAACATTTGCCAGGACCACTTAATTTTTATAGATAAAATTATTGCATATTGAACTTCAGAGGTCACTCTGCCTCATTCTGCTGATTCAAGAAGGGCAGTTGTCAGTACTGGCAAAAATATGTGCACAAAGTACTGGTTAACTGCTTAGAGGACTAAGCCTGTTCAGGAAAAGTGTAAGTTAACTGACTGGCTCAATATGACCTTTACAGTTTTGACTGGGCCATAAAACTCCAAAACAAATCAAATTAAACAAAATTTTTCATTTGATACATTCACTATTCGAACAGTGAATTTCAGAGTGTCCTTTCACCATGATATTTCAGTATTTGATCACTACGATAAAACATTATACATAGCTTCATATAAGAGGTATATCAGGAAACAATTTTTCTTATTTCTCCATAAATACATATATTGTGGGTACTCATTAGCACATTGCCCAGGTACCTCTAATGAGTACCCACATGTGTTTGTATGGAGATCACAAAAACACGCCTATATAATTTTGACCCCCTTAAACTGTTATATAGTAAAACTGGGATTTACAGGGGTATACATTATTCTAACGAGTACCACAATCTATGTTTTAAGCAGAAATATGAAAAGTATTGGAATTTTTATCTGAAAAATTTTCAGTTTTTGGTGGTGAAATTTTCAATATATTTGAATAGGCGTGTTTTTCGTAATGAGAAATGAGAAAAATATAAACATTTTTTTTGGTTGCAAAACGTGTGTTATCTGGAGCTTTGATTGTGTGTATGACCAGGGCCCAGTTGTTCAAAGCTAACGACATTGTTAGTTAACAATTCGTTAAAATTTACATTGAGTGATATGCAAATATGCTGAAATTTTTTGCTGAAAAAATATGAGTAGCTTCTGCAGTGCAAAAGCTACTCACTTTTTTTCAGCAAAAAATATCAGAATATTGTTTATTGAATCTGGTAAAACAGTTAATGAAATGACCCTTAATGAGCTCGTTAAGCTAACGATGCTTTGAACAACTGGGCCCATATTGTTTGGCTTTAGGTTCATCTATCTCACACAAACACACACACAAAAAAAAAAAAATGGTTTTATTATAATTTATGTGTTTTGGAAGTGTTATTATAAAATGGAACTTGTTTGTAGGACGTCAGAGTACACTATATTCCGAGCTGCTTTGACGGTGAATCAGAAGAATGCCAAACTTTGGAACAATGTTGGACATGCTCTTGAAAAAGAAGAGAGATTTCTGGAAGCCTTAAATTACTTTGAAAAGGCTGCTAGGTAATGAATTGTTTGAAATGAGTGGATAAATATGAAAGAGCTTGTGGCCAATTTGCAAATGGGGGCATTTTTTGCAACTTTTGTATGTCAAACTTATCAAATATGGAGGCTATTCTTTAAGGTAAGAATTTGCTCCCCCTCGGGGAGCAAATTCTTACCTTTAAGAGTAGCCCTTTTGAGAAGGAATTCATACACCAGAGAAGCAAAACATCTTTACTCTAGAGTTGTCTCCCATAGAAAAGGGAGGCAACCACTTGTTTACAAAGAGTGCTTTCTGGCGTATTCATTCACCGCAATACCTCATTTAGTTTTTATATGGGTTTCTGGAACAAGGGACCTAAATTATGGTAATATACATGTATATATGTAAAATGAAAAGGCACAGATAGTTTAGGCCTCTCAGCAGTCTGATCCAGGCATTTGCAGTCAACTATCAAAAGTATAAGATGGTGTAGAATGTATAAGTGAAATAATATTATTGTATAAAACAGTTAGCATTATTTTTCATAGCAGAATCAGTGCACAATATATGATATCTAATAAAAAAAGTGTATTCAAGTACATAGCCTTTCAAAGATAAAATTCATAGCTCCAGATAAGGATTTAATTTTTTAATAGAAAAGTATTGATATGTTTTTTTTATTTCTCCACAAAAGCATATGTTGTGCATAGTCATTAGAAGCACATATTTGAGGTGCAACTAATGACTACCCACAACATAGGTTTTCATGGTGAAGTTAGAAAGATATTATCTGGCTACCCCCTCTTATCTGGAGCTGTGTAAAATTCACAGTATGACAAAAAAAAAAAAAAAAAAAAAAAAAAAAATAATAATAATAATAATAAGAGGACCATTAATGTTGCCTGCACAGCTTCACACATTTTCAGTTATATTATAATAGCAAAATAATCTTAAAGCAATCTTTAAAAGATTGTTGGTTTGACTTGTTTGTACCTTCCCATTTTATTTCTTAACCAAGAGACTTTTAGGCATTCAGCGAAAAGCTTTTGCTTGGTCATCACAAAAGAGGGAATTGTTTAATGTAAGCCTATAGGTAGTCTTGAGGTAAAAAACAAGAATATCTGCCTACTCAATTTCCTACTCTGAAAATGGTGGCTTGAAACAAAACAATTCTATAGGATATGACTAAACACTCAGATATATACCCCACTACCATACTTAAAAAGTTCATTTGACTACGTGGTGATGTCTAACAAAAAGTACCCGCTGAATGGCAAACATTGCAGGTACTGACCAAAAAAAGCTGCAACATGAGAAGACATACCTGCTAACCTGTGCGGCCAACAAAGACGCAAATCAGCCTGCACATTAGTGCAGTCTTAACAGAATTTTCATTGTCAGCCTGAAAAAAACCTTTGCATTCTTGGCCATCCAAATTGCACCCAGTGAAGAGTCTGATCAGACTGCACAAATGTGCATGCTGATCTGAATTCTTCACTGGGTGCACATATCCAAAAATATATTTTCTGACATTGGGGCTCAAATGCTTCATTTAGAACTAACTTAATTCTCTTTTGAATTTTCTGAATCAATTGAAGTGTCCAGGAAGCTGAGTGGTTAACACTCTCCACGTAGGATCATGAGATCCAGGGAATTCAGCTCATGACTATGGCGCTTTTTTGCACAGAGCCTTTCATTATCGTCCTTCCGCCATCTCAATATGACTTAAATGAGGTAAAACACCAAAATTAATAATCATCTATCAGTACATTACTATGTGCTTTTAGTGTTCAGCCTGATGACATCGGAGCTCATATGAATGTGGGAAGAACATACAAGAATCTGCAGATGTGGCATGAAGCTGAAGCAGCTTACTTGAGAGCTAAAGATCTGTTCCCACCTATAGTACCAGGTATGAGAATGTAATATTACATAGCTCAAGCTGTTTTCTATTAATCCTTAAAGCGCGACCACAACTGCAGCAGACAACAATTTTTTTATTTATTATTTTTTCTATTTTTCAGAGAACACAAGTCTTGAAATTTACTGCTTGGCAGACGATTCACATGAAATGTCAAGACTAGTTTTCTCTGAAAAATAAAAAAAAATTAGAATGTCGTCTGCTACAAATTTTGCTTGGAGCTTTAAGGGTTAATATATGCAGGAAAATATAGTTTCTTGCATACCAGACCCAGTTTTCCATGATTTTCACCAGTGCTGACTATCCTTATCTTACCTTGCTTATCCAACCCACTGGACAAATAGAAAAAGAAAGACCTTTCATGCATACAGTACATTGGTTGTATAGGAGGTCATGTATTTACATCGTCTAGACATTGATAGTACAGACAATTGATGCCAAGAACTTGACTAGAGACATCAGTTTATGTTACATGGGATATCTACGGGAAGAACCAAATGTCTGTCCATGATTCTGCTTCTTTGAAAGATAAAAAGCCATTACAATGCTTGAGTTTTGCTTTTAAAGCAGTTCTGATAAAAATTTAAAGCTGTATTATATCAAAAGGTATGCAAGAAAAATCAAAAGGTATGCAAGAAAAAGAACCTATCATGGGTGTTAGGTACAGAATGAAAAATCATTTCCCAGGGATAACTGTTCGGTCTCACTCGGCAAGCATTGTGATGCCAAACAGATACCCTGGGACAGATTTTTCAGTCTGCACCTCACCCTCATGTAAGATTCTTATATAATTATTCTTTGGAAGAAACATTTCATCTAATGCCGGCCTTGATGGCTCGTCCGACTGGAGACCAGGAGGTCGCAGGTTCAACCCTCATCGAGGTCGGCAACATTCTTTCGTGGAGATTGATCATGAAATATTTTCTATGGTCCTTCTCTCCCTTCCGCTGATTCAAGAAGGGCAGTTGTCAGTTTCTGGTGAAAGAATGTGCACAATACTGGTTAACCGCTTAGGACTAAGCCTGCCCAGTAAACGTGTGGTTAGGTAAACTGATCGCGCTTGACATGACCCCATTGGGTTGACTGGGCCTTAAAACCTCAACACAAACAAGTCATCCACTTGTCTGTCCATTTTTTGGTAAAAGTTTCTGCAAGATTATCCCTTTTGTCATCTGTCCATCTATTAATGGTTTTGGTTAAGGCTTTATGCCAAAGTTTCTAAGAAATTATATTTCCTCAGTCCTTGAATACATTCATTTTGTACTTGCACTGATATTATATACTGGTAAAAAAACATAGTTGTACATCTTTAGTTCAATGTCATTTGTTAGACTGAAGTTTTAGGACAATGCATTAGCTTTGCTGATGATGCTATCCAGGAGTACACATGGTCACTTGCTGTAGTTTCTCACATTATTTATTTCAGGTAAAAGTTACACAGCTAGGGTAGCCCCCAATCATCTCAACATTTTTCTCAACCTAGCTAACCTGTACTCTAAAGATCCTTCCAGACTGGCAGAAGCTGCAGCTGTAAGTTCACTACTAAATAAGACCTAAATCTTGGAAAGTCAAATGAATTGTTAAAGAGGAGTATTTGATGAAAATTCTAGGATAATTTTCTCCACTTCTCCATAAAAACATATGTTGTGGGTACTTTTCATCACGAAAACACGCCTATATAATTTTGACCCCCTTAAACTCCACTTTTAAATAGCAAAACTGGGGTTGCAGGGTAAACATTATTTTTCTTATTTTGCTAAAAAACATAGATTGTAGGTACTCATTAGAACTGCCTCACTGAGGCAGTTTTAACAAGTACCCAAAATCTATGTTTTGAGCAGAAATATGAAAAATATCAGAACTTTTAATCTGAAAATTTTCCTTTTTTGGTTGTAGAATTTTCAATGTATTTGAATAGGCATGTTTTTTGTTATACCTATTCTTCCTCTGCTTCATTGCTCTTTCTTTCATTTTCTCCTATTTATCCTACTTTTTTGCCTTAAAGTGTTAAAATTATCATTGATTTTAGGAAAAGCTGATACATGTTTTTAAAGAAAAAATATCAATACATGGTTGAAAAAAGTTCCTTTTCTGGGGCTATGTGATTTAATATGCTATTTTCTTATGCACCCATGACAGTTTTAAAAAAAGGAAGTTTAAACATATGTTTCTGTAAAAAGGGGTGGTGGGGTGTGGGAGTGTAACCTATGTCATAGAAAACAGTGAAAAGGACTATGAATTTTTGCGAAAAGGCCGGTTCAGTTTGGTTAGTCGTTTTTTATATTATTTCGGTTGTTTTGATGAAAAACAGAATAAGTTCAGAGTATATACCAAGGATGAAAGTACTTATTTTGGCAGATTTGATGTACTACCATATTGTCATCATAAAGAACACGCAGGCACAATATTTTGATAACCTTATAAGTAATTGTAGTCGAGTATTCTCAACAATGACAATATGGTTGTGCATCAAGTTTGTCAATATAAATGCCTTGTTTCTTGCTACATTCTCTGGGCCTATCCTGGTATTTGTCAGAACAACAAAGTGGAAAACCACACCAACTTACATTCAAACGCAAAAATCTGTTACTTTTTCACTGTTTTATATGAGGTAGGTTTAATCCCTTGTGTAAGCTGATTTAGAAGGCTTTGATTAGATTACAGTATGTACAAACTGATCTAGGCAATTTCCTGTCTGTATGCTTTTAAGACCATTTTCAACATGGATCAGTTTTTACTGCATGTACACATAATTACAGTAAATGTCCTAAAATTTTGAACACTTTGTTTCATACTTTTTATACCTAGCACATGATAGTGGCAGGGTATTGTGTGGCGGGGTATTATGCTTTCAAGTTGGGTGTCTATGTGTCTGTCCGTCCGTCCGTTTTTTGTTTCCGGATGATAACTTGAGTAAACATCAATGGATTTTCACCAAACTTGGTATGTGCAATGATATTGTGGAGATCTGGTTTGGGATTGCTAATGGGCAAATTTTGTCAAATTTTTACAGAGTTATCTGCCTGCGACACGATAATTGCAGGATATTATAGTTTAAGGTTTTTATTTTGCTTAGATTTTGCTTTTTGTGCAGTTGTTCTCTAAAATACTTAGTGGAAAGGCAAACAGTGTAGACCCTTATCAGACTGCTCCTGCTCCTAAAGGAGCAGTCTGATCTGGGTCTGCACTGTTTGCATGTGCAATTATGCCAGAAGCTTGGTGTACAGTGTACGAAATTTTAGGACATTTACCGTACAATAGCAACATGATTTGATGCTCCATTTTATATCAAGTGAATGGTCCCAGATTACAGTATCATAAGAGAGGTTTATGTGTAATATGATCCATAGATGTAGGGACTTCTAAAAGAGGTGATAAAGAGTATCAGATCACATTACTCTAGAGATAATGTGTCTATTATGTACCTGGATAATTAACCTTTAACCCATTGTAGTCTGGAGACCCCAAAAAGGTAGTTGGCAAACAGTGTAGACCTAGATCAGATGCTGCAGAATGTGGCATCTGATCGGGGTCTCCACTGTTCGCAGATAGTTCAACGGTTTTTTCTCTTGGAATATCTAGATCACATAGCCTGACATATGTAAAATCAAAATCAGAATGCTCCAATGTATAAGTGGGGGAGTACATTCAATCTGCAATGGATTAAAGTTGCATTCACAACAGCAGCGGATAACATTGTGTTTTTTTTGTTTTTTTTATTGCTTATAGGCTTGACATTTCATGTTGGTCATCTGCTAAACAGAAAACTTACATGACATGTCAGCCTTATTTCCTCATTAAAATAAAGAAAATGTCTTCAAGTGCTCCAAACAACCATTAAAATACCATCAAAATTGAAGCAGATGACATTTTTTGTTTGTTTTTCTAAGAAAATAAGGCTTGACATTTCATACAATGTCTGCTCTGCAGATGATTTTGTTTCACTAAGAAAATAAGGCATGACATTTGATACAACTTGTCTGCTCTGCAGATGATTTACATGAAATTTCAACCTGTATTTTCTCATAAAACATAAAAAAAAAACCAACAACAAAGAAACTGTTGTTTGCTACAGTTTTGATTTAGCGCTTTGGAGCGGTTGAAGATGTGGGAATGTTACAAGCATGTCACCAACTTTATGACATCAACTTATACATGTCTTGTTTGAGAGGATGTGATATGGATCTTGAAAGGTCAAGACTCACAGCAGATCCGGCTCTCTGGATCAGATTCTAAGGAATTTATTGTTTAAAAGTGGTAGTGTTGATAACTTAACCCTTGTCCTGCTGAACCCGGATATACCCTGCCTTTGCAAACAGTTTAGATCTAGATCAGTTGGCTTCTGAAGAAGCCAACTGATCTGGATTTGCACTGTTTGTCATTCAGTATGTGAATGTATATCAACAACCTGGATCAAGTAATCTGATTGGGTGAAAATTGGAAATGGGGGTGGCATCTTAATTTATTCAGCAGGACAAGGATTAATAATAAATAACCTAGATTTATACTTGACAGATATCCTGAAAATTTGATGACTGAATATGGTGAATTATTGTTTTGTTTTAGCTTTTGAAAACAGCAACTGATATGAGGCCTGATTACATACAGGGCTATATAAACAGAGGAGACATATTCATGAAACTTGACAGGTAGGACATTTTTCTTCCTAATTATGGTTGTTTATTTATTAGTAGAATGTAACCATTTTATCATAGGAGGACTTTTTCAGTATGATGCAATTAAGAAACAGTTTGTCCAATGTTCCAGTTATAACACTTGAAGAAAGCTGCAGAAGATGTACAGTCAACCCTTTTTATACCGACACTTGATACAATGACAAAATTTGTTATAATGACAATTTAATGGCACGAAACTTTTGCACAAGAGGTGACAGTTAATGCGAGATTAGGCAAGAATATTGCATTGAAACTTCAAGCAACATATGTTGTGGATATTTGTTAGAATTGCCTAAGAGAGGCAATTCTAAAGAATATCCAAAACATAATGTTCTATGAGGAAATAAGAATAAAACAATGCTTTTTCTTACATATCATTTTGTCCATTATGGATTTTTTACAACAGCAAACTCATTTTAATGGCAACATCTTCGGGAACAAATGCTGTCGCTGTAACAAGGGTTCACTGTATATCTTGGCTTTTTTTTTTTTTTTTTTTTAGCAGAGTTTGTCAGAATAAGGTTAATTAATTTGAGGAAACAATTTATGCATATAAAAATCTTCAGGTACTGTAAATGAGTTTACTGGTGATTGTTATAACAGCAAAATTATAGTGACATGCTACTTCAGAAGTATCCATAGTTCAATATTAAGTTAATAGAATAATTTATTATGTACATTGTATTTACTATTAAATACTTCCTTTTTGGATATGTGATATGATCGTGACATCTGTGCACATATCCCATTAGCTGAGGCATTAGCTCATGATGCCATATTGCATACCAAATATCACACCACAAAATCCATATTGCATACTCTTTATCCAATCTTAATAGCCGTATCATACCTCTGGCATCACAATCATCAAAACACTCAGCTGTCCTCCTGTTGGCGTTAGTTGAGGTGTTAGCATGTGATGCCATATTGCATATCCCATTTCACACCCCAAAATCCATATTGCACACCCTTTATCCTACCCTAAAAGCCATATCATACCTCTTACCTACAGTTTTACTTTGTCTTGAGCAGAGGTTTAAAAAATAAACAATAATTCAGCACATTTTAAGAGGAGAAATATTGGGAAATATATGATGAATAGATTATGGTATTGTGTTTTTCATATCATATCATACCCCTTGTCAGCCCACCACCTATATCAGCCCTCAGGCTGATATTGGAGTGTCAGGCAGATATATAGGGGTATGATATGACAAATGCAATATGATAATCTCTATGTATGCCTGTTTTACAGTAATCATTCTTTCGTATTGTTTTAGGCCAGCTGATGCGCTTAATATGTATGAAACAGCCTTGATATATGAGCCTGAAAATGCCGATGTTCACTATAATGTAAGTTTGCAGTTTTCATGATAGCCTTACATACGTCTCGGACCTAATAATACCTGGACTTGTCACAAATGGAATCGCCAAAATATGTTGTCTTGGCTTGATTTTAGCGCTGTTTTACAGCACTATGGTCATTAAAAATTATTTTGGATAATAACTGAAGTTGTGATGAATTGTTTTTAATAGGTTGGTTGAAAAATGTTCAGTCACAATTAATAAAATTGAAGTTATACCATCATTTCGGGTGAATTTCTGATGATTTTCTGCTAAAAGTGCCGAAAATAGCCAGAAAGGGTACCTAGATTTCTTGTTGATGTTTACAAAAAATGATTGATTTTTCTTAAATATAATGCTACAGTTTTAAAGGTAATATTTTGAACTATTGCTTTTTGAAAACAATCTCAGATATTTGGTGAAATAAATGAAATATGAGCATTTAAACGTCATCATACAAAATTATGAAAACTCAGCCACGACAACATATTTCCAATAAATACAATACCTGTACCATAATTACTAGTACAGTGTATAACCTAAATTATAGCTACATTGCTTTTCTTAGGTTTTACACATCCAGTAATCACTACACTATTTATCATAAGTATTTTGACAGACAGGTGAATAGTGCAGATGCATATCAGATGCTACAGAACATAACATCTGATCAGAGTCCACTGTTTGGCACTCATCAAGCGTTTTAGACACACAGTATTAACGGGTAGTGAAATAGACTTGCTCAAATTTTAGCATAAGGGTTTAACCCTTGTTATGCTGAACCCGGATATATCCTGCTTTGCAAACAGTGTATCTGCACTGTTTCCCGTTAAGTATCAGGATTTATATGAACAATCTGGATCAAGTAATCTGATTGGCTGAAAGTTAGAAGTGGGTGTGGCATCAATATATTCAGCAGGACAAGGGTTAAAGACTTAAGGTGTCCCAGTATCTTGGGAATCAGAATGTCTTTTATATGAATAGTTTACCTGAAGACACTTTAGATCCTTGGCTACCCACAGAGTGTCCTGCAAAGACTCATCAGACTGCAAGACTGTGCAGGCTGATCTGAGTCTTCTCTGAGTGCACATGCAATCTTATAGGAAATGCTGTGACCCAGCTCATCTATAATAATATTAATATGTACATGTATGAGAGTCCCATCTACACAGGCCTGTACATAATACTTTGATTACTATTGTGCTTCTGACATCCACTTGAAAGATGGTTTTCGCTTGTCGTTTTATGCTAAATGTCAAAAATTTATTTGTGACTGACAATATTTTATCAGAAAACATTTGTCATCTCTATTTTTTGTTTTGTGTTCAAATCGAAAGTGTAGTCGTTCTCCTTAAAGACAGTTTTTCAGAGGTTGTAACTCTATATTCATTTCAGCTTGGAGTTGTTTACATGGAGATGGGTAACCGACAAAAAGCAGCTGTATATTTTGATAATGCAGTGAGATACGAACCTGATCATTGGGTAGGTTTGAGGATTATAATGTGTCCAGCAGTCAAACATCATAGTTACATTTTAAAGGCTCCATATTCCTCCAAAATAGACATTTTATTATCCAAGAAAGGTTTAATGAATTGATATATGATCATAAAATGTGGCACCTGACAGCCTATAAAATGTCAGTCAGTCTCTCATTCTTGAACTGGATCAAAACTGAAATGATTTTTATCGTATCTCTGAATTAATGTTGGCAACATGAATTCAGAGACACAATAAAAAATCTTTTCGTTTTTTATCCAGTTCAAAAATAAGATACTAATTGAAATCTTACAGGCCGTAAGATACCATATTTTAGGATTGTATTAATATCATATATCAATTTATTAAGCCTTTCTTGGATAAAAAGAAATATCTATTAATGAGGAATATGGAGCCTTTATGATATCAGAATAAAAATTAGTGAGGTTCTGAAAAAAAACTATTAATTAGGTCCTTATTTTTACATTAAATAAAGAAGGAATTTTCAAATTTTTTAGTGAGGCAGTGTAAAGCTGGGCCCAGTTGTTCAAAGCTAAGGACATCATTAGTTAACAATTCGTTAAAATTTACATCGAGTGATGCGCAAATATGCTGAAATTTTTTGCTGAAAAAATGTGAGTAGCTTTTGTAGTGCAAAAGCTACTCACATTTTTTCAGCAAAAAATATCAGAATATTGTATATTGAATCCGCTTAAACAGTTAACGAAATGACCCTTAACGAGCTCGTTAAGTTAATGACGCTTTGAACAAACTGGGCCCTGGGATTTTAGAGCCAAACAAATTGTCAACAAACCTCTGTTCTTACTTATCACCTTCCCACACTAGAAAAGCAGGAAATTTGAAGATAATGCAGTCACTAACATAACATGATTGTTGGAATGCAAAACACTGGTCAAAATCACAAACATAAATTTGGCATAAAACCTTACAAATTACGAACATGGGGGTGGTCATCACATAGATTTGTTAACCCTTGTCCTGCTGAACCGGGTTATGCCCTACCTTTGCAAACAGTGTAGATCCTGCTCAGTTGGTTTCTGAAGAAGCCAGCTGATATGGATTTGCACTGTTTGCCACTAAGCATGTGTAATTGTGTCAACAACCTGGATCAAGCAATCTGATTTGATGAAAATTAGAAGTAGGTGTGACATTATAATTTATTCAGCATGGCAAGGGTTAATATCATATTAACAAGTCTCAATAAAAACAGGGAGACTTAACTTGTCTGACAGCAATGATGTATCTCAGTTCTGATTTAATCCAGCTCATTGATATGATAAGCTTCAGATAAGAGGGTGTTTCCAGATAATATTTTTATTTCTCCACAAAAACATATGTTATGGGTACTCAGAAGTGCCTCACCAAGGCACTCCTGATTGGGATCCACAACTTGTACTGTTTTGGAGGAGTAAGGAAAATATCAATATTTTTCAGTTGAAAAAAAAGTGTCTTATCTAAAGCTATGTAGATCCCATACAAAGGAATTATAATGGAGGCGTTAGAAGAATTCTTAAGGATGAGTATTTAGTGATAATTGTGGGATAAATTTTCTTATTTCTCCATAAAAACATATGTTGTGGGTACTCATTAGAAGTGCCTCAGTAAAACATATGTTGTGGGTACTCATTAGAAGTGCCTCAGTAAAACATTTGTTGTGGGTACTCATTAGAAGCACCTCTATGAGGCACTTCTAATGAGTACCCACTGCATATGTTTTTATGGAGTGTGTGAGGCACTTCTAATGAGTACCCACAACATATGTTTTTATGGAAAACTTGGAGAAATTATCTCATAATTTTCAACAAATACTCCTCCTTAACAATTTCTCTGAGGAGTATATGGTCATAATTCTGGGGCCGGCCTTGGTGGCTCAGTTGGATGCGCCGTCCGACTGGAGACCAGGAGGTCGTGGGTTCAACCCCCGCCGAGGTCGGCAACATTCTTTCGTGGAGATTGATCATGAAATATTTTCTACGGTCATTCTCTCCCTTCCGCTGATTCAAGAAGGGCAGTTGTCAGTTTCTGGCGAAAGAATGTGCACAGTACTGGTTAACCGCTTAGAGGACTAAGCCTGCCCAGTAAACGTGTGGTTAGGTAAACTGACCGCGCTCGACATGACCCCATTGGGTTGACTGGGCCGTAAAACCTCAACACAAACAAATCAACCCCCAGCGAGGTCGGCAATATTCTTTCGTGGAGATTGATCATGAAATATTTTCTACGGTCATTCTCTCCCTTCCGCTGATTCAAGAAGGGCAGTTGTCAGTTTCTGGCGAAAGAATGTGCACAATACTGGTTAACCGCTTAGAGGACTAAGCCTGCCCAGTAAACGTGTGGTTAGGTAAACTGACCGCACTCGACATGACCCCATTGGGTTGACTGGGCCGTAAAACCTCAACACAAACACAAATCATAATTCTGGGTTATTTTTTCTTATTTAGCCATAAAAGCTTATGTTTTGGGTACTCATTAGAAGGGCCTCACTGAGTCACTTCTAATGAGTACCCACAACATATGTTTTTATGGAGAACTAGAGAAAATTATCCCAGAACTATCATCAGATACCCTTTCGTAACAGATCATCTGTCCGTAGTAGTCATTGCTTCTGTAAGTAGGCAATGAATACTGAGCAGACTGTGCAGATATGCAGATCGACCTGCAGTCTTTCAAATTATTCATGCTGGGTATATAATATATAGTGGGTGGTTGGGTGTGGCAAAGGTGTTGTGTATCTTACGTCACTAGTGTAGCAGGTAAGAATAGAGGGGGAATGTTTTTATTTCTTCTGTTTCTTCACTTTCATTCATTTTCCTCTTTCTCCCCTGTCCCTCTTTCATCTCCTCTACTATCTCTTCTATCTCTTTTCTCCCTTTCTCTGGGAAACGACACAAAATGACCCACAAGGGTTGACATGTCATTAAATCCCAACACAATCAATTGTCATTGTGTCCCCCCCCCCCACCTAAGGGAGGGGGGCATATTGTTTTTGGTGTGGATCCTGTTGGTGTCAGCCTGACATTTTCTTGTCTGCACAATATCTATTGAACCAGTGGTTGGATTTTTACCAAATTTTTCATGGATATGTAATTGAGACAAAACAAAGAACTGATTAAATTTTGGTAACTTTGACCTAATTTTCAAGGTCACAGCAGTAGAAACAACTGAAAATTCGGGGGGTGAGAGGTGTGGGGGGTCATCTTTTTAGTCTGAAAACACTGTTCTTGTTAGAATTGTCTTTAATGCTGTAATGAACCATTAACAGTAAAATGCTTTCTGATTGACTGCACTGAATTCTCTCATATACTACGATTTTTCCAGACAAATGATACAAAGCTAATAATTTCAAGAGGTACTTGCTGATAACTTACTGATAATATGCTAATTTTTTTTCAAAGCACATTAAGCTTTTTTTTTTTTAACAAAATACAGCTACTTTGATTGTTATATTTCATCCAGTTGTACCTTATATGTTTTTGTTATATCTTTCACAACTAAACCAAGTTAATACATGAATACCATTCTGACCCAAATAACATTCATGGGTTGACACACCATTAAACCTGAACTCATCTTCATCATCATCATCATCAACATCATCATCATCATCATCAAACTCCCACACTATATATTGGAAGAGTCCAATTTCAATTTTGGTTAAGTCCAGCTATGAGATTTACATATTCCTAGAGAAAAATTGCTAAATTGTTTGCAAACAGTGGAGACCCTGATCAGACACCGCATTCTGCTGCATGTGATCTGGGTCTGCACTGTTGCCAAGTACCCTTTTATGGGTCTCCCAACTACAATGGGTTAAGCAAACAAACACTCTAAACCCAGATCAAAATGCTCCTGAAGGAGGAGTTTGATGTGGGGTTCACTGTTTGCCATTTACCTAGCATTACTTACAAACTAGTGAGCTAACGGGCCCCCGTAGCCTAGTGGATAAGAGAGTTGACTCTTAATCCATTAGGTTTCTCACCGCTGTGGTTCGAGCCTCGCTCGGGTCATATGTGGGAAAGCCAAGTTCTGCTTACGGATGGTCAGGTGGTTTTTCTCCGGGTTCTCCGGTTTTCGCCCACCTTCGATGAACGATCGGCTCGATATAAGTGAAATATTCTTGAAAGGGCCGTAAAACCCAAATCAAAAAAAAAACTAGTGAGCTTGTTCAACTTGCACAAGCCAGCCTTGGTTGCTCAGTTGGATGCGCGTCCGACTGGTCATCAGGAGGTTGAGGGATCAACCCCTGCCTTGTTGGCAACATTCTTTTGTGGAGATTGATCATGAAATATTTTCTACCATCATATTCTCTCTTCTGCTGAATCAAGAAGGGCAGTTGTCAGTTTCTGGAAAAATACTGGTTATCTGATGCACAGTACTGGCTATCTGCTTAGAGGACTAAGCCTGCCCAGTAAAAGCGTGGTTAGGTAAACTGACTACACTCAACATGACACCATTGTGTTGACTGGGCTGTAAAACCTGAACACAAACAAAATCAACTTACTAAGTATGGTAAGAGGTTTATATGTCTGAATACTTAGGGTGATTAATGGGACTGGTATATATAAAGTAGATTTTCCACCATTCCTAAGAAGTTAGACAACTTTTGTGATTTTCCATTAATTTCTTTTTCCTGCATATCAGTCCCTTCTAGTAATTGGGTCTACTCTAAAAGGAAAGAATTTGCTCCTAAGGGGAGCAAATTCTTTCCTTTTAAAGTAGACCCCTTTTCAAAAGGGAGTAAAAACAATTTTAAAGGGTTATCTCCCCTTAAACTGTATTTTATTCCCATTTATATGATAATTACCTTTCCATTTCAGCAATCTTTGTACAATTCAGCCGTGCTTATACAAGAAGATCGTATAGTCAACAAATATCCTATTGCTGTAGAGAGGTACATTAACACCCCTTTTATCTTGATAACATTAGTTTGATATTGACTGAAAGACCCATTATTATACTGTATATATAAAAGAGATAGAAGAGAAATAGGTAAAGTAAAGGTCCATTCTGGTTTTTCCAGGTCTGCTCCAGTTATTGGGGCCATTCCACTGGAATGATTCCAGTCCAGTCCGGTTAGTAAATGCACCAGTACCCAGCTGGATATGCAGGCAGATCTGGGCCTTCACTGTTGTATATGGCCGAGGGTCTTTTGCTTGTTTTTGTGCATCATATGAAGTAATGACAACAATGGCATGAAGGATGTTCATAGGCCTTTCTAAAGAAGAGTATTTGGTGATAATTCTGGGATAATTGTTCTTAGTTCTGAATAAAACATATTTGTGGGCACTCATTAGAAGTCCTCGCTGAGGTGCTTCTAATGAGTACCCACAACATATGTTTTAGGACTTATGAAAAATATGCCCCTTATGAAAGAAAGAAATATACCCCTGTTGAAAGTTTACCAGGAGAATGACAACTTACTTCTCAAAAAGTTACCAGCTTCCTATTGTATCTGTGTAAAGCAGTAATGAGATGTGAATGTCAGAAATTCAAGTTTGCCTGAAAATATTAGTTCCCATGCAATGCAAATGGATACATAAGTCAACATACGTCTCACCTTGACAGACTGTAGTTACAGTGTCATCTGCTCAGTTGGGGGTGGTCAGGTGTGGTGAAGGTGTTTTGTAGCTTATGTCACCAGGGCGTCCAACTGATATTGGCTTAAAAGGCTTGCTATCCTCGTAGCAGGTAAGGGAAGAGGATGTTTTTATTTCTTCTGTTTCTTATCTTTCATTCCTGTTCCTCTTTCTTCCCTGTCCCTCTCTTTCATCTCCCGTACTATTTTTTCTATCTCTTTTCTCCCTTTCTCTGGGAGATGACACCCATAAGGGTTGATGTGTGGTTAAACCCCAACACAGTCATTCAGTCAATCAATCGTCTGCTCAGTGCATAGTTAAAGGTGAATTATGCAGGGCCCAGTTGTTCAAAGCGTCGTTAGCTTAACGAGCTCGTTAAGGGTCATTTCGTTAACTGTTTTAGCGGATTCAATATACAATATTCTGATATTTTTTGCTGAAAAAATGTAAGTAGCTTTTGCACTGCAAAAGCTACTCACATTTTTTCAGCAAAAAATTTCAGCATATTTGCGTATCACTCAATTAAAATTTTAACGAATCGTTAACTAACGACATCGTTAGTTTTGAACAACTGGGCCCTGGTTGTTTCCATGTATCCATGTATTCTGAAAAGGGATTACAATTTCAAAGCAATTATCTTTTATCTGTTTTATTTAGCATGAACAATGTCTTGTAGGTTACAACATATGATGAAGATGAATGTCACTGAGTCCAGGGCTCCATTTTCTCTTGCTATGCTGGCTATGGATATGGGTGATTATCTTGCAGCAGAAAAATATTTCAAGAAATCTGTAGAGGTAAAACATGCTGGGCTCCCATATTTATCCTAAATATTAGAACATTGTAACTCCTTACCATACTAGTCCTAAAATTTAAAGTCAATTTTCTTACTTGTTGATGTGTATAAAATAGCTGGATGGTAGGCAAACTGTGTAGAACCTGATCAGATGCTGCATTCTGTGGCATCAAGGCTTGGTCAGGTATATCAGTCCAGATATTTAGGGTAAATATGGTAGTCAGTTATCATCTTGTCACATGAGCAAGCATCTGGGGGGGCTGAGTGATTAGCACTCTTGCTTTGGGATCATGGATTCCTGGGTTTGAATCCTGCTGAGGTGGAACTCAGCTAGTGTCTTTATAGTGCTTTATTGCACAGAGCCTTTCATTATTACCCTGATTTTTAAATGATGTTTTTAAAATCATTTTATTTGCTAAGGAACACGATGTTTCATGAAGATTAAATAATGTTGAAATGGATGTAAAATGTCAAATCATTATCACCACATGAGCTGCATTCTTTGGTACCTGATCTGGGTCTACACTGTTTGCTTAGTCTTGTCCTTCCTTATGGTAAAAAGGTAAAACAAAATGATGTATGAATTTCAAAACTTCAGGTAAAAAAAGATATCGGGAAAATACTATTCTTATTTCACCATGAAAACATGTTGTGGGTACTCATTAGAAGAGCCTCACTGAGGCTCTTCTAATGAGTAACCACAACATGTTTTTGAGGAGAATTAAGAAAAATGTTAACAGTTTTTGGCTGAAAAATGCTGCTTATCTGGAGTTAAATGTATTTGTAATTCAGGTGAACAGCCATGTTTTTTCCAAAACTGAAAGTAAACATAATTTGATTGGCTGCCTGTTCAAACTGTGTCTCTGCACTTACTCTTCCTCAGTAATCCTCCAATTTTGGACAACCCGCTTTAAGGGTATAAGACCCTCATAAGCATACAAGCAATGCCATGCAGAATTATTTCCCTTATTAAAGTTTTTTTTCGACTGTATCCACTAAAACACTTGTGAGATTTTTTTCTGGTAGTGTCATAAATTCCATGCAGTATTGTCTAGAAATTTTGGTGATGCTGGAACTGACATGCTACTTATTGTAGTTATCCCAAACAACTGAGTAGCTTATTTTCAAACCAGGGTTTGTTTTTTTTCAAGATCTTTCAGCAGTATTAAATCAGTGGCTTCATTTTAAGACAGGTGAATTTTCGAAACAGGCATTTTTTTTTTAAGTTTTAGGGTATATCATTTTTTTTATTTTTTTTTTTTTTTTTTATATTTATTCAAATTTTATGACATAAATACATATATTTGACAAAAACAAATATACATAAATGCCAAGGGATTGGATGTAGGCTAGGCCTATATTTATCCTTTCCCAGGGTGCTGTGACAGATGAAGAAAACATATAAGCAGTACACACAATAGATGAATTACATGTCATATGTATTAACTAGCAAGTATTACAAATACATGGAAGTTACCATTAAGATTAAAAGAGAAAAAAGCAGAAGAAAGAAAATGAAAGATGAGACAAATATTTATACATATACACATACACACATTCATATATATACACATATATACATATATATACATATATACACATACATACATACATACACATATACACAGGGTATATCAATGAGACTGGTATATAATTTGCAACATGCAAAAACAGCTTTTGTGCCATTTACAGGCAGTGAAGCTCCAGATCAGCCTGGACATTCATGGGAATCTGTTCAGGTCATTTGTTGCCAGAATACAGAAACAATTCTGCATAAAGTATTGGTTGACAGGGTAGATCATGATCAAACTGTAGGTACACAGGCTTATCTTGGCCTTCAAAGTTCAGATATATCGTAAGGGCCAGTTTCTGGGCCGGCCTCGGTGGCTCAGTTGGATGCGCCATCCAACTGGAGACCAGGAGGTCGCGGTTTCAACCCCTGCCGAGGTCGGCAACATTCTTTCGTAGAGATTGATCATGAAATATTTTCTACGGTCATTCTCTCCCTTCCGCTGATTCAAGAAGGGCAGTTGTCAGTTTCTGGCGAAATAATGTGCACAATACTGGTTAACCGCTTAGAGGACTAAGCCTGCCCAGTAAACGTGTGGTTAGGTAAACTGACCGTGCTCGACATGACCCCATTGGGTTGACTGGGCCGTAAAACCTCAACACAAACAAACAAAGGACCAGTTTCTGGCATTCTACATCATATAACAGAAACATATAATAGATGAACAGTGTAGCCTAAAACATGCTTGTGGGAAATGGATACTGGGAGGCAATGCCATTAAATTAGTTTTTAGCTCACCTGTTCTGAAGGCTCAAGGTGAGCTTTTGTGATCACTCACCGTCCGTCGTCGTCGTCGTCGTCGTCCATATGTCCGTCTGTCCGTCCTTTCGTCCACAATCTTTAAACAACATCTCCTCCTAAACCACTGATTGGATTTTGACCAAACTTCACAGGAATGATCCTTGGTTGGTCCTCTTTCAAAGTTGTTCAAATGGTTCCGGTCCGTTGCATATCTAGGTCACAGGAGCTAAAAATAGATTTTTTAACTAAAAACTTAAAAAATCTTCTTGTCAGAAACCACTGGACCGATTTCAATATAATTTTGCAGAAATGTTCCTTTGGTGATCCTCTACCAAGATTGTTCAAGCCATTCGGATTCGTCAAAAAACATGGCCGCCAGGGGGCGGGGCTTATTTTCCCTATATATCTATATAGAAAACTTTAAAAATCTTCTTGTCCGAAACCACTGGACAGATTTCAATATAAATTTGGAGAAATGTTCCTTTGGTGATCCTGTACCAAGATTGTTCAAGCCATTTGGATTCGTCAAAAAACATGGCCGCCAGGGGGCGGGGCTTATTTTCCCCATATATCTATGTAGAAAACTTTAAAAATCTTCTTGTCCGAAACCACTGGACTGATTTCAATATAATTTTGCAGAAATGTTCCTTTGGTGATCCTCTACCAAGATTGTTCAAGCCATTTGGATTTGTCAAAAAACATGGCCGCCGGGGGCGGGGCTTATTTTCCCTATATATCTATATAGAAAACTTTAAAAATCTTCTTGTCGGAAACCACTGGACCGATTTCAATATAATTTTGCAGAAATGTTCCTTTGGTGATCCTCTACCAATATTGTTCAAGACATTTGGATTCGTCAAAAAACATGGCCGCCAGGGGCGGGGCTTATTTTCCCTATATAATCTATATAGAAAACTTTAAAAATCTTCTTGTCCGAAACCACTGGACCGATTTCCATATAATTTTGCAAAAATGTTCCTTTGGTGACCCTTTACCAAGATTGTTCAAGCCATTTGGATTTGTCAAAAAACATGGCCACCAGGGGGCGGGGCTTATTTTCCCTATATATCTATATAGAAAAATTTAAAAATCTTCTTGTCCAAAACCACTGGAAGGATTTCCATATAATTTTGCAGAAATGTTCCTTTGGTGATCCTGTACCAAGATTGTTCAAGCCATTTGGATTCGTCAAAAAACATGGCCGCCAGGGGGCGGGGCTTATTTTCACTGTATATATCTGTATAGAAAACTTTAAAAATCTTCTTGTCAGAAACCACTGGACCGATTTCCATATGATTTTGCAGAAATGTTCCTTTGGTGATCCTGTTGCAAGATTGTTCAAGCCATTTGGATTTGTCAAAAAACATGGCCGCCAGGGGGGCGGGGCTTATTTTCCTTATATATCTATATGGAAAACTTTAAAAATCTTCTTGTCAGAAACCACTGGACCGATTTCCATATGATTTTGCAGATATGTTCCTTTGGTGATCCTGTTGCAAGATTGTTCAAGCCGCCATGATTGGTTAAAAAACATGGCCGCTAGGGGGTGGGGTTAATTTTCCCTATATATCTATATAGAAAACTTTAAAAATCTTCTTGTCATAAACGACTGGACCGATTTCAATATAACTTGGCAGAAATGTTTCCCTAGTGACCCTCTATCAAGATTGTTCAAGCCGACATGATTTGTCAAAAAACATGGCCGCTAGGGGGTGCGGGGCTTATCTTAGATATAATTCTATATAGAAAACTTGAAAAAATCTTGTCGTCAGAAACCACAGGACTGATTTCAGTATAACTTCGCAGAAATGTTTCATTGGTGACCCTTTACCAAGATTGTTCAAGCTGTTATGATTTGTCAAAAAACATGGTCGCTAGGGTCGGGGCTTATTTTCCTTTATAATTTATCTATATAGAAAATTTTAATAGTCTTTTCCGAAAGCACTTGACAGATTTCAATGTAACTTTGCAGGAATGTTTCTTATGTAACCCTCTATCAAGATTGTTCAAGCGGTCATGATTCGTCAAAAAACATGGCCGCCAGGAGTCGGGGCTTATTTTCCTTATATATCTATATAGAAAACTTTAAAACTCTTCTTGTTAGAAACCACTGAACCGATTTCATTATAACTGCAGAAATTTTTCCTTGGTGACCCTCTACTAAGATTGTTCAAGTAATCATGATTCGTAAAAAAACATGGCTGCCGGGGGCAGGGCTTATTTTCCCTATATATCTATATATAAAACTTTAAAAATCTTCTTTTCAGAAACCAATGAACTGATTTCAATACAACTTGGCAGGAATGTTTCTTTGGTGACCCTCTACAAAGATTGTTTAGGCCGTCATGATTCGTCAAAAAACAAGGCCGCCAGGAGTCAGGGCTTATTTTCCTTATATATCTATTTAGAAAACTTTAAAACTCTTCTTGTTAGAAACCACTGAACCGATTTCATTATAACTGCAGAAATTTTTCCTTGGTGACCCTCTACTAAGATTGTTCAAGTAATCATGATTCGTCAAAAAACATGGCTGCTGGGGGCAGGGCTTATTTTCCCTGTATATCTATATATAAAACTTTAAAAAATCTTCTTTTCAGAAACCAATGGACCGATTTCAATACAACTTGGCAGGAATGTTTCTTTGGTGACCCTCTACAAAGATTGTTTAGGCTGTCATGATTCATCAAAAAACATGGCCGCTAGGGGGCGGGGCTTATTTACCCTATATATCTATATAGAAAACTTTAAAAATCTTCTCATAAGAAACAGTTGGACCGAGTTCAATGTAACTTGGCAGGAATGTTGCTTTGGTGACCTTCTACCAAGATTGTTCAAGCCTTCATGATACGTCAAAAACCATGGCCCCCAGCGGGGTGGGGTTTATTTTTCATATATATCTGCATAGAAAATTTTAAAATTCTTCTTGTCACATACCCCATGACCGATTTCAATATTACTTGGCTGGAATGTTGCTATGGTGAACCTCTATCAAAATTATACAAGCAATCATGATTCGTCAAAAAACATGGCTGCCATGGGGTAGGGCTTGTTTTCCCTATATATCTAAATAGAAAACTTTAAAAATCTTCTTGTCAGAAAACACTGAACAGATTTCAATATAACTTGGTAGGAATGTTCCTTTGGTGACCCTCTACCAAGTTTGTTCAAGCTGTCATGATTCGTCAAAACATATGGCCATTAGGGGGTAGAGCTTTATAGCTATATAAAACTTTTTAAACCACTGGACCAATTTCAATATAACTTGGCAGAAATGTTCCTTTGGTGACCCTCTTTTAAGATTCAGTTCAAGTCGTCAAGATTTGTAAAAAAACATGGCCAGGGGTGTGGTGGAGGGGGGTGAGGGTGGTTAGTGCTATAAAGTTTATACAAAAATCCTAGAGCAGTGAACTTGGCTGAAACTTCAACAGTAAATATGCAAATCTGTTTGGTCAGGTGAGCGATATAGGACCATCATGGTCCTCTTGTTGTCTCCTTTGCAAACAGTGTAGATCCAGATCAGTTGGCTTCTACTGAAGCCAATTGATTTAGATCTGCATTGTTTGTCATTTAGTATCTGAATTTATATCAACAACCTGGATCAAGCAATCTGATTGACTGACAGTTAGAAGTGAGCATGGCATCTTTATTTATTCAGCATGGCAGGTTTTAAAAGGGGTCTACTCTTAAAGGAAAGAAAAATTTTAAAAATTCATATAGAATAAAAAGTATTTTGACGTAAATTATCTGACCTTGGCCAATGAAGAAAAGGAAATAAAACAAAAATACAAAAGGTAGCAATTTAATAGTACCCCTTCACAAAATTTGTTGAGTACTTCCATATAGAGGTATTTGTGCTTATCTTGTTTGAAACTGATTTTAGATTCATTGAGGGCTGTGAAGAAAAGAATAGGGAGCACATTCTTTCTTTTAAGAGTAGTGCCTATATTGTAAAGGATTTAAATACTAGGGGACTGCAAAAGTTGTTTCCCATAAAAAAAGGCAAAAAAAATCTTCAGCTGTATCCCTTACACTTTTATTCTTAGGCCACTGAGGCACAACCCTACCCCATTGACAGTGTACAGCATATTTTAATTTTAGCTGACAGTGAAGTCCCCAGTTGATATGAACCTAGCTGTATATAAACTTGTAAACTATTTTTTTCTTTCAGCTTGAGCCAACATTTAGAAGTGGGTTATTTAATGTAGCACTGATGTTGACTAATAACCTTAAGAGACCACTAGAAGCTGTGCCTTATCTTAAACAACTGCTGGAGGTAATTATAAGCTTTACTGAACCCCTTGAAGTACCAAGCAAAATTTTAGCAGACAGCATACTTATTTTTTTTTTTTTGTTATTATTCAAAGCAAACTATGCTTGACATTTCAAGTGAATCATCTTAGCAGATGATTCACATGAAATGTCAAGCAGTGCTTTCTCTGAAAAATGAAATTATTTGCTGCATTTGTGACTGGTGCTTTAAAGGTTAACAATGTGCAGAAACTATGGTGGGGTAAGGACGAGCTGTGCTTGCAGTAGATGTTAGGAATGGACATGTTTTTATTTATTTTTTTTTCTATTTTTCCATTGTCATTGTCAGTTGCAATTTCAACTGTCTCATCTGTATCTTTTGTTTGTCTCCCCTACATTCAGTTCTCTCTCTTTCCCTGGGAGATGACACAAAATGACCCAAACAGGTTGATATTTTGTAAGACCACAACAATTTAACAGTGCATACATATATTGAATTCTCCAATCGCAACTGCAGCAGATGTTTTGAAATATTTGTGTTTTTGTGTTTATAATTTTGTTTATGTTCCAAAAAATAAGGCTTGATATTATATGTGAATCATCTTCCAAGCAGATAAGTCATATGAAATGATAGGTCTTATCATACCCCTGCAAATTGTGTTTGTGGAGGGTATACTGTTTTCACTTTGTCCATCCATCTGTCTGTTAAGTTTTGGTTTCTGAGCGGAGGGGGGGGGGGAGGATATTTAATGTTGGTGGGGTATGTATATTTAATAAGCCTTTCTTGCGGGCCCCCGTAGCCTAGTGGATAAGAGAGTTGACTCTTAAACCATTAGGTTTCTCACTGCTGTGGTTCGAGCCGCGCTCGGGTCATATGTGGGAAAGCCAAGTTCTGCTTACGGATGGTCAGGTGGTTTTTCTCCGGGTTCTCCGGTTTTCGCCCACCTTCGATGAATGATCGGCTCAATATAAGTGAAATATTCTTGAAAGGGCCGTAAAACCCATATCAAAAAAAAAAAAAAAAAATAAGCCTTTCTTGAGCTGGCCTCGGTGGCTCAGTTGGATGCGCCATCTGACTGGAGACCAGGAGGTGGCGGGTTCAACCCCCGCCGAGGTCGGCAACATTCTTTCATAGAGATTGGTTATGAAATATTTTCTCGGTCATTCTCTCCCTTTTGCTGATTCAAGAAGGGCAGTTGTCAGTTTCTGGCGAAAGAATGTGCACAATACTGGTTAACCGCTTAGAGGACTAAGCCTGCCCAGTAAACGTGTGGTTAGGTAAACTGACCGGGCTCAACATGACCCCATTGGGTTGACTGGGCTGTAAAACCTCAACACAACTTGACCTTTCTTGTTTTTCTCTGAAAAAAATAGTAATAAAAATGTTGGAATACCACTTGCTGCAGCTTTGCTTGCCACTTTAAGGGTTATGGTTCAAGAATACAGTTTCAGTTTTTCAATATTCTGTTTATCCTTAATGTTTGAACACTTTAATTCCTTCGGCCATCTATTCTGATCTTTGTACTACTCCATTTGACTTCTCACTCATTTAAAAAGTTGTGGTGGAATGTTAAACAGTGTAGACCCTGATTTGTCTGCTTCCTTTTAATTTAGGAATTAAGGAGCCGTATTTTTTTTCTGTGTCTACACTGTTAAGTGAGATATATATTTACCTGGGCCCAGTGGTTCAAAACTAAAGATGTTGTTAGTTAAGGTATGGTTAAAACTTTGAACATTAAATATATCATAGACATTAATATTTTTGCTGAAAAAATGTGAGTAACTTTTGCATTTGCAAGAGCTACTCACATTTTTTCAGCAAAAATACCTGTGAATTAGATATTCTACTTACTAGAACACTTAATATTTTGACTACTAACGCTCTTGTTAATTAACGATGCTTTGAACAACTGGGCCCTGGCTATTTTCAGACAGACATTTCTGAGCAATCAGTACAGATCAAAATCAAACTGTTCCTGATAGAATAGTTAAGTCAAGGTCTGAGCTTTTTATTTATTAGCCAGCACATTTTAGACTTATCTAGACTTATCACCATGTTGTCAAGTAAACTTGTTTTAATTATATTACACTGGGCAATTTAAGAAAAGGTTATGATATCTTAATAATTAGGTTAATTATGGGAAAACAACATCTGTAGACTGGATAGACCTCCACACTATATATTGGAAGAGTCCAATTTCAGTTTTGCCGGCCTCGGTGGCTCACTTGGATGCGCCGTCTGACTGGAGACCAGGAGGTCGCGGGTTCAACCCCCGCCGAGGTCGGCAACATTCTTTCGTAGAGATTGATCATGAAAAAAATGTGGCATCTGATCTTGGTGCCTTGTTTGCCAACTACCCTTTAGGGGTCTCCAGTCTACAATGGGTTGATATGTTCTTTTGTCATCTTTTAAACAAGATACAGAAATCAAATTCCTATGTAATTGATGTCACTGTATCACAATAAGGTGATTTGACATACCAGACTGACGCAAGTGATCCTAATGGGTTGATGTTAACCCTTCTCTTGCTGAACACGGCATGACCTGTCTTAGCAAACAGTGTAGATCCAGAACTGATCTGGATCTGCCCTGTCATTAAATATGTGAATTTCTGTCAAAAACCCAGATCAAGTGATCTGATTGGCTGGAAATTAGAAGTAGGCATGGCATCTTAACTATTTCAGCATGACAAGGGTTAAAGTTAAAAATATGTGAAGATATTAAAGAAATGTGTTAGCCGGCCTCAGTGGCGCAGTTGGATGCACATCCGACTGGAGACCAGGAGGTCACCAGTTAACCCCTGCCAAGGTCGGCAACATTCTTTCGTGGAGATGGATCATGAAATATTTTCTATGTTCTCTCCCTTCCGCTGATTCAAGAAGGGCAGTTGTCAGTTTCTGGCGAAAGAATGTGCACAATACTGGTTAACCCCTTAGAGGACTTAACCTGCCCAGTAAACGTGTGGTTAGGTAAACTGACCACGCTCGACATGACCCCATTGTGTTGACTGGGCCGTAAAACCTCAACACAAACAAACCAAAGAAATGTCACAATCACAAAGCACAACCATCTGGAGGCACCAACAGAAGGAGAGATTTTGAACAAAAAATAATAGAAAAAAAACGCCACATATGAAGCCACCATTGCGACAAACAAAGAAGAACTGCAACAGAGGAACTGCCTTGGAATGGACAGTAAGAAAACTATAGGGAGGCTTAAACTAGTTTTACTCACACGAAAACTCATTACACCACAACCTCTTTAAACACATTGGGGTCCAAAGCAGAAACAGTGCTAATTATACAACCATGTTGTATCCAAACAAAAATGTATAGATTATATAGAAAAATGACCATTTATGGTCATTTTTCTATATAATCTATACATTTTTTGGGATGTTGTATCCAAAACCATGTAATAATGAATTGTGTTATAAAGAGGTTAATGTGTATTTTTTTCTGAGGCAGTTCCAAGTAAACCTGAAAACATTACTGTTGTCATTGTGATTGTCATCATGATCATCATCATAACTATCATCACTAAAACCAGATAAATACATTCAAAAAGACCAACACAAATGTATTTTTTCTGTAAACCAGATTATTAGCTCACCTTAGCTGAAAGCTCAAGGTGAGCTTTTGTGATCACTCACCGTCCGTCGTCGTTGTCGTCGTCGTCGTCGTCCGTATGTCCGTCTGTCCGTCCGTCCACAATCTTTAAACAACATCTCCTCCTAAACCACTGATTGGATTTTGACCAAACTTCACAGGAATGATCCTTGGTTGGTCCTCTTTCAAAGTTGTTCAAACGGTTCCGGTCCATTGCATATCTAGGTCACAGGAGCTAAAAATAGATTTTTTAACTAAAAACTTAAAAAATCTTCTTGTCAGAAACCTCTGGACCGATTTCAATATAATTTTGCAGAAATGTTCCTTTGGTGATCCTCTACCAAGATTGTTCAAGCCATTCGGATTTCGGATTCGTCAAAAAACATGGCCGCCAGGGGGCGGGGCTTATTTTCCCTATGTATCTATATAGAAAACTTTAAAAATCTTCTTGTCAGAAACCACTGGACCGATTTCAATGTAATTTTGCAGAAATGTTCCTTTGGTGATCCTCTACCAAGATTGTTCAAGCCATTTGGATTTGTCAAAAAACATGGCCGCCAGGGGGCGGGGCTTATTTTCCCTATATATCTATATAGAAAACTTTAAAAATCTTCTTGTCAGAAACCACTGGACCGATTTCAATGTAATTTTGCAGAAATGTTCCTTTGGTGATCCTCTACCAAGATTGTTCAAGCCATTTGGATTCGTCAAAAAACATGGCCACTAGGGGGTGGGGCTTATTTTCCCTATATATCTATATAGAAAACTTTAAAAATCTTCTTGTCAGAAACTGCAGGACTGATTTCCATATAATTTTGCAGAAATGTTCCTTTGGTGATCCTCTACCAAGATTGTTCAGGCCATTTGGATTCGTCAAAAAAACATGGCCGCCAGGGGGCGGGGCTTATTTTCCCTATATATCTATATAGAAACATGTAAAAATCATCTTGTCCCAAACCACTGGACCGATTTCCATATAATTTTGCAGAAAAGTTGTTTTGGTGATCCTCTACCAAGATTGTTCAAGCCATTTGGATTCGTCAAAAAACATGGCCGCCAGGGGGCGGGGCTTAATTTCCCTATATATCTATATAGAAAACTTTAAAAATCTTCTTGTCAGAAACCACCAGACCGATTTCCATATAATTTTGCAGAAATGTTCCTTTGGTGATCCTCTACCAAGATTGTTCGAGCCATTTCGATTAGTCAAAAAACATGGCCGCCAGGGGGCGGGGCTTATTTTCCCTATATATCTATATTGAAAAATGTAAAAATCTTCTTGTCCGAAACCACTAGACCGATTTCCATATAATTTTGCAGAAATGTTCCTTTGGTGATCCTCTACCAAGATTGTTCAAGCCATTTGGATTTGTCAAAAAACATGGCCACCAGAGGGCAGGGCTTAGTTTCCCTATATATCTATATAGAAAACTTTAAAAATCTTCTTGTCCGAAACCACTGGACCGACTTCAATATAATTTTGCAAAAATGTTCCTTTGGTGATCCTCTACCAAGATTGTTCAAGCCATTTGGATTCGTCAAAAAACATGGCTGCCAGGGGGTGGGGCTTATTTTCCCTATATATCTATATAGAAAACTTTAAAAATGTTCTTGTCAGAACCACTGGACCGATTTCCATATAATTTTGTAGAAATGTTCCTTTAGTGATCCTCTACCAAGATTGTTAGAGTCATTTAGATTTGTCAAAAAACATGGCCGCCAGGGGGCGGGGCTTATTTTCCCTATATATAGAAAAATGTAAAAATCATCTTGTCCCAAACCACTGGACTGATTTCCATATAATTTTGCAGTAATGTTGTTTTGGTGATCCTCTACCAAGATTGTTCAAGCCGTTTGGATTTGTCAAAAAACATGCCGCCAGGGGGCAGGGCTTATTTTCCCTATATATGTATCTATATAGAAAACTTTAAAAATCTTCTTGGCAGAAACCAATGGACCGATTTCAATATAACTTGGAAGGAATGTGTCTTTGGTTACTCTCTTCCAAGGTTGTTCAAGCCATCATGATTTGTCAAAAAATATGGCTGCAAGAGGGTGGGGCTTCCCTATATATCTATATAGAAAACTTGAAAAAAAAAATCTTCTTGTTTTCCTTATATATCTAAATAGAAAACTTTAAAAATCTTCTTGTCAGAAACCACTGAACAGATTTCAATATAACTTGGCAGGAATGTTCCTTTGGTGACCCTCTACCAAGCTTGTTCAAGCTGTCATGATTCGTCAAAAAACATGGCCGTTAGGGCGTAGGGCTTTATAGCTATATAAAACTTTTTAAACCACTGGACCAATTTCAATATAACTTGGCAGAAATGTTCCTTTGGTGACCCTCTTTTAAGATTCAGTTCAAGTTGTCAAGATTTGTAAAAAAACATGGCCGGGGGTGTGGTGGAGGGGGGTAGGAGTGGTTAGTGCTATAAAGTTTATACAAAAATCCTAGAGCAGTGAACTTGGCTGAAACTTCAACAGTAAATATGCAAATCTGTTTGGTCAGGTGAGCGATATAGGACCATCATGGTCCTCTTGTTTGTATATCCACAGGGTGATTAGCTGTGAGTTTGAGGATGCAGCTATCATGTTGAATTTGATATAAGGTGAAAGATGCAATATAAATAATTCTTATTCATTTCTGATCTGTGGTATATTACAGGAAATTATGATTCCTTGTGCATAGATACATACAGTTCATGTCTGTCATTGTTTATAAAAGATCTTTGTTGTAGACAGTGTTTATAGAATAGCAATGTCATGGCAAAAGATGTAATTGGACATAATATTATGCAAACAGTGAACGCTTATCTCAGACAGTGCATCTATGCAGTCTATGCAGTCTGATTAGGGTCTATGTTGTACATTTACAGAATCAGTGGATTTTGCAGAATATGTTGACAAACACAGACTGAACCAATCAGAGATTGTGGTTGCGCAGACTGATCTGAGCCATCACTATTTGCCAGGACCCATTGTTTGGACTTTATTGCTCAGAGTCTTTCATTACAACCCTTCAGTCATCTGGATATGAATTAAGGGTTGTTGTTGAAGATTCTAATGCACTCGCGTATGTAACGCGACGTCTGATTGGATAACGTCAAAAATTTGCGACGGTATATTCTGCGATATACTGTCGCAAATCCGACGTCATCACGTAACGTCGCTTCTCATTGGCTGGCATTTGGTTTTACGCAGCTCGAAGCACTTGTCGTTTTGTGCAAATAGTACATTTTTTCAATAGAAAAAAAATGAATAAATGCATTAGAATGGGGATAACTGCATCAAATTTGTCATTTGGTGAGGTAAATCGGCGGTTTTACGGTGGCAAATTACGTTTTACGGCTCCGCTGACGCGTCGCCGTAAAACGAAATTTCCGACCGTAAAACCGCCGATTTACCTCCCCAAATGCCAAATTTGAAAGCAGTTATCTCCTAATTTATATCACCATTAGAACCAGAACTAATTATCAGAGGTCTCCAGGCCTGAGATGAGGTTTAATATGTATATGTAAGAAAATTATCATCAACAACAGTCACTTTTCTTGTGGCATTGTGCTGATATTTTTACTTTTAATTTTACAGCATTATCCAGACCACACTAAAGGAAGGATGTTATGGGGTGAAATTAATGTTAATGTTCTCAAAGATCTAGATGAAGCAGATAAGGTAAGATAGTGTGTATTCGAAGCTGATTTTTATTAATTTCTGCAAGAAGGATTATTTCCTCCCAGAGCAAAGAATATTTTCTTTAGAATGTTATCATGCTGCATGACAAGTATAGATGCAAAACTTATTGATGTCATTTGAAAAGGTTAAAAGAGTATAAAGCAGAATCAGAAGGAAAAAAATCATTTTTATGATATCTAACATGTAAGTTAGTACACCTTGATTTTAAAATGCAGAAAATATATCTGTTGAGACTTGCGAATCATAGAAGCAAACTCATTTGTCAGATTTCCAAATGATCTCAGGAAATATTTCATGTATTTTAAAAGGGTACGTATCCTCCATATATTATATAGCTATGAATATTGAATGATTAAAAATCTGCATTAAAATCTGAGGAGTGAGCATACAAATATCACTTGATTTCGGCTTGCTTTCTTGATATTGCATGCTTACTTAGATGCCTTTCAATGTTACCTTTACATGTATAAGTAAGCCAAGCAGCATTTCTTAAGAGACTACATGTGTGCCTAGCATGACAGATCAGCCTGCACTTATGCACAGTCTGATCAGAGTCTTCACAGGGCACTGTATGGGTAGCCAAGGATCCAAAACATCTCCCTGTGGATGGCTTAGTTGCTGATCAGCCTGTGTTGATGCATAGGCTGATCTAAGTCTTCACTGGGCGAACATGCAGTCTTGTAAAAAAATGCTGTGCCCTAGCTCATAATCGAGCAAGGCAAGAAGCAGACAAAAGTAAATCATTGCAACCCACTGCATTCTAGTGATTTTATGTACAATTCCCAATTCCCTTCTTCAGGGCAAGTTTTATCGAGAACAAAGCATTTAATTTGGATATTGCACTAATACTGGTGAATATTGTCCCAAGTTGGATATCAAAGAGCATGAGCTTGTAAGTAACCCTTGATATCAAATGTAGGACAGTATTCACCAATATCAATGCAATATGTTTTATTACAGCTTCAAATATTTGGCATCATCTTCGATCAGTTGTTTGTGCCCTCAAAGCATTTTTATTATGTAAAACTGATCCTGCACAAATGCATGACAAAGTTTGGTGCAACATTCATTGCCTTATGACATCATCAAAAGCAACATCATGTAAAGGTAACATTCAAAGGCATCAGAGTTAGCATGTATTCTATATTAACTGGCACTATATGATAACATATAAATAATGAATGTAGGATGTATCTTTACTGATATGTTTTAATATTGTACACTTCAACCTCTTTATAACATGGTTCGTTATAACACATTTTTGGATATAACACAGTTCAAAGATGGATCCCAAAAATGTATAGATTATATTGAAAAATGACCATAAATGGTCATTTTTCAGTATAATCAATACATTTTTAAAAATGTATAGATTATATTGAAAAATGACCATAAATGGTCATTTTTCAATATAATCTATACATTTTTGTTTGGATATAACACGGTTGTTTAACTAACATGGTTTATGCTATGGACCCCTACAATAGTGTTATAAAGAGGTCGTGGTGTATATTGTATTTAAATAGTATGAAAAAACTGAGCCTGATATAAGAAAATGTACATTAAACTATTAATCATCCAGTGAAGACTTGGCTCAGCCTCCACATCCATGCAGGCTGATCGGTCATCACTGTCTACCTGAAGAAACTTGATCATGAAATATTTTCTATGGTCATTCTCTCCCTTCAGCTGATTCAAGAAGGGCAGTTGTCAGTTCCTGGTGAAAGAATGCACACAATACTGGTTAACCGCTTAGAGGACTAAGCCTGCCCAGTAAAAGTGTGGTTAGATAAACTGACCGCGCTCGACATGACCTCATTGGGTTGACTGAGCCGTAAAACCTCAAACAAACAAATTGATTCCATGACCATGCACAGGGCACAGAGTGAAGATAGATCAGACTTCCTGGATGTGATGGCTGATAAATTACATGCTCTGACATTGCATCTTAATTAATGTTGTGATGCCATATCATATATACCCAAAATATTTGGACATATGAACTCCTGATTATACCTGTCCTAATACTTTAAATCTGTCCACGCTAGTAACAACTTTTGTCCTCTGCTAATAACCTTTTACAAACAGTTTGGACCTAGATCAGGCTCAACAAAATGTCGGGCCTGATCTAGATTTAGACTTTTGACTCTGATGGTATTCTTGAAAGATGTTTGTTTGAAAGATTTAAATTAAAAAAATTCTACAGACGACAAAAAAGCATGCAAAATTACCAAGCCTGCAAAGAGTTAAGAAATCAATTTTAATTCTTTTTGATGTATCTGAACATTGCTGCATTAAGCAGGCTAGTGGATAGCAAAGTTGACTCTTAACCCATTAGGTTTCTCACCGCTGTGGTTCGAGCCTAGCTCGGGTCACATGTGGGAAGCCAAGTTCTGCTTATGGATGGTCAGGTGGTTTTTTTCCCCGGGTTGTCCAGTTTTCGCATTAGCATTTTTGTATAGATAGTGTACTTTCATTATCTCAAACACTGATAAATCAAACTACATGTAATACTTAAATCAAACCTGATAAAAGGCAATTTTAGTTCAGTCAGCGGTATTTTCATTACATTTCATCTCCTTTTATCTCAAACTACTGTATTCTGAAACAAAGGTTCTGGTCCCTTGGAGTTTGAGAAAGTGAGAGTTGATAATATGTATGTCTTCTTATTTCAGAGTTTTAGAAAGGTGATAGAGTTGGAACCTTCAAATACAGAGGCCATACATAATCTGTGTGTAGTGTATGTGGAAAGAGGTTATTTGTTGGAAGCAGAGAAATGTTTAGCCCATGTTCACACCCTTGCACCAAAAGAAGAATACATTGTTAACCACTTAAATATTGTCCGGGGAAAGATTCAGGAATATAGGAAAAAACAGCAAGAAGCTAAAGCTGCTGAAACTGTTCAAGGTCAAGAAGGTCAAAAATCAGAAGGTAAAGGTCAGACATCTGAAGGTCAGGAACAAGGTCAGATACCTCAAGATCAAGAACAAGGAGGCCAATAAAGATATATACAAATGAAATGATAGAAATTTTTAAATATGTGATGAAGCAGTGAAATCCAAAGGCAGCTTATTTGAAAATAAACATAAAAATAGGCCTACTCTAGATCTGTTATTATGTAATTGTCTCATTTCAGACTTTTTCACCACGTTCATTTTCACCTTTGTTATGACTGGCTGAAAAAAATATTAATGCTGCTGTTACATGTTTATTTAATAATTTAATAGCTTTTACTGAGAGGATTTTAGCTGGGCAACAGCAAACATATAATGTGGTATGCATTAAAAGCAAAGACTCAGGTAAACCCATATGTAGTTTGATCAAAGGTTTGGCTTTCACTTGATGCATATTTTAAAATCTGTAGCAGTGTTTTCATAAACAGGAGGCTGAATTGCATTCTATTCTCCCACCATGACCTTGTACTTAAAATGTTTTTATTAACCTATGTCTCCACTCTCTGGGCAAATTCAGCCGACAACAAATTGATTTTTTTTTCTTATTTGCCCAGAAAATAGGCTTTGATATTTTATGCAAATTGTCTCCTGAGGAGACAATTTGCATAAAACATCAAAGCCTATTTTCTGGGAAAATAAGAATAGTATTGCAGAACGTCATCTGTTGAAAATTTTACCCAGTATGCTTTGCATTGAATGGATCATTCGTAAAACACTATATTACAAGACCTCTGCTTAAAGATTTTAGTCTCCTACTTCCGAATGAAAAGGCTGCTGTAGATTGAGTTTGTGAATGTAAAAACTCTGATTGCACTGGAGGTCTAGAATCATTACCTTTACATTTGATGGTGTCATGCCCAGCAAAAGTGTTGTTAGGTAAACTGGCCGCACTTGACATGACTTTAAGGGGTTGACCGGGCTGTAAAACCTCAACTCAATAAACAACAATTGGTGTTACCATTGGTGTTGTCATCGGTAAACATTTTAAAATTCATCACGAAAACATGCCTATGTAAATTTGACCCCCTTAAACCCCACTTTTATATAGTAAAGCTGGTGTTACAGGGGTATACATTATTTTTCTTATTTCTGATCAAAAACATACATTGTGGGTACTTGTTAGAACTGCCTTGTTGAGGCAGTTCTAACGAGTACCCACAATCTATGTTTTGAACAGAAGTATGAAAAATATCAGTTTTTTATCTGAAAATTTTCAGTTTTTGGAGGTGAAATTTTCTGTATATTTAAATAGGCGTGTTTTCGTAATGTGATGTCAATATTGCTGAACATGGGTTCAGAAAAAGTGGGAATTCAGGTGATGGGTGTTGCATCTTGGTTTATTCAGCTGGATAAGGGTTAATATGCCTTTAACATTTAGTTGTCCAGCAAAATGTTAAGAATTGCAGATGACATTTTTGTATGATTTTTTTTTTTTATTTCTTCCTCTGAATAGGACTCTATTTTCTTTTTAAATTATCCACAAGAGATGTTTTGAATGAAATATCAACCATATTTTCATAGAATAAAAATAAGAAAAAATAATATGCCTTCAGATAAATAATATGTCTCCAGGTAAATATTTTACTTATTGATTAAGGGAAACTATGGGGTGGGTACTTATTAAAGCACCTTGGTGATGCACTTCTAATGTTTGCTGACAACATAATTATACTTTTGTTGAGAATTAAGAAAAATATCAGTACTTTTTGATTGAAACCCAGTGGCTTGTAATTTGAAAGTGGGATTTATACTCCAGAAAGCAGGAATCCTGGAACTGTTTTCTTCATGTAAATTTCTAATAGAAGCTATTTTACACATATTTTAAAAAAAAATATGACCTAGTTAGAATTGTAAAAAGTGGATTAATTTTGTGGATTTTCTCAATGTGTAAAGCTGGCGATTCATTCACTAAACTTAACATAAATGGCTTTGTGAGTGATTTACCAGTGTTTACTCAATGGTAAAATCCACAAAAAGAAAATTAATTCCTAAAATGATGTATACATATCAAAATTGGTGATATATTGAAATACTCATGTGTAAAACTGTATTTATACTTGTTATGTAGATGTGTTCAGTAGTGATTTATACGTGTTGGATTTTTTTACATGTGTGTTCACTAATGAATTTGGTGCCTGATTGTTGATTTGTTTGTGTTTACTGATTTAAACAGAGTTTGAATAGGGTATTGTTTTACAGGTTAGTTAGTCAGTAAAATTAATAATATTTTAATCCTTTCATCCCTGAGTTTCTGAAGTAGACTCTTCTGTCTTTGATTTTGGACACATCCATTGTTGCAGATGGGGGTTTCATTAAGATATCCAAAATCCGAATGGCAAACAGTGTACAACCAGATGAGATGGCTCATTACGAGCCATCTCATCTGGTTCTACACTGTTTGCAAAGGTATATGTTTAGATCTGCAGGGTTGAAAGAGTTAAGACGGTTTATCTTTGTGGGACCAGTATATGATTGTCATGACAAGTTTTTCTTTTAGAAAAAATGTGGCAAAAAAATTCGTGCTCAACTGATAATTCAATCATATGTTTTATGGCTACTAATCTCAGCTCTCTTACACTAATAAATCTGCTCACAACAGGTGGTATCGCCAGATTTACCTGGGAGACTACTTTTCTCTGATAACACTGGTTCCATGCACTGTAATATATAGTCTTAAAATCTGTATTTTTCAACATAGAAAACCGTTTAAAATGTGTAATCCGATAAATTTTTTATGCAGATGTAGATTTTTGAATCGGTTTTGAGCTACCTGAGTTAACTGTCTTGTCAGTATTACTTAACTAATTGCATAACAGAACATCATTTTATTGGCATCTGGGCAGAGTTTTATGGTCTCAGTCATCAGAAACATATGGAAATGCAATACCCCACTAACCCGACTTTGATATAGTAATAGTCGGGAAGGTTGGGGTGAAATTCTCTAAGAGAAAAACATGGCATGTTGTAATTATTTTTAGTGTGATGCATTTATTGTATTAGCAAGTAATATTTTGATTTTTGATCCATACCACAGTTTTTAGTGCATCTGACTGCAGATTATGGGGTTGCAAATTCTGTCCCAGCTCAGCCACATAATTTTCATGGAGATTGATTATAAAATCATTTCTACATTCATTCATTCCCTATCCGCTGATTGAAAGACGGCAGTTGTCAGATACTGGTGAAAGTATGTGCACAAGTAATGGTTAACTGCTTAGAGGACAAAGCCTGCCCAGGAAAAATGTGTGAGAAGGTTTACTGATTGGCTTGAAATGACCTTAACATTGTTGACTGGACCAAATTTAATGAAAGTTAACAAATGAATCTGAGCTCTTCCTGAATAGCAGTCTAAACTGAAAAGCATTCAAAAATAAATTTGTCTGCTATTGGCTATTTCGCCCTGAATTGTTATGGGATTTTACAAGTGAGTTTGAGCTGTTTCTGAGTGGCAGTCAAAACTGAAAGGCATTTAAAAATAAATTTGTCCATAATCAAAACAATTGTCATGTTTCCTTGATTTTTGAATGTGCATAATTACACAATGAAACGTTTGCAGTCAGATCAGTGAATGATAGTGAAAGCCATAATAAAATTGGCAAACAGAATAAATACTTTATGTATCATTCATTTTAAGAGGAATGGGTACACTTTCAGGGAAGACAACTCTGTCAAAATGGGGTTTCTTCCCTTCTGAAAAGGGGTCTCCTTTAAAAGGAGGGAATTTGCTCTCTATAGGAGCAAATTCTTTCCTTTCAGAGTAGATCCCTTTTCAAATTGGGACTTTGTGTGCAGGAAAGCAAACAGGAAGTCTCAAAAATTGTCTCCCTTGTAAAACATGGTGGAAAAATGTCTGGTGTATCTAGTCCCCTTAATGAGAATGCTACTGTGTGACTAGTCCTCTAAACAGGGTATCTTGTAAGGAAAAAGGCTATTTAGATATTTTTCAGGTCAAAATAGGGATGATCACCTGTAGTTAATAGATTGAGATTTTTTCTAATCATAGTACTAGTAGATATAGATATATTTAGTTTCTGGAGATGAAATACAGTTTATAGAAGTGTTCAAACATCTGTGCCATATTAACACTATGCAATTTTCCAGCTAAACTGGCAGGTGCCTCAGCAGATCTGTTTCTTTTTTTTTTCTTTCTAGTTGAATGTTACAGTTATTTATGACCTTATGACATTTTCCCATAGCCTGTTTATACTGCTTGCAAACTGTGTTTTCATGTTTGGGGATATCTAATTAATAAGCACTGTTTATTGACATTTCTTGTTAGGATCTATTTTGTTTATTCTCTTAACACTTCACTTGCTGGCTAAAAATTTTCAGCAAAGGAGTTTTCAACATATTTTCATTACCAAAACACGCCTATTCAAATGTATTGAAAATTTCATCAGCAAAAACTGAAAAATTTTTCGATAAAAACTTCTGATATTTTTCATATTTCTGCTCAAAACATAGATTGTGGGTACTCATTAGAACCGCCTCACCGAGGCAGTTCTAACGAGTACCCACAATCTATGTTTTGGGGCAGAAATAAGAAAAATAATGTATACCCCTATAAACCTTAGTTTTACTATATAAAAGTAGGGTTTAAGGGGGTCACAATTATATAGGTATGTTTTCGTGACATTCTGATATTTCCCAGCAAATAGGGTTTGATATTTAATGAAAATTTTCTGCTTAATAGGAGACAATTTGCATGAAATATTGAACAATACCAAGTTTTCAGGAAAAGAATAAGAAAAATAAAATAAAATGTCATCTGCTGAATTTGTCCAGGGAGTGCTGTTAAAAAAGGTTAAGGGAATAATACACTTTCAGGGGAGGCAAATCTGTCAGATTTATTTTATCACCCTTCTTAAAAGCAGTCTAATCTAAATGGAAATAATTTGCTTGAAAGCTTTACTTTTAAGAAAAAAACCTTTTTCCAGGAGGGGAGTGGTGTGAGGGAAAGCAAACAAAGTCACAAAAGTTGCCTCCCTTTAAATATAGGGGTAAATGTACATGGTGCATCCAGAACCCTTAATATGTGGAGCTTGATCCCAGCAGGCACACAATGTTAAAACAACGTTGATTCAGTATCGTCGTTGACTCAACATTGAATTGAAGTTGTTTCAACATTGTGTGCCTGCTGGGATCAAGCTCCACATATTAAGGGTTCTGGATGCACTGTGTACATTTACCCCTATATTTACAGGGAGGTAACTTTTGTGACTTTCTGTTTGCTGTGATGATTCATTGAGTGAACAGCATAGGCCTAGTTGAGGTGGGTTTCTTTGCAACCAAAAAGTATTAACTCTTTGCATGCTGGGTAATTTTGCATGCTTTTTTTATTGTCTGTGGATTTTTTTTTTAAATTTACTTTTTCCATTACGAAAACATGCCTATCCAAATATATTGAACATTTTACAACCAAAAAATGAAAATTTTCAGATAAAAAAATCGGATTATTTTCACATTTCTGCTCAAAACATAGCTTGTGGGTACTTGTTAGAACCGCCTCGGCAAAACGGTTCTAACGAGTACCCACAATCTATGTTTTTGAGCAAAAATAGGAAAAATAATGTACACCACTGTAAATCTCAATTTTAGTGGGGTTTAAGGGGGTCAAAATAATATAGGCGTGTTTTCGTGATGAAAAAAGACCTTTCAGGAATACCGTCAGAGTGTCAAACAGTTTGGATCCAGATCAGTCCAAACTGATTGCAAAGGTTATCAGCAGACAACAAAAAGTCCCCACTAGCGGGGAAAGAGTTAGTATTTATCTTATTTCTCCATAAAAAGCATATATTGTGGGTACTTATTAGATTAGAAGTGCCTTGGTGAGGTGCTTCTAATGAGTACCCACAACATAAGTTTTCATTTCAAAAATATTCTTTCTCACAGGGAAAGAAGCAAGTTATCTGAATACCCCTCATATCTACAGGTATAGAACAGCGTAGATACTGTGCATTGGGTGATCTGATTTAGTGCTGGCCACTTTGTATGATAAGGTCCATTTTTACTCATAGGAACTCACGATGTATGAATATTGTTTGTATGTGTTGCACTTCTATAGAAATCAGTTTTATCACGTTATTATTCATCATTGTGTGCAATTTATATGACCATAATACCCCTTAGTATTAGGACGGACAGGCCTGAGCAAACAGTGTAGACCCTGTTCAGATTCTGCAGAATGATGCTTCTGATCAGGTTCTACACTGTTTCCATTCATCCAGCAATTTTCAGACACTCTGGGACAGTCTAGACACAATGGAATTTTAAATGTTAGGACAGGTAATGTACACAGATAAGGTGTCCCAATATTTAGGGAAATAAGGTATTTATGTATGTTTTATTAAATTCCATGACATAATGGTAATTTGCGATCATTAGCCATCTGTATGTATTATTGTTTATGTGTGTGTCTTCCAGCAAATTTAGAATTAAGAGGAATTGATACAACTTCAGGGGAGGCAACTCTGTCAAAATTGTTTTGCATCCCTTCTGGAAAGCAGTCTATTCTAAAAGGAAAGAATTTGCTCCCCATATTTACTCCCCGTAGTGTACTCTGAAAGGAAAGATTTTGCTCCCCATGGGAGCAAAATCTTTCCTTTCAGAGTACACTACGGGGAGTAAATTATTCTTTCCTTTTAGAGTACACCCATTTTGCTGAAGGGACATGTTGTGCAGGAAAGCAAATAGGAAGTCACCAAAGTTGTCTCGCTTGTAAAATATGGCAGACTGTCCGTCTCCTTAAGACAATTCTATAATTGCAGTAGATGCAGTCTAATTTATGTTGTGTGAAAGCAAATCTTAAATTTAACTTACGCATTTACACAATCAAACTGTACTGCAAGCCGTCCTCGATGGCTTGGTCTGACTGGTAATCAGGATGTTTCAGGTTCGATCCACGCTGGGTCCAAAAACATTCTTTCCTGCAGATTGAACATGAAGTATTTTCTACAGTCATTCTCTCCAGCTGATTCAAGAAAGGCAGTTGTCAAGTTATGGCAAGAGAATGAGCGCAAGTATTGGTTAAATGCTAAGAGGACTAAGCCTGCCCAGGAAAATGTGTCGTTAGGTAAACTGACTGCGCTGGACGTCATATGACCCTAATGGGTTGACTGGGCCGTAAAACCTGAACACAAACAAAAAATGTACCTTGCTGTGAAAAAAATATCTTGATGTGTACCAAGTGAAGACTCTGATCAGCCTGCACCTCTACACAGTTTCGTCCAAGTCTTTACTGAACACCTGTAGGACTTTGTATGCTTTGCTTTCCACAAAATACCTAATCCGACAAATGTATTAGTTGATCTGTGTCTAGACTAGGTGCACTTGTCATAATATACATTTATTCATGTTATCACTCAGTGTGTCCTCTGCTTGCAATCTGTTCTTTTTATGGCTATTTACCGGTAATTGTATTTGTCAGTCTTTCCCTTTAATGTTGATGTTGATAACTTTTTATGGATCTGATTCTTTTGGTTCCTGGTTTCACTTACAGTATAACCTCTGTGGCTCGAACACGGATGGTTCGTTTGCCGTTCATGACTCAAACTACTTTTTGAGTCTGTAGGACATTTTTCCGATAGCTCAAGAAAACAAATATTTAGAAATATTGTCCTAATTTATGCTGAAAATGTATGTTGTGTGCACTCATTTGAATTGCCTCATCGAGGCAATTCAAATGAGTACACACAACATACCATTATTATATAAAAGTTGGAAAAGATAATCCTGAATTATCTTCATTTGCCTCCTGACCTGGCGCTATGATTAACCCTCAGTGGCCCGAACTGCCCATGTCTCGAACAAATTTCCATGGTCCCAAAGATGTTCGAGCCATTGAAGTTCGACTGTATTAACTTTACATGTACCCATACGATACGAACCAGCGCACGACAAAACCAATAGCCGGCCTCGGTGGCTCAGTTGGATGCGCCATCCGACTGGAGACCAGGAGGTCTTGGGTTCAACCTCCGCCAAGGTCGGCAACATTCTTTCATGGAGATTGATCATGAAATATTTTCTACGGTCATTCTCTCCCTTCTGCTGATTCAAGAAGGGCAGTTGTCAGTTTCTGGCGAAAGAATGTGCACAATACTGGTTAACCGCTTAGAGGTCTAAGCCTGCCCAGTAAACGTGTGGTTATGTAAACTGACCACGCTCAACATGACCCCATTAGGTTGACTGGGCCGTAAAACCTCAACACAAACAAACGACAAAACCAACAAAATGGCGAGTGTGCCCAGCTAAGACAGATCAGCCTGGGCATCTGCCCAGTCTGATCAGAGTTTTCACTGCCCTCAGTGGGTAGCTAAGGGTCCAAGCTTTGGATATCAAAAACTCTGATCAGACAGGACAGATGCCCAGGCTGATCTGAGTCTTCACTGGGCAAACATGCCATTTTGTAAGTTTTGTCATGCGCTGGCTCATATTATAGTATTAGTAGAATGCAACAGTGAACATCAAAGTTCCTGATCAGACTGAAGATATCTGGTTTACCATATTTATCTTAAGTATTCAGACACCTCATCTCCTTACCATACTTGGCCTAAAATTTGAACAAGTCCAACAGACTACCTGTTAATGTGTCTACAAAACTGCTGGGCCCAGTTGTTCAAAGCTAACGACATTGTTAGTTAACGATTCGTTAAAATTTACATCAAGTGATACGCAAATATGCTGAAATTTTTTGCTGAAAAAATGTGAGTAGCTTTTGCAGTGCAAAAGCTATTCACATTTTTTCAGCAAAAAATATCAGAATATTGTGTATTGAATCTGCTAAAACAGTTAACGAAATGTCCCTTAACGAGTTCGTTAAGCTAACGATGCTTTGAACAACTGGGCCCTGGATGAGTGGCAAACAGTGCATTCTGTGGCATCTGATCTGGGTCTATACTGTTCTTTCAGGCTTGTGGTATTGTATACATGTTACTTACGATAAAACACGGATCTGAGGTGTCACTGTTTGTATATGGCTCTAGACCTATTTACTCATCATGCTTGCAGCTCAGCTGTTATAGTATTAATGATTCATGCTTATACATCATTTTTTAATGAACTTGCTCAGTATTTGATAATTTTTATACTTGCACATTATTTTATTTACTTTAAATATTGGGATCAGAAATGCCTAGGGAAACAGTGCTGACCATATTCAGACTGCTTAAGGATCAGTTTGACGAGTTTTTTTTTTTTTTTTGTTTTGTTTTTTTGCTGTCTGCCATTCATATAGCACTTTTCTCTTAGACACATTACATTACCAGGACCCAGTTGTTCAAAACTAACAATGTCGTTAGTTAACGATTCGTTAAAATTTAGATCAAGTGATACGCAAATATGCTGAAATTTTTTGCTGAAAAAATGTGAGTAGCTTTTGCAGTGCAAAAGCTACTCACATTTTTTCAGCCAAAAATATCAGAATATTGTGTTTTGAATCCACTAAAACAGTTAACGAAATGACCCTTAACGAGCTCGTTAAGCTAACAATGCTTTGAACAACTGGGCCCAGGTAACCAAATGGATTTGTTTATATTTAAAGGGAATGCATATGCATATACTTTAAAGGGAGGCAACTCTCAAAATGTTTTTTCTCCCTTCTGAAAAGGGGTCTACTTCAAAAGAAAAGAATGACCCAAATTGTTTCCTTTTGAGTAGACCCATTTCAGAAGGAGCTAGGTGTGAAGGCTTGCAAACAGGAAGTCACAAAAGTTATCTCCATTGTCTGAAATGGCTGAAAATCTGTCAAGTGTATTCAGTCCCTTTCAGAGTAAATATGGAAGTTTTCTTGTGATATGTCTGACTTATTTTTTTTACTATGTTATCACTTTTATAAGACTTATACGCAAAGTATTTATTAGTGAATGTATGTCTTTGTTATCACTTTAGTCTGTTTTATACATTTATTTGTTACATGTTTAGGAAAACAAATTGACCTTGTTGAATTACAGGAGGCTTCTGGTTGCCAACTGTTTTGTATGAAAAAGAAATTAGAGACCAGACTTTAAAAGCCACAGGACAAGGTTTTATTTATACCTACAGTCGACTCTCGGTATCTAGAATTCCAAGGGACTCTCTGAAATACTTCGAGATATCCGAACTTCGAGATATCAGATTTGCAGAATTGAGGAAAAACTAATTCGATTAACCACATTTAACAAATATATGTGTAATTGGACTCTTGAAGTTAGAGAACAATTGAAAATATTGTGGAAAAGAGGAGAAATTGCTCCTTAGGAGCGATTTCTCCCCTTTTCCACAATATTTTTTACATGTTGTTAGATTTTTATGTTTAGGCAGGAAACAGATTTTCACTTCGAGATAAGTGGTTATGCAAGATAAGCGAGTTCGAGATAGCGTGAGTCAGCTGTATATAGTTAGTGATTTTTTGTAACCTGTAATAAAATGTGAGATGCATAATATTGGTTGTTATATAGACTATACACAAGTTTCTCCAAGGAAACAGTAAAACTTGGTCATATACTACTTTTAAATAGCATAGACCCAGGTTAGGCTGCACAGATGTCCAAGCTGAGAAGAGTCATTAAGGTCATTACTATTGGTAAACTGAGTAGACACTGATCAGGCTGCTCAGATGTGTGGCTGATCTAGGTCTACACTGATCACATATGTCATAATGTCAGTGTAAACTTGGAGATACTCACATATAGTATATGTACGAGGGATGTTCGAAATGAATTGCTTATTTCTATCTGGAGACTTCAAATTTCAAAGTAGCCCAAAAGTACTCATTTCATGCCCTTGAAGTACTCCCCGTGGCTAGAAATGCAAAGTTTCAGCCGATGTATCCACTTCTTGAAGGCGTCACGGTACGCTGATTTGGGCACAGTAATAAGGTACTGATGAATGGCAGATCCAAGTGCCTGTCGGGACTGGTATTTCCGCCCAGCAAGGAATGCTTTCAATTTCGGAAACAAAAAGAAATCACATGGGGCAAGGTCTGGGGAATACGTGGGGTGAGGCAAAACAGTTACTTTTTCTTTCTTCAAAAATGTAGAAGACGGACATGTTTAAAACCAGTGGCAGGGCGTCGTTTCTGATAATACTTTTTCAGTTTCTTCAGTACTACGTCTTTGTAGTACTTTCCGGTGATGCTTTTGCCCTTTTTCACTGGCACTTTTATTGCGACTCCTTCACCAGAGAAGAAGATTGCATGCAAAACCTTCTTTGTACTTGGGCGTTTGCTGTGTTTAGTGGCCAAGATCTTATTGCTAACCTTTCTGACGGGCTCAAAATAATGGACCCAGGTTTCATCACCTGTGACGACATTGGCAAACTGCTTTTTGTCATATTTTGGAAACATTTGAAGCAGCTTTTAGGCCACTTTAACCTGTTGCCTCTTTTGCTCGTCAGTCAACAGATGTGGCACCCATCTAGCAGAAATCTTTCTGACTTTCAAATGCTTCTTCAAAATAAGGTGAACCGTTGATAGTGATATGCCTACCTTTCGTGCAATATCATGAACTGTAAATCTGGCATCTCCTTCAATGATTTCCTTTATTTTGGAAACGATTTCTTTACGAGATGCAGATTTTGGCCTACCTGATTTCGGTGCATTTTTGATGGACTCTACACCAGACTCAAATTTCTTTTTCCACCGCTGAACTGTGTCATAAGACACACAAACAGTAGAAATTTCAGTCATCAGCTTCTTCAAAGAACAACCAAGTTTTGAGCGAGCTTTGATGTAAGCCCGTATTTCATCTTTTTTGTCGACGCTTCTACCAACCATTTTTACTGCAGTGGTCAATGACTGCGTGTATTCAAATGGCAAATTTTATGTCTTACACTTAGTCTAACATGTACATTTATACACCATTGTGTAGATATTGAATAGCCCTATACAGGCATGTATTGGTTGTTACCGTGCCCCACGTGGATATCGAGCTAGAGGACAATAAGCAATTCATTTCGAACATCCCTCGTATATTATATGACTATCACAATGGTGCTGTCTGTTAAGGAGACAATATTAACCCTTGTCCTGCTGAACCCAGATATACCCTGCATTGGCAAACAGTGCAGATCCAGATCAGTTGGCTTCTGAAGAAGCCAACTGATCTGGATCTGCACTGTTTGCCATTAAGTATGTGAATTTATATCAACAACCTGGATCAAGTAATCTGATTGGCTGAAAATTAGAAATGGGCGTGACATCTTAATTTATTCAGCAGGACAAGGGTTAAGGACATATGCGGGAAATACTTCCTGCACTGCAAACTGCTTAAGACTTTGCATATATTCAGTTTCATATACTGGCTCACTATTTTTAAAATAAAAATGATACGTCATCGTGCTAAGTCTTTTACAACCTGACCTGGAATGACGCCACCCTCAACAGTTTTCCCGAAAATATGTGCAAAAAATTCTGTTAGTTGATTGTATGACAAAAATAGAATTCGTCTTACTTTTAATTTTATAATTTTGAGCAGAACCATACAGGAAATGATATTGATACACATCTGCTGCTCATTTGTCAAGATGAGACAGGAATCTGCAATGCCAATTTTCAACACTTCCTAAAAATCCTTAAAATAACTCCATTCATTCCATATTATGGACTTTACAGAAAATTGCTATGCTGGAAATCTCACACAAGAGTTGTCAGAAGACAACGCAGCTCGCCAGAAAGGGCTGATCGAATAAGAAAACAATCTTTAAATATTAAAGATTAAATGCAGAACTTTAACAAAGCTGTAAATGACAGAGTATGACCTGACTTTGAAGTTGGAAGAATGTCAAACTGAGGGATGGGGTATATGCCATTGAAACATCTTCCCTTAGGCTGGTGTGGACGAAATATGAAAGCTATATCTTACATAATTCAGCAGCCATGTACACTTTTCAAAACTTAAACACAGGTATAAATGACAAAGTATGACCTGATCTTGACCTAGGCAGAAGGTCAAACACTGAGGAAGGGGTGTATACTATTGAAAGATCTTACCCTAAGGTAGGTGTGGGCCAAACATTAAAGCAGCATCTTGAATACTTTAGCAGTTACGAACACTTTTCAAAACTTAAACGCAAAACTCAAATATGGGTTTAAATGACAAAGTATAACCTGACCTTGACCTTGGCAGAAGGTCAAACTGAGGAAAAGGTCTGTGCTATTGAAAGGTCTTACCCTAATGTTGGTATGGGCCAAATATTAAAGTGGTATCTTGAATACTTCAGCAGTTACAAACACTTTTCAAAACGTGCTATTGAAAGGTCTTACCCTAATGTTGGTGTGGGCCAAATATTAAAGCGGTATCTTGAATACTTCAGCAGTTACAAACACTTTTCAAAACGTAAACGCAGAACTCAAACATGGGTTCAAATGACAAAGTATGACCTGACCTTGACCTAGGCTGAAAATCAAACTGAGAAAGAGGTGTGTGTTATTGAAAGGTCTAACCCTAAGCCTGGTGTGGGCCAAATATTAGAGCTCTATCCTGAATACTTCAGCAGTTATGTACACTTTTCAAAACTTAAACGCAAAACTTAAATATGGGTGTAAAAGACAAAGTAAGAACTGACCTTGACCTACATAAAGAGTCTAATTTGGGGGTGGGGGTGTATGCTATTGAAAGGTCTTACCCTAAGGAAGGTGTAGGCCAAATATGAAACAGTACCTTAAACAGTTAAAAAAACTATGCACACATTTGAAAACTTAAACATTGTGCTAACGCGGATGCCGACGCCGACGCGGATGCCGACAGACGCCGACGCCAACGCCTGGGTGACAACATAAGCACTCCAGGGACATAGTCCCGGCGAGCTAAAAATAAGGTTTATTCTTTGGAGGGGCTAATATACAACAGAAAATTAAAAGAAAAGTGTGGGTCATCGTGCTAATTTCATTTTTATGGGCCCATATAAATTCTGGAACTAAAATATACATAAAATCACCCAAAAGGATGCTTATCCTATGTTGATATGGCGGATTCTACTTGTATACTAACACAAGGGATATAAATCATTGAAGTTGAAATAAATCATTTAAGAAAGGCTGAACCAATTCAGCTTTATCAGATCTTGAATAAAGGCAAAACGTTAAAAAATTCCAAACATGTACTTTTCATTATTTTCCTCAAATTTGAAGCTAAAAACAGGAAAAATAAATTCCTTATTTACTAAATTTACTCAGTTTTGTACCAAATAACAGCAACAATTTTACTCTGGCTCAACTTTCATTTTTGAGGATTACACAAAAATGGCAATTACCCGAAAATGTCTTTAAAGGGCATTTACACACCGTAAGATTTTTCCACCAATTTTCAAAGGGAGACAACTTTTGAAGACAGCAATTTAGTTCCGTAGCAGTTGAATCTTTAAAAAAATTGGGGCAAATTCTTTAATAGGAGCATCCAGTGAGAAGGGAGCATCACGAAAACATGCCTATATAATTTTGACCTCATTAAACCCCACTTATATATAGTAAAACTGGGGTTTACAGGGGTATACATTTTTTTCTTATATCTGCTCAAAAACATAGATTGTGGGTACTCGTTAGACTGAAAATATTCCTTTTTTGGTTGTAAAATTTTCAATGTATTTGAATAGGCGTGATTTCGTAATGTAATATTTTCGTGTCAGAGTTATTGTCCCTTGAAGTTTTGTCCATTCATTGAACAGTATACCATAATTACCTGACATATCTGGACACCTTAATTCCTCACTGAGAAGCGTTTGGGTTGCCAAGTAGTTAGCACTCCCAACTTCGGATCGCGTGGTCTCGGGTTCAAATCCGGCTGTAGGCAGAATTCAGTTCATGACTTTATTGCATGGAGCCTTCCATTATTACCCTTCCATCGTCTTGATATGACTTAAATAATGTTGAAAGGGATGTAACAAATCATCATCATTCTTATCTGAATATCTGTCAGAGCAAGTCCACCCTACTACCTGGCTTAATATAGTAAGGTATCTTCAAAGTATTGGCTGAATGGCAAATCGTGCTTCTTTATCAGTAGAAATTTGATCTGGATAACATAGTTTGTGCACAAGTACGTGCATGCACAGGTACAGGTTAGCAGCTTAGTGGACTAAGCCTGGCCATGAAAAGTACAAGTAGTTTACCTGATTGGCTCGACATGACCTTTACAGTGTTGACTCGGCCGTAAAGCTAAAACTCAAATCAAATGCGTTGTTTGGTCAGCAATGCATATCAATTTTTGGGGGTTAAATATGGCAGTTTGAGACTATAATGGAACCAAAAGGTTCTACCATGTTTACCATAAGTATTTGAATAGACCTGCCTTAGCAAACAGTGTATACCCAGATCAGATGCCACATTCTGTGGCATCTGATCGGGATCTACACTGTTTGCAACTCATTCAACAGTTTTTATACATCAGCAGGTAGATAAAAATGGACTTGTTCAAATGATTAGACCAGTATGGCAAGGAGTTAATGTGTCCAAATATGCAGGGTAAATTCCATAACTTACCTACCTTTTATAGAGTATGCAATATAAAAATAACCAAAAACAAACCAGCCTTAGTCATTTTACATTTAGATCCAGTCTCATAACTGCATGTTGCTTCATTACACAAAGCCTTTCATTATCACTTCTTTATCCTGTCGATGTGATTTAAATAATGATGAAAGAGACTTTAAACACCAAATCATCATTGTGATCATCATCATCGCCATCATCATCATCATCATCATCATCATCATCTAAATGAGATGCGTGTTGGTGATAGTCATTGTGTATATTTTGACATCTTTCTTTAGAAGCCTTCTAGTCATAAAGGAGTGACTTTCTGTCTGTTTATACTGCATACAAAGCATTGTGATCCTAGGTTGTATTTTTTCAATATATTTGGTGAGTCTGTCTCCAACACTGTAGTAGAAATCATAGTGCGGCTCACAAATGGCTGAGAAGATATTGTCAGAACACATATTCAGTACCATGAGCTATAAATAAGTTCTGCTTACATATGGTCAGGTGGTTTTTCCCCGGGTTCTCCGGTTTTCGCCCACCTTTGATGGTCGATCGGCTCGATATAAGTGAAATATTCTTGAAAGGGCCATAAAACCAAATCAAAAAAGGAGCTATAAATCTGGAGATATTACGTTTTAATGTCCAACTTTCGTATATGTCTTTCATCGCAGGAACTTTATCAAATTACTTTTTATTATTTCCTAAATCAGGTATTTTTATCCCCACGCTTTTTTGAAAAAGCGGTGGAATATTGTAAATCGTATTGCCTTGGTCAAGGAAAAGTGGCATTTGACAATCTCTTTGTCTGGATCTGGTAAATAGCAATGTGTATACAAACTTTTGTCAAAATATCAAACTTTCCCATATGGATCAAGACCTACGGCGATTTTGTATACAAATTTTTGTCAAAATATCAAACTTTCCCATATGGATCAAGATCTACGGCGATTTCCATATTTTCACATTATTTGTTTCGATGTTGCTGTAGTCAAAGAATAATAGCATTTGGCAAGCGTATTGGCTAGATCTTGTCAGTTTCTATCAGTCTGCTGAAAATTATCAAAATATTCCGTGCGATTTAAACGCTATGACCATTTTAGCTAACTGACCATTGACAGACGGACGGGGGACTCGCGATGTGATTACGGCACTCTTCGAAAGTCAACCGTTCAGCCGGTCGACTTTTCTGCGGGTCGTGCAATGTACATTCTGTATTTATACACTCATTTTTAACCTTTACTTTTCTGGGCGAAGTCAGCAGATGATAAATTGTTGTTTTTTGTTTACTTTCACACACACACACACACACACACACACACACACACACACACACACACACACACACACACACACACACACACACACACACACACACAAAAAAAAAAACAAAACAAAACAAAAAGAAACAAAAAAACAGGCATTAATAGTTATCACGCAAACTGAAGACAGTTTTAAATTTAAAGCCTGTTTTGGGAAAATATATGAAAACAAATATGTCTTCTGCTGAATTTTGTACCCAGCATGCTAAGCGTTAAGAGGAGATCCTTTTTTTTTCAAATTCTTTACAGTATTGGGGTTTAACGACTCGTCAACCCTTGTGGGTCATTGTGTCGTCTCCCAGAGAAAGGGGGAAAAGAGATAGAAGAGATAGTAGAGGAGATGAACGAGAGGGACAGGGAAGAAAGAGAACAGAATGAAAGTGAAGAAACAGAAGAAATAAAAATATTCAGCCTTTACCCTTACCTGCTACAAGGATAGCAGGCCTTGCCCAACTGTAAGCCAATATCTGTTGGACGCCCCAGTGACGTAAGATACACGACACCTCGCCACACCAGACCACCCCAAATTCTTTACAGAAAATTTAAAAAAGTTGGACAAAATTTGCGCGTACCACATTTACACTAGGTATTGTACCAGACAGTCTTCAGCAAACAGTGTAGACCCTGATCAGATGCTGCAGAATGCAGCATCTGATCTGGGTCTACACTGTTTGCTACTCAACAAGCAGTTTTAGACACATCGACAGGCAAACTTCATTTCTGCTTATGAAGAATCACAATAAAATCGGGACTCCTAATTGTAACTGTAATGTGTTCTTTGTTTCCAAAGGCAAATTTTTATAGCTTGATTGTTCAAATTTTAGGGCAAGTGTGGAAAGGAGTTGAGACGTCCCTGTATTTAGGGTAAATACCTCAAGTTTGTTAGGATTATTACTGTCTGAATTATGTGAAAATATGTCTTTGAGGCATATACAGTCTGCGGAAGCCTAGACCAGCCTGCAAATCCATACAGTCGGATCAACGTGCGAAATATGTCTTTTGTCTTATGTCACATTACGAAAACACGCCTATTCAAATATATAGAAAATTTTATCTCCAAAAACTGAAAATTTTCAGATAAAAAAACTCGGATATTTTTTCATATTTCAGCACAAAACATAGATTGTGGGTACTCGTTAGAACCGCCTCGCCGAGGCGGTTCTAACGAGTACCCACAGTCTATGTTTTGAGCAGAAATAACCCCTGTAAACCCCAGTTTTACTATATAAAAGTGGGGTTTAAGGGGGTCAGAATTATATAGGCATGTTTTCTTGATGACATGCAGACAGAGAAGCCCTAGATCAGTCTGTGCATCCACATATTCAGATCAGGGCCATTTCAGTGCACTTAAGGTGCATTTGTTACTGAAGATATACATGTATTGATAAGCGCTAATGCTTTTCACACCCCGCGTCTTTATAGAGACAATCAGTTGAAGCCCAGATCAGTTTGAGTGAATGTCCTACACTATGAAAACACACCTATTCAAATATATAGAAAATTTCACCTCCAAAAACTGAAAATTTTCAGATAAAAAACTCTGATATTTTTCATATTTCTGCTCAAAACATAGATTGTGGGTACTCGTTAGAACCGCCTCGGCGAGGCGGTTCTAACGAGTACCCACAATCCATGTTTTTTAGCAGAAATAAGAAAATGTATACCCCTGTAAACCCCAGTTTTACTATATAAAAGTGGGGTTTAAGGGGGTCAAAATTATATAAGTATGTTTTCGTGATGCCTAAAAGCTCCAATCACAACTGCAGCAGACGACCCTTGTATTTCTATTTTAATTTTCGTAGAAAATATGTATTGACATTTCATGTGACTAAAAGCAGACGATTCACATGAAATGTCAAGACCTTATTTTCTATGAAAACTAAAAAAAGAATTTCGTCTGCTACAAATTTTGTTTGGCTCTTTAAGAATTAAAACTGGACAACGTCATTGATGTATACATATGCTCTGAGATTTATTGAAGACTCATCAGTTGCAGTTTAAATAAATACTAAAGGGACACTAGATACATTTGGTAGATTTTCCGCCATTTGTACAAGTGGAGGGGATGGGTGTGGGTGGGGTAAGGCAACTTTTATGACCGCGTATGCTTCCCTGTATACGGACCCCCTTCCGACTTCATATAAGCTTTGTCTGTTTGCATCTGTGAAGACTGCTGGCGAAAGATTGTTAAAACCAAACACGCCACCACTCATACGCATGTATCGGGCGATAGAGCTTGGACTGGTTAGTCCTGAGCCGCCAGGATAATATGACTGTCTGGAATGCGACACTTCCGTGCGGCATCACGGTGAAAGTGAATATTAGAGCTAAAACGAATGAATGTACTTTGGACATGTGCGACCTTTTCTGGACACATTGTAGACAGTCAAGGATACAGGACTGCTAGATTATGAGGATGTGCAGGCTGATCTAAGTCTTTGGGTGCCCGTGTCCGACGGTACATTTTTTCGTAGAGATTGATCATGAAATATTTGCTACGGTCGTTCTCTCCCTTCCGCTGATTCAAGAAGGGCAGTTGTCAGTTTCTGGCTAAAGAATGTGCACAATACTGGTTAACCGCTTAGAGGACTAAGCCTGTCCAGTAAAAATGCGCTCGACATGGCCCCATTGGGTTGACTGGGCCGTAAAACCTCAACACAAACAAACGAACGAACATTTTCCCACATTAAACTCATTTATACCCTGCCATCTTATACAACTGATAGGTAATCAAATGCATTGACAGTAACAAATCAGCAGATGACATTTTGAAACATTTTTCTTATTTTCCCAGAAAATAGGCTTTGGCGTCAAATCCTAATTCCCTTGGAGACAATTTGCATGAACCGTCAAAGCCTATTTTCTGGGAAAAATAAGAAAAATGTCATCAGTTTGTCATCTGCTGGATGCCGAATTTGCCCAGAGGGTGATAAAGGCTAACCACACACATACACACGGACGTACTCACGCGCGCAGTTCTGCGGATATTTCGCGACTTCTATCAAAATGTTCTGTCCAGTATCCAGCCACATGTTCTCTATTTTGATCTTGCTTACCGAGAAAGGCGTACTCGACTTTCAGAAAACGATACAGTCGAACTTCGATGACTCGAACCCCTTTGGGACCATGAAAATTTGTTCGAGACAGCGGTAGTTCGAGCCTCGGAAGGTTACTATTAGTGCCACACCAGGAGGCACAATGGAGATAATTGTGGGATATCTTTTCGGTGTTCTATATTATAAATGTATGTTGTGTGTACTCATTAGAATCGCCTCATAGAGAGGCGATTCTAATGAGTGCACACAGCATACATTTACAAGATAAAAGAAGAAAATCTCCATAAATTATCCGTATATCGTATTTGGAGGAAATCCCTGCAGACTCAAGAACGTGTTCGACTCATCCATGGTAAACGAGCCGTCGGGGTTCGAGCCACTGAAGTTCTACTGTATATGATAAGGTGTGTACAATTCATGGGTGAGTGGAAAGCAGTATAGACCCTGGTCAGACGCCGCGTCTCGCGGCGTCTGATCTGGGTCTACACCGTTTGCTCAGAAATCATCCTGGATCCGTCTCTGTATCTGCATACAAAATCTCATTATTATAATTAACATATATTTTATGAACGACCAGGGACGGCGTGATCAGTCTACGCTGATGTATATGCTTAGTTCGATGTCTTTGCTGTTCGTATATGGCATTATTGCACTTTTGTCACGTTGAGACACACATACTCATAAAAGTGTTACAGAGTTTACAAAACTCACAGTGGGTGGGTGACGAAAACAAGCCAAATGTATTTCCGTTTGGCAGCTGATATCGTCAACCTGACCTACATTACCTTGACAGCGGAATCTTGCATAGGTATGATCACTTTTGAGTTTAACCTTTAAAGCGCCAATCACAACTGCAGCAGACGATTTTTAAACATTTTTTGATTAATTTCGTAGAAAATAAGCTCACTCACGATTCACATGACATGCCAAGCCTTATTTTCTCTGAAAATAAAAACAACAAATAATCAAAATGTCGTCTGCTGCAGTTGCGATTAGCACTTAAAGGCTTTCATGACGGACATACCTACCTACACACCTGATGGAGGATCACTTAAGATTTGAATGTTTTATATAATAAACCTAAATTTAAATAAGGTGAACAAGGGCAGGCCAATTTGTGTAACCATTATTCGTGTTACAGGATAAGAAACTCACGACTGCTAAGACGCTGATCAGATAATCAGAACAGAAGTGTTTTCTGGTGTGTTTAATATCGACGACCATTGGATTTGGCTTATATTTAGGTGAAGTGGACGGATACTATCTTTTTCATTGAACTACAATTGAATAGTCCGACCAGCCTGCACGTCCGCGAAGTCTTGCCAGGATTTTCTCTATTCGCCTATACGAGCAATCATTACGTTAATTTGTAACATTATTGGCTTTTATAATAGTCATAAAGGATTATCTTAACCCTTGTCCTGCTGAACCCGGATATACCCTGCCTTTGCAAACAGTGTAGATCCAGATCAGTTGGCTTCTTCATAAGCCAACTGATCTGGATCTACACTGTTTGCCAAACAGTATGTGAATTTATATCAAAAATCGAGATCAAATCATTTGATTGGCTGAACATTTGAAAAGGGCGTGGCATCTTAATTTATTCAGCAGGACAAGTGTTAAAATTTTATGAGCATTTTATAGCTCTACAAAAGACGACTTTTTCAATAAGATAAAACAATGAATTATTTTTTTTCCTCAACAGAAAATGTATGTTGTGGTGCTCATTTAAAGTGCATCGACGATGCAGTTCTAAAGAGTACCTGCATATATATATATATATATATATATATATATATATATATATATATATATATATATATATATATATATATATATATATCCGGAGAAACAAGAAAGTGTAGCCTCCGTGAAAGTTAACCTCTCAATTATAGCATCTGCATGCTATTTTTTCTATATATTTAAACCTCCCTATAACAGACACCTCTCTACGACAAGGGTGACTGTTCTAGAGAGGTTGCACTATAACAGATCGATTCCCCATTACGAAAACACGCCTATTCAAATGTACTGAAAATTTTACCACGAAAAAATGAAAACTTTCAGATAAAAATTCTAATAGTTTTCATATTTCTGCTCAGAACATAGCTTGTGGGTACTCGTTAGAACCGCCTCAACGAGGCGGTTCTAACGAGTACCTACAACCTATGTATTTGAGTAGAAATAAGAAAAATAAGTATACCTCTTTAAACCCCAGTTTTACTATATAAAAGTCGGGTTTAAGGGGGTCAAAATTATATAGGCATGTTTTCGTAATGCAGCTAGCGTTCTACTTAAATCTATGTCGGGCCGTTATCAGCCCGTCAGGATTCCTGTCGGGCCGATAACGCCCCGATAAAAGATTAAATAAATGCTTGCTTGGTTACGCCGTCTTACCTAGAGCTACGATATCTAGTCATTTAAATATTAAGACAAAATGTATACTAGTACCAATTGGATAGAATCTTTCCTAATTTTTACTGGATTTCTCATCGGTCAGTATGGCGCACAATTACATGCACCGACTCTCCCTCCAACTATATCGACGATGCAACAATGTGCTGCAAATTTGGCATGCAGCATCGACTACAGCAAGATATTTCAAGCGAAGCTGGACAATGTATCACACTATACGGAATTGGAGATCGCCCTATTTAGACATCAAGTTAATAATATAATACAGCCTCTTCAGGGGCAGATGCAAACATTGGAAGTTAATACCACTTCAGGAATAAATGCGCTGAGCAATGAGATGAGAAATGTTGAAAAAGAATTGGCATATGATAGGTAAGAGAAAAAGTGTTAAAATGCAAGGCGAACATACAGTCGACTCTCGTTATCTCGGTCCAAGGGACTCTCTTAAATACTTCGAGATATCCGTAGCTCGATATATCAGATTTGCAGAAGTGAGGAAAAAATAAAAGAATAACCACATTTCACAAATGAATATGTAATTTGACTCCTGAAATTAGAGCTATATTGAAAATATTGTGGAAAAGAGGAGAAATTGCTCCTTAGAAGCAATTTCTCTTTTCCACAATATTTTGTTACCTGATGTAAGATTTCCATGTAAAAACAAGGATCAGATTTTCACTTCGAGATAAGCGGTAATTCGAGATAAGCGTAGTCGAGACAACGAGAGTCAACTGCATATCAAAAGCGATCTACCGGCTTAAAATCCGGCCGTACAGTAACAGTAATAGTCCGGTGGTTAGCATCTCAAAGTGGCAACACAATGTTCTCTAGTTCTGCCTGCTATATACCCCTATGGTATATTAGTCAGAGACCAAACAAATGTGGCGAATTTTGCAAAACCAACGTCGTATCTTGTCCAGAAAGATAAACAGCTGGAATTTTGTATATAGAATGAAAGGACATTCGCAGGGTCTACACCGTTTGCCCTATATACAGGAATTTCTATAAAACATGGTAATATCAAAACAACCTAGAATCCCCTTCTACTGGAAATAGACCTGCCCAAATAGCTGAAGAAGAAGAGTCCACTCGGCATAAATGGGTTTATAAAAAGTTTGCAACTTTTCACTGTTTACAGACACGATTTTGGCAAACCCAGTAGAAAACATTTCGCTTGTGTACAGTGTATCTGTATTCAGCTGCTAATTTTACTAATTTGTACTTTCGCAGAAAACAATGATAGTATTGATTTCGTACTATATTTCAAATTTACCACCCTCTGGGCAAATTCAGCAGACAGCAAATTGATGGTATTTTCATTATATTTCCCAGAACATAAGATTTGACATTACATGCATTTTTTCCTTGAGACAATTTGCATGAAATGTCAATTTTCTGGAAACAATAGAAACATTTCAAAATGTCATCTGCTGATTTTTTTACCTAGCACGCAAAATGGAAGCCTCAATGTATTTCAGAGAATTCCTGGGAAATTTAACAAGAGGAATGTACATACTAAACGACGACTTCCATAAAGAGTCCAGCACCCGTTGCCAAGACGTTCACAATCTTGTTCTGGAACTGAACGCAGTAAAAAACAACATGACGTCGTTACAGAGTCAGGTGAACAAACTGTTAGGTGTTCCTAATACCCAGAATACATCAACAACCAGTCCTGTGACTGCAAGCCCACAGTCAAGCATTACATCGCAGCCACAGCTCTGTACAGGAACAGGTACGTATTATAGTTTTCATTACTAAAACGCGCCTATTCAAATATTGAAAATTTCACCTCCAAAACTGAAAATTTTCATATAAAAACTGATATTTTTTATATATTCTTCTAAAACATAGATTGTGGGTACTCGTTAGAACCGCCTCGACGAGGCGGTTCTAACGAGTATCCACAATCTATGTTTTTGAGCAAAAGTAAGAAAAATAATGTATAGCCCTGTAAACCCCAGTTTTACTGTATAAAAATGGGGTTTAAGGGGGTCAAAATTATATAGGCATGCACTGGTTCATACATGCACGTGTATGTGACGATTAGGTTGCAAACGAAGAACGAGCGATTCGCTTTCTCATCGTTTAAAAGCATAAATAGTTCCTAAATATTGTAAGACGAACTCTGCGTACTCTGTTGAGGCTGCGCAATGCTCTGTCAGATCTGAGCATGCGCAGTTCTCCTATGCCTAAAATCAGGTTTCAGTATTAAGCGGCTGACATATGTATGAGTACAGGGTCAAAACAGAGCGTTAATACACCCAATAAAAGAATACTTAGCTATAACACTAGATAAGCCATTTTAACCCCCAAAAAATGTTATGTTTACTCTACGAGGTGATTCAAAAAAGGACTCCTAACACATGTTTATACACCTAATTTTGCTGAGAAATCAGAAATAGATAAATCTTGAAACCTAGTTTCTAGAGCTACATGTATATAGGCCGCGGCATGATGATAAGGGACATGAGGATTACTTTGGTTACAAAGCAAATTACATTACGAAAACACGCCTATTCAAAAATATTGAACATTTTACAACCAAAAAAGGTAAATTTTGAGATAATAAATTCTGATATTTTTCATTTTCCTGCTCAAAACATAGATTGCGGGTACTCGTTAGAACCGCCTCGGCGAGGCGGTTCTAACGAGTACTCACAATCTATGTTTTTGAGCAGAAATAAGATAAACAATATATATCCCTGTAAACCCGAGTTTTACTATATAAAAGTGGGGTTTAAGGGGATCAAAATTATATAGGTATGTTTTCGTGATGGGTCAGATTTATGCAGTTAAACTGTTGCCAAATGTAAAATCATGCACAGAAAAACTGGTATACAAACCGTAAAGTTCTGAAAATCCGCTTACTTATGTACATTGAAGATTCCCTCTCCCTTTATACATCCGTTTTCACTACATGTATGAAATATGTGCAGCTAATCCATGGCACTTCCACTGTATTAGGTACCAAGAGGAATTGAGAACATTTCAATTATCAAATTCAATAAATAAATTTCTACAATGCCTAGCGCTAGCAGAAATAATGAAACAATCACAGCAGACACACAACGTTAAAATGACGTCGTATCAACGTCGATGCGACGTGATCGACGTTGATACGACGTCATTTTGATGTTGTGTGCCTGCTGGGATATATCTGATTAAAAACGAACTAATTGCTAAGTGAAACATAGACTGATACATATAATATATAACCTACCTTACACCATCAACTTTCTTCATACTGCAGTTTTATTTTTATTGTCCTTGGAATCATTTAGCATATATTTTGTATCTTGGACTAAAATTAAGTTCCATTAAAGTCCGTATGCAACCCTTCATACTATATTATTGTCATATAAAGAGCCTCAATAAAACCGAGACTCTGAGTTTCATTCTATTATGTTTTACCTAAAACAGTCGACTCTCGTTATCTCGAATTCCAAGGGACTCTCTGAAATACTTCGATATATCCGTACCTCGACATATCAGATTCGCAGAATTGAGGAAAATATAATTCGCACAACCACATTTAACAAATATATATAATTATGTAATTGGACTCTTGAAAGAGATATATTGAAAATATTATGGAATAGAGGAGAAATTGCTCCTCAGGAGCAATTTCTCCTTTTTTTCACAATAGTTTTTTACCTGTTGTTAGATTTTCATGTTTAGACAGGGACCAGATTTTACTTCGACATAAGCGGTTATTCGAGATAAGCGAGGTCGAGATAACGAGAGTTTACTGTATTTATCTACCATACCCCAGATGGTTCTATTCTGATCTGTACGGAGCTGCAGAAAAGTTTGTGTGAAGAAATCAAGCTGTAAGACTTGTGATCCTGTAAAACATACAATGCTGGAAAGTAACGTATATGTAGAATAGAGGTGTGTGCAAGAGCTTTTATTTTCATTCCTTGTTTTCAATATAAGAAAGAAAACACTGAGTATACATTACAAAAACATACCTATTCAAATATACTGAAATTTTTACCACTAAAAAATGAAAATTTTCATATAAAAATTCTGATATTTTTCTTATTTCTGCTCAAAACATAGATTGTGGGTACTCGTTAGAACTGCCTTGCCGAGGCGGTTCTAACGAGTACCCATAATCTATGTTTTTGAGCAGAAATAAGAAAAATAATGCATACCCCTGTAAACCCCAGTTTTACTATATAAAAGTGAGGTTTAAGGGTATCAACATTATATAGGCATGTTTTCGTTATGTTATTTGTTCTCAAAATTTCAGTGAAAGACGCTTATATCCGAGACCTTGAACATAATTTGACATACTACAAGAGTTCTTATATAGCCAGTGAGAAAGCTTTAACAAACATCAGAGCCCTGGAAAACTTTTTACAAAATCAGGTAAGTCAAAATACGTTTAGAAACCTGGGCCCAGTTGTTCAAAGCGTCGTAAGCTTAACGCTTTCACTGCCACAGGCGATAATAATAGCTTTTGCAAACAGCATAGGTCCAGATGAGACGGCTGAATGATCCGTCTCATCTGGATTTACGCTGTTTGACATTCAGTCTTTCAACTTTACATATAAACGTCTTTCCAAACGATAGTTTGTTAAATAAAAAAAAGCAGACGACAAATGTCGTCTGAAATGTGGCATCGAAAGAGTTAACGAGCTCGTGAGTGGTCAAAATGTTGTCTGTTCTGGTAGAACAATACCTAATTCACAGGTATTTTTGCTGAAAAACAAGTGAGTAGCTTCTGCATTTGCAAAAGCTGCACACATTTCTTTTTTTTTTTTTTTTTTTTTCTTCAGCAAAAATATTAGCGTATATGCCATATTTAATGATCAATGTTTTAACGATACTTTTACTATCGACATCGTTAGTTTTGATCAACTGAGCCCAGAGTATATTGTTGCAATGAAAAGTACATAATATAAATCTGGGGATACACAGAAAAAGCCATAGTAACGGAATACAGTCTTTTTGAGTAGAAATATGAAAAATATCAGAATTTTTATTTCTAAACTTTCAGTGTTTGATGGTGAAATTTTGAATATATTTGAATAGGCGTGTTTTCGTAATGACATCCGCCCTTAATCCTGAAACAATTTCAGCTGCATGTAATTGTTTGGTCCGCACAGAGGTCTCCTTATTCATCAACACAGAAAACATATATAAGTCAAAAATTCTAACTGGCCACCATTTGGCTTAAATCTCCATAAACGGTATTTGACGTTTTCTATTAAAAAAAGTAGCCGATAAACTTTTCAGATTTTTCACTGAATAAATCATCAGGACGGCACTTCTCAAAAGAGCAGGCGGGAAATGGAATAGTCAAATTGTTCTTGCGTTACGGCCTGACTAAGTTTCCATTGAGGTGAATGGAAAATTACAAAATTCGAAATTTTGAAACTTCATTGTCATTTTCTTGCGTTGCACTTCGACAGAGCTTCGGTTTTTAATGTTTTTATTGTTAGTGATGACGTTTCAACTGTGGCTGTTTATTTATTTATTTTTTTTTTTTTGTAATTGAAATTCATAGAATAAGGATTTGCGCATGCGCATTTAATGTTGTTATTGTTTTGTTTTGTTTTGCTAGAAAAATGCGTTTTAATCTCAAATTGCCTTAATTTTTGCCAACTAATCATATTAGAACGTCTCGAAAATTATTTTAGACCAAGTTTATTTCAATCCATGCACATTTAATATGATTTACCTAGAAAACAAAAGTGACCGGTTTGATGATTTGCCCAGTATATAAATTAACTTATCAACACTATCATGACACTCAGATGAGGGCTCGGCTACAACTGAAAGTCAGAACAAAGGAAAACCACAAGAAAAAAAATGCGGTGAGCTCGAGCACAGACGGGTAAAACCAGCACAGGCCATCTATAATTTTTTTAGAACTGAGACGTCACCGTGTCTTCGACCAGACTCACCGTCATGCAATTAAAGAGAACATTTGTAAAAGCTAGAAATCAACCCCGTTAAAGGCCCCATAATCATCAAAAACAGACATTTTTTAAGCAAGAAAGCTTTAATAATTTGATATTTAGTATTACTACGATCATAAAATGTGGCATCTGACAGCCTGTAAACTTTCATTTAGTCTCTTGTTTTTGAACTGGATAAAAAATGAAATGATGTCTATCGTATATCTGAATTAATGTCGCAACATTAATTCAGAGATACGATAAAAATAATTTTATTTCGAGAACGAGAGACTAACTGAAATTTTACAGGCTGTCATTTGCAACATTTTATGATTGTATTAATACTATTTATCAATTTATTAAACAATTTTTAGATAATAAAATGTCTATTTTTGAAGAATATCCCAGCTAGCATTCTACGTAAATCTATATCGGGCCGTCATCGGCCCGTCAGCTACCCTGACGGGCCGATGACGGTCCGATATAGCTTTACGTAGAATGCTGACTGGGATGGAGCCTTTAATAAGCAAAAATGCAAGACCGATTCATATGAACCGCAAAGGGAGGAAACGTACCTCCAGATATGTGCGCCCAACAAAGCCTTAAATCAGACTGCGCATTATTAGAGTCTTCATTTTAGGCATAAGTTAGCTTTGCATCTTTGGCTATCCGGGATGTGTCCAGTGAATATTCTGATTTGACTGTCCGAAGGTACGTTTTCTGACGTTGCGGCTTATATTTTTTTTCATGTCAAACTGATACCCAATCATAAACTGATACATAATCATAAACTGATACCCATTCATAAACTCAATTTTCAAATGAGCAAAAGTACGGTTTTATACACTGCCACATCATTTTAGAAATGAACAAGCACATGACATCACGAAAACACGCCTATATAATTTTGACCCCCTTAAACCCCACTTTTATGTAGTAAAACTGGGGTTTACAGGGGTATACATTATTTTTCTTATTTTGCTAAAAAACATAGATTGTTGGTACTCGATAGAACCGCCTCGGGAGTTCTAACGAATACCACAATCTAGTTTTGAGCAGAAATATGAAAAATATCAGAGTTTTTTATCTGAAATTTTTCAGTATTTGGAGGTTTAATTTTCAATATATTTGAATAGGCGTGTTTTCGTAATGACAAAACCAACAAAATAGATGTGCGCCCACAGAAGACGGGAGCTCATTCTGATCAGAGTCTGCGTTTGCACTCAGTGGGTAGCTAAGGACCTAAGCTTTCTTTTTGTGGACAGCGGATGCCCAGGCTGATCTGCGCTTTCGCTGGGCAAACATGGCAGTTTGTTGGTTTTGTCGTGCGCTGGCTCAAATATGTATTTTTACCTGGTCTTGTTTGTGATTTTCTTGTGTTCTGGCTTCAGATCTCCACCGAGTCATTTCCTTTGTTTCATCACAGTGTTTTTGATTATATGTGTTTCTCTGTCATGTTTCACAGGTAAGATAGTAGACCCATATGCGGACCAACCTAATATTTGTAATTTGGAGCATCCGAATTAAGGATGAGGTTTTGCGCGAGTAAGACTGGTTTAAGACCCCTCCCCGCCTCTAAGTAGGGCCCACCGGAGTCTAACTGTTGGTTTTCTTTTGCTCCAGCATTTCAGTTGTTTTGTGCTGTCGAGTCCTCATCGTTGTTTCATCCTTGTAATTAGTTGATTTTTAGAGTTCTCGGAGATGTAGCACTGATGAGTTAGGAAGCCTAGTTCATGCGGATTGAACAAATTATGTGTCTAAACCGCGGCAGAAGTAAGAGCGAGGATTGTGGCCACGTAAAATCGATTTAAGCCTCCAGTGAAATACTTTTCACTGACCGTTCCAAGGCGGGTCTTCTGTCATGGTTTATTTTTGTTATAGTTTGTCTTTGAATGTGTGTGTCGCTTACATCTTTTTGTTTTGGATAGCCATTTGGCCACTTTGTGGGAAAGTAACTGTCCGTTTGGCTTTCTGCTAGTGATGTTTCCATGGGGGTCTAGTTATTTCGTGTTTGTGTTTCTTTCCCTTTGATGTCTCTGATGGGAGGTGTGGGATAATTGTATCGATTCCTAATCATTGCCTTTCCTTCTTTCTCCTACTAATCGTTCCAAGGCGGTTTTCTGTTCTTCTTTGTGCACCGGTGATTTCATATATGGCGTTTTTTTCTTTCCTTTTTTACTATTGTTATTTTGTTCTATGCTCGGGAAGGCTTTTCCTTGTGACTGTGGTTTGGTAACCTCACTTATGTTTTTTTTTTCGCATTTTACCTGGTGTTTAGGATTTTATTTTGTTTGTGCGCCCTCGTTCAAAGAAAATATGTCATTGCAAATGCACATCTGTATTACTTCATATATAAAGATTAACATCTCAATCTCACATCAGATTTTGAATGTCCATAGTATGGCTATAAACATAGTTTAAGATCATGACTATGGAATGCCCATTATATATGTAACGCATTTATCTTACGAACCTCAACTTCAGAAAAGGTCCCTTTGGAAATGTGCGCCTAGCGAAGATTCAGATCACAATAGCTCTAGCTAAGATGCTTTTTTCAATCCAAAAGTATAGATTTTTTTCTTTTTTCTCCACGAAAACATATGTTGTGGGTACTCATTACAAGCGCCTCGGCGAGGCGCTGTTATGGGTATTCATTAGAAGCGGCTCGCCGAGGCGCTTGTAATGAGTACCCACAACATGTTTTCGTGGAGAAATAAGAAAAAACTATTTACCTGATACCCACTCTTATCTAAACCTATGGATCAGCCTGTGTTTTCGTGCAGTCTGATCAGAATCTGCACAGGGCACATTTTGGATGGCCAAGGATGCAACGTTTCTTGATGCGTACAACGAAGACTGATCAGACTGCGGGGATGCACAGGCGGTTGACTAGTCTTCATTGGGCGCAAATGTCACAAGGTTCATTTTCTCACGGTCAGGTTCTTACTATATTCTTCAATTATTAGGTTGTTCAGCTGAAAAGTAATCTAACGAAAGCTCAGTCGGATAACGCCATCAAAGACAACGTAATTGTTCATCTACAACAGCAGATGCAGCAACTCCTCAATTCTCCATCATTACCACCTCTACTCGGAACGTAAGTGTGTTCATGATATTCGATCAAAAGGTATGCCAAATGATAAATTATGAGCCATTATGGGAACTACTCGGTATAATCAGTAAGTATTTGGGTTATGCAGGCTTCAACAAACAGAGTCAGGTCAAACCAAAGACGGCATTTTTCTGAAAAAAAAAAAAAAAAATATATATATATATATATCACGTCAGCTAAATGTTATTCTTGACTACCGAAAATATAGCATTACCATGGTAAAATAAACGTCAAAAAGATTGCCTTTGAAAACAAAGAACACACTACGGATTAGGAAATGGGAGTCTCGGTTTTACTGAGATTCTTCATAAGCAGTAATGAAGTTTGCAACACTGCTTACGTCCTTTAACGTATACATGAGCAGAACTCCATTTTCAAATATATCACAATGGGCCCTATGATCTCAAAGGAAATGAAATATAATCTGCACTGTGTAAGTTATTTTGGCACTTTTATACTGTAAATGTTTCACAAACTACCATGCATACTTTCAAAACACGGAATGTTTTTTACTTTTTTTCCTACTAAAATTCATCTGTCAACTTTGTTTTTTATTCTTGACTGCCGAAATTATAGCATTACCATAAATAGGAATTATTTCGATACTTTTACACTGTAAATATCTCAGAAACTACCATGCATACTTTTGACAGACGAAATGTATTTTTCTTGCTACTAAAATTCACCTGTCAGCTTTGTATGTTACTTTTGACAACCGAAAATATAGCATAACCATAAATAGGAAGTAATTTGGATACTTTTACACTGTAAATATCTCAGGAACTACCATGCATATTTAAGACAGACGAAAAATGTATTTGACATTGTTTGCTTTTATAATTCACTTGTGAACTTTGTATATTATTCTTGACTACCGCAAATATAGCAATACTCGTACCATAATTAGGAAGTTATTTGGATACTTTTACACTCTAAATATCTCAGAAAGTACCTTGCATTTTTGAAAAACAAAATGTTACTGAGTAAATGAGGATTAATTAAGGATTAAGATTAAGCATCTTTTTGTGGCGTAAAACAATTAGAAATCTATGTAAGTGGTCCTTACATGTAACACATTTTGAGTAGTGAGCTAACTTACCTAAATGTTCGTATATCAGTTTTTCTGACGAACTGGTGCATGCGAATAATAATCACCTACATCAGAATATCTGACCAGGATTTACACTGTTTACTCTTTGATCAGGACCTACATTTTTGCCATTCCACTTAGTATTTTGGGAAGGAAGTATGGACTAAAGTGTTAAAATATCCGCGTTTACCACAAGTGTTTGCAGGTTCCTTCATATATTCTTTTTATTACAGCTGTATTAGTGAACTGGGTATGAAGAGTGGTGCTATACCAGACTCCGCCATCACTGCCAGTGAGAGTCAGCAAGGGTATGGTCCTGAGCATGCGCGAATAGATAATCCTCAGGGCTGGTATACTCCAGAAAGACAGTCTAGTAAGGATTGGCTACAGATTGATACAGGATCAGTCCACTATATAACAAAGATAGCCACGCAGGTATATTTAGAGGAATCAATACACATTGAAGATTTTCCGCCATTTTTAACTCACCTGAGCTATGCTCAGGATGAGCTATAGAGATCATTTTTTGTCCGTCGTCCGTCCGTCTGTCCGTTAGCACTTTCAAACGACAACTCCTCCAAAGCCATTGAAGCGATTTGTCCGTAATTAGATAAGAATGTTGCTTGGGTAGAAGGATCTAAAACTATATAAAAATTTTTGGTGATCTGCCTCTTGGTTTGGTTGTCATGGCAATAGACTGTTCCCCTGACTTATAATGGGAAAATAGTTACATTGCGTTTTCTCTATAACACGTGAAGCGGTGTGAACCATATTTGGCAGTTATGATCATTTGATGATTATCTACCCAGTTTATGTGTTTATGATCAGTGAACATTTGGTTTGGTTGCCATAGCAAACTTTTAAAGTAGAATATTTGTAAAGCACCAGCAGGGTAAGATGACCCTGTTGCGAACCAACAGGGAAATAAGATCGTGATGTGTTAGTCTCTTGTCTGGCCTTGTAAAGAGACAAAGGGCATGTAGCATAGGCGGGAGTGGCAACCTGCAAATGAAAAACCTCTTCTTCCATCATTTCTCTACTTATTCAACGAAAATGAAAGTTTGGAAAGTCCCTGCGTCCTGGCGAAGATAAATAGATTATCAAAAGAATAACCTTAAGAGCAATGAACACACACATACAAAGGGAGAAATACCTAAAGTGTCTGAAACTTACAAAATGATTGAAGTAGCAAAAGCTTTAAGTCAAATTTTTATTCTGTGAGGGTTATATTCCCTTTCCTCTGTGCTGTGTACAGGTATAAACTCATGATATTGTTAAACAGCTTATTTTCCAAAACTTCTTGGCCAGTTTCCACCAAATTTCATGTCGATCCTACTCCTTAAGCGGGATTAAGAATTTGTTCAAATAGTCATGCAACATTGACTGTCATGCCCATATATGGTAAAAAGTAATAATAGAAAAACATCTGCTTCTGAAAAAAATCCAAGAACTGTTCAAATGATGATCCTTTCGTTATTTGCAATGACAGGATTTGAAAAACGTTTCGTAACATCTACATATCTGCATTAGCTATTTCACTCAGGTAAGCGAGCCGTGGCGTATGGGTCTGTTATTATTGCATAAAATGCAGTGTCGCACGTTATTAACAGCCGTGCATTAACCGGCGAAAAGTCGTGTATTAACAAGGCAATTCACGCGCTGTTAATGCACGGCTACGCAACTTTCAATATAGTCGTACTGGGGCAACAGGTTTGCTGCCGTTACGAGATGTGTACTGCCCGGCTCTAGAACGAGCATAGTCCGTGCAAATTGCGTTCGCGAGACATCAGTGAAAAGGCGAAACGAAATAGTGCAAGACATAACGCGAAATGTAGCAAATGTTTTCAGTTTTTATGCAATGATAGCGATCGAACATGGTTTTTCAATGCATTAACATTCGCCAGTTCCCTTGTGAGGTATTGAAAACCGCGGCCTCCGGCCTTGGTTTTCAACACCTCCCACGGGACCTGGCGAATGTTAATGCGTGAAAAACCATGTTTGATCCATATATTGAGAGAATGTCTTGACTTCCGGGTTGTCTTCCTGCACACCAATCTCCATCTAGAAAGGGATCTACACTAAAAGGAAAGAACATGTTCCCTATGATAGTAACGTACAAATCGCCAAAGTAATTGCTGCGGAGTTCAACCAATCAAAATCTTAAAAATATTTGTTGTTGAGTTCAACCAATCAAATTCTTCAAAATTTGTTGTGTTCAAAATCTTCAAATTTTGCTATCGTATTTATCATAAATATTAGGACGAATACCACACTTCAGCAAATCCATTTTATTGCTTAATTATTTGTCTTAAACACTATGGTTTAGTGGAAAGCGGTGAAGACAGTAATCACATTGTGAATTCCAATGATGGAATGATTAGAGCCGCAAAAAATTATCTAATCTGTTTGTATATAAGTACCACTGATGTTGATACACTTAGTCTTTTGATTTCGGAAAGAAATAAATTCTATGTAACTGTTCTTTTACCATTGGCATTATGCTAATAGCCGAAATTATGGGAGCTCTGCTTTCGGCTTGTTAGTCTTACTTTTGTTGCTTTGTAGTTTATTTTACGAGGCGATTTGTTTTAAGGTTTTTTACTGGTGTTTTTTGTTCTTGTGTTTTTCGGTTCTTTGAGCATTGCGATTACCTCGCTTGGGGAAGACAGAACTAATCTTAGTGCTTTTCGTGCGTATGTTCGATTTGCGTTTGTTTGATTTTGTCTGTTTCCTCTTCCTCTTGGTGTCTGGGAAGGGCTGCGCTTTGTGATTGTGGCACTCCCTGGACTTTTCTCTTACCTAGTTTGTTATTTATCATACACAGCCACATGATAAGCGCCGTAAAATTTGCTTAACCGTGCAATGTAAGTGTCTGTCCGTTCGTCAGAGATTCGTTTCCGATTTTTGACTTGAGTAGATTTTTAAGGACTGATTTGAAACTTTGCATAGACAGTGCTATTGGGGACTATGGTTTGAGATTGTAAATGGGGAAATTTATTAAGCAGAGTTTTGGCGCTTGGTTGAGGTTTCGTTTCCGTTCAATATCTTGAGTACTAATGACTGGATTCTGATCAAATTTTATGGACACACTGATATTGACTAGGTCTAGGTTAAGATTGAACATAAGCCATTATCGTTTATTTTTAATTGAGTTATGGCTCTTGATTGAAGTCAGAATTACGGTTTTGCCTAATGTTTTGAGAAGGGATTGATGGATTTTGTTCGAATAGTATTACACATTGATATTGGCTAGAACTAGGTTGAAATAAAAAAAATGACCAATATAGTTATTTTCAACGGAGTTATAGCTCTTGAATGAAGCCACAATTGTGTGTTTGCTTAGTATTTTGAGAACGGTTACATAATTGTTGCCCGTAGTGATGGGATATCATGCAGTCTCTGCGATGCATTTATGGATCAATATCGGACATCCCCAGTCAGCATTCTACGTAAATCTATATCGGGCCGTCATCGGCCCGTCAGGGTAGCTGACGGGCCGATGACGGCCCGATGTAGATTTACGTAGAATGCTAGCTGGGTCGCTTGATATGGTCGTTTGTGTTTCAAGGAGGAAGACTTTTATTTGCTGCTTGGCTGTTACCCACTATGCTGATCAGCAATATAGACGGTACAATAATAAATTCTAAAAGGATTTCTCTTGAAGGCAGTTAAAATAGCCGAAGTATCAAGATTTAAAAAAAAATCAGTGAATACAAAGAAAATATTAACTACACTAGAAGATGAGTAAACCTACAGGATGGAAAGTTGTACCTTCTGGCTGGTGGCCACTGAGCGAGGTGACTGATCCATATTTCATTTGTATCAGCCCGTATTACGTCCGGGCCTGGCGAGATATCAAAGCCGCAACGTCAGAAAACGTCAGCATTTGCAGTCTGATCAGAATCTTCACTGGGCGCGTTTAAGATAGCCTAGGATGCAAAGTTTTTTCTTGCGGACATCGTAGACTCTGATCAGACTGCGCGACAGGCTGATTTAAGTCTTCCTTGGACGCATATGTCAGAAGGTACGTTTTCTTACGTTGTGGGTTATTATATATGAATTGTGTAAAAAATCGTTTCAAGCCATGGTAATCAGCAAATCTCCAAATTCTGGAGTGCCTCGGGTGCCTGTCTACTGATAAATTCTACTTTGAGTTGAGTTCAGTGGTCAAAACTTAAAACAAAAAACAAAAAAAAAAAAAAAAAAGAAAAGCAAGTAAAAACAACACGGAGCATGGTTTATTAGCTTGCAGTTTACACAGTAAGCGGTGCAGGCTCTGACGGCCACGCATCAACAATCTGGCCATACATTTTCACAGTTAATCATATACGACCGTAGACTGCAAATCATTATGCATAAGCATAGGCTTTGTCGTGACGCGGATCAGTATACCTAGCTTACGTCAAATATTCGGGCAATTCACCTCCTTACCATACTTGTCCTGGAGTTTGAATTAATCAATTTAACCCATGTCATGCTGAATAAATTAAGATGCCATGCCCACTTCTAATTTTCAGCCAATCAGGTTGCTTCATCCAGATTGTCGCTATAAATTCACACACTTAATGGCAAACAGTGCGAAGCCAACTGATTTGGATCTACACTATTTGCAAAGGCAGGGTATATCCGGGTTCAGCATGACAAGGGTTAAGTACCTGTACGTGTCTAAAACTGCTGGATAAGTGGCAGACAGAATAGACCCTGATCAAATGCGCCTTCTGTGGCGTCTGATTTAATCTACTCTCTGTGCTTAAAATTATCAGCCTGACTGAATTAAGGTAAATACAGTAGAAATCATCTTCAGAGTACATGTCAAGTAACAATAAGCTATTTCACCAGGAAGTAGTACAAGATATCGCTATGGAAAAGCCCAACTTTATTTTTAGATCAAGCGTAGTCACAAAGCTTGGGCAATGCCTTTGTGATACGACTTCATTTGTTTATATTTAGCTTATTACTCATTACGAAAACACGCCTATTCAAATATATTGAAAATTTCACCACAAAAAACTGAAAGTTTTCAGATAAAATACTGATATTTTTCATATTCCTGCTCAAAATATAGATTGTGTTTACTTATTAAAACAGTCTCGCCGAGGCGGTTCTAAGGAGTACCCACAATCTATGGTTTGAGCAGAAATAATTAAGAAAAATAATGTATACCCCTGTAAACTCAAGTTTTACTGTATAAAATGGAGGTTTAATGGGGGTCAAAATTATATAGGTATGTTTTCGTGATTGAACGGCTTTGCATGCAGTAAAACAGTACAAAATTTATAAGAATATTATTCCAAAAGAAATGACTTTTCAGAAAAAAATGGGCACACTTGTAACAGAATTCTAAAATAGCTTAAGTGTCAAGGTTTCTGGACCTGACTAGCTAGTTTCGCCAAAGTAGGCTTCATCAGTTACCCTTGAAAATATTTCAATTATCAAGGAATGGGCTCAGTTATCACAAAGGACCAGAAACTATAAACCGCACTTTAGCGAAGTACAGAAAGAAGCATAAAATTAAGAAGTTTTGTTAGGCCACCCAATTCTATGTCAATAGGACTATTCGATAATTACTCGCGCAACTATTTCGTGTGAGCCCTTTCACGACAGTAATTACCGCGCGAGTTATAACTTTCAACAGTGTTGAATTTTGCTCCAAGTTACGATTATATATACGAGTCAAAGCACTGGATAGCAATACGAACGTTTGCTTTGTTATCGAATATTTTGCTGCAACATAATTCCTGCAGCTCTGAGCAAAATATTCCCAGCAGGCAAACGACATCAAAATGACATCGTATCAACGTCTATGCGACGTGATCACGTCGCATAGACGTTGATACGACGTCACTTTAACGTTATGTTCCCACTGGGTGACTTATTTGCGCTTGTCTCTTCCATCACTGCATAAATAATGCGTCAATAGTTATCGAAATCAGGTAATAACCTATTATGACCAAACCACATCAAGAATTTGCAGTCGACGATCGTACATAATTTGCTGCAAAGGTCATGATTGTTGATTTGTAGTTACTGTCCTTTCAACATCTCTTGGAAAGTCCTTTTTTTGCCTGGCGCTTTACACAGAAGCAGTAAATTTGCAAACTTTTGTCGTGATTTAATGCAAAACCATTTATCGTAACTACTATGCACAAAAATTCTAGTCATTGGTTTTTAAAAAATCAAATATTTCCACTTTTTCCCATAATGAAAATGAATGCAGTTTATGCAGAAATCTGTAGGTTGGGTAACTTGGAGGCAGATTTTCAACAAGTTTCGCTTGGTCAATTTTTCTGAAATGTTCACAATATTGTTGTGAAACATCAATAATTCAAATTCTGCAAAGAAACATGAAAATTACTTTTTTAATCAAAAATTAAAAACAAATCACTTTACTATAGAAATTGTATAGGTCAGACCAATTTTTGGCCGTAAATTTAATTTTAGGGTACATATTTGAGAACAAAACACAGAAACAGAAAAGGCAAATGGTTTCTGATAAGATATGGTCATTCAGAACCAAATATTTTCATTTAAAATAAAACGCCAAGCAAAAACGTCTCTCCGAGTGATGTCGAAAGGACAGTAGATAGATGTTTCAATGTTCTTATTTTTTTAAAACATATATTACTGAATCATCATCATTTATCTTAGTTTAAATTCCAAGCAGACAATTCAGACTCCCATGTTTTGCCACTCAACTCAACACAAAGTAGTTATCTAGCGGAACCAGGCACCAGATGCCCTTTGACGCTATGCTAGAAGATGTTGATTACTATACTGGTTACCATGACCTGAAACATTTTACATATTTCGGACATGGATACTCCTAATGTAAGGTAACCAGTTTGTAAGTTGCAATCTTCCAAAGTCTGAGACTCCAAAGAATGAGATTCAATACGGGCTGATACTAGTACAAAATGTATCCGTCATCTAGGTCAGTCGACAACCAACCTGAAGTTACCTGTCCAGTAGGTTTGCCAGTCTTTTAGTTTATATATATTGTTATATTTTCTAGCCTTTGTGATCACGGAGACCCTTCCGGAATTTAAGATGCTGCATAACTGGCCATAATTGGCTAGTCGGGCCCAGAAAACATAAGCCCAGCTGTTTTCATTACACTTTTAGAAACTATTATATTTAGGCGCATAGCAAAGCGGAGGCTATGAAGCCCGGGCTTCAACATAAATTTGGCAATTTAACCTTATTTTCACCTTAAATTTGTTCAGATAACATCAAGTGAGCCGGGACACAGCATTTTCTACAAGACATGTCCGCTAAGCAGTGACTCAGATAAAATGCACAGGCTGACCAGAGTCATTGCTTTGCGCAGATTAACCAAACATCCAAGCTTTCTTTAGACGAACAACAGAGCTTCTGCTTAGAATGCGTATATACCCAGGCTGATCTGTGTCTTCGCTGGGCGCATATGCAAACAAGTAGGAAATGCCGTATCTCGGCTGAAATTACAGAAATTCTGTTAGCAGGTTTCATCTTCAGAAAGTTCCTGTCTACGCCCCTGATTCCACATTGTTCATCAGCTTTGTAGGTGACAGACAGCCAGGCAGCAAACAAACAGTTGTTTTTTTTTCGTACAACATTAACGACCCCCAATATTGCCAAAAAAAAAAAAACATCAATAAAAGCATTAGACACAGCATGTTACCCGCTACTGTATACTTTCATTGCTCTTTTAGAATCTCTTATTCTACCGTCTACATTGTTCATCAGCTTTGTGGGTGACAGCAAGGTAGCAACAATACAGCAAAACGACCCCCAGTCAAGCCATTTCCCAGAAGTTAATCCATAAAAGTATTGCAGACATTGCATAATACCCCGCGACTGCGGGCAACAAATATGTAACCTTTTCCAAGCTATGAAGCAAACTCACGACGTGAATCAAGAACCATGTACCGTCTTTGAAAAGTCAATATTAATGTTAACATAAAATTTGGCCAAGAGAAATCAATTTGTTCTCAAGTTATTAAGCAAAAACACAATTTTGACTCAATCAAGAGCCGAAATTCTGCTGAAAACTATTGAAATTTGCCCATATTCAGTTATAACCAAGATCTACTCAATATGAATATATGATAAATGTGGACATAATTTGATCAAGATCTATTCATTTGTTCTCAAAGTACTGAACAGAAACGAAATTTCAACTATAATTCTTTTGCGAGGTAATGAGATTTCCGCATGTACTAGCCCAAACCACTCACCCCCAAAATCAATGACTATGCGAGCTTTCAAGAACATCCACAAAGAAAAAAATACTGACGTATGATTCAAAATGATTGTTTACTTGCTATTTCATAGCATGGACTTCCCATGTTTAGCACTGAGCTTCTAATATTTCCCGTGTGGCAGGATGGCCAGTAAACATTGACCTGTTTATATCTGTATGTTAAGTAGACTATATGCTGCCTTGGTGTTTTGCAATTATTCGACAACTCTGGTGTGTGTTTGTCTCACAAGAGATTCGCACTTAAAGGATATCTAAACAACACTGAAGAAAAAATCCATGTTGGCAGAAAAATATCAAGGATTTGATTATATGAATGAAATCAGAAGTAAACTGTTGTAATTTCGTAGTACGTAAATGTGATTCCAGTGAAGTCAAAGAAACCTGTATTTGTAAAGATTAACTTATACAGAAACACAGTTGATATCCCTCATTAGATTGAAAATCATACACACGATACAACATTCAGAAATAGAAAAGTGAGTATTGCCTTAGAGGATTCACCTAATACAGACATCATAGTGGCAATTTTCATGTCCAAGATCTAATGATAAAATCTTGTTTGCTGTTTTTGTAGGGTGCACCATGTTGTGATGTTATGGTGACAAACTACACGGTACAGTTCTCTGAGGATGGAACAACCTGGAAAGAATATGAGCATGGATGCACGAAGAAGGTAGGATAGGCCGAATACTCGCGCATGATTTTCACAAATTATTTTGCATCTCCTGAATGATTGTAAACAACCCATATAACCTCCAATTTGAGAGAAGCTGTTATGTATTCTTGCTGACATGACTTGATATTATATTGAATAAAATCATCTCAATGATTATAAATCTATATAATTATATAGTATAATATTAAATTTATTATTTTATATAAATATAAGTATGATAGATTATTATTTTAATCATAAATTAATAAGTAAATTGAATAAGTTTAATAAATGATTAATTTATATAATTGTATAGAATTTGATTATATAGGATCGAATAGAGATAACATCACAGCAGTAGATATTCCCATATTGTTTATTAATAACCAGCATACATATATTTTATTCGCACATTTTTGTTGTAGAAAAAGACATCTTAAATTTAGTTTGCGAGTGTACGCGAACACTATGACGTAACGTCAGCTGTTCTGCACATTAACGTAACGTCACTAATGCGACAAATGACGCTAAGAATGATATACGGTGCCACATGTAAACGTGCGAACAGCAACTGCTTAGATCAACCAGCACATCTGTTCGGAATGACTAGTGTCTTTTTTACTTTTAATTCACTCGTCGATATTATGTGGAGGGCCAAATGAGTCTGAATGTAGGCAGCAAAGGCTTAGTTTGAGTGGATGGGTACCGTATTTATCTTAAGTGTTCGGACAAACACGTCTTATCAAATAGTGTAGACCCAGATCAGATGCCACAGAAAGAGATGTCTGATCAGGGTCTATTCTGTTTGCGACTCATTCAGCAGTTTAAGACGCATACAACTTGAACAATTTGTTCAAACTTTAAGTTAAGTATGGTAAAGTGTTTTTGTGTCCAACTATTAAGGATAAATAAGTCGATCGGATTGATATCATTCCGAAGAATAATTTTTTTGAGACGAGGTTTATTAATTTCTACAGCATTTTTTTAGTCGATCTGACGGCGATGTTTCTGTAATTTTGCTCCGCATTCAGGTTTGTTAAGCTGAGCGAAGTTGGCTTAGTATTTTCTTTATGCTACTTGTTGATTTGCCATCTGTTCTTTCTGAAATTATTTTGCGAAAAAAAATTCTAAAGCCTTAAAAAATGTCGGTTCATGACAGTTTCCGTTTTACATTTAAATGACGTTCTGTGACAAATTCCTGATCAAACAAAAACTTTAATATCTTTTGTTAAAATGCATGTTCTTATAGAATAAAAGCATTGCGGAAGATAAGAGACAAAATGTATTTTTAAAATATATCTATTCATCGGATTGAGTTTAACATTAAGTTTTAATCTACACACAAACTTTCCATGAACATACGTCAAAGCTTAAAAGCTAATAGCGTTCAAATTACCTAATTAATGAAAAAACTCGAATAACTTTTGTGTTACTTAACGTTCAGTTATTTCAAAAGGACCTAAATATAGATTCCCAGCCCACATTGATTTCAATAAATGTCGGGAAACCATTGCCAGTGCTTTAAATGATTATTGTACGCGTTGGTGTAAACGAGAGCATGTTGAGTCTACTGCTTTAAATAATTGGAAATTAAAGATTTTTAAGATCATTGATGAAAGTGTGTTATTTTACTCTAATAACCTTGATCTTCTCCCTCCTAAGCCTAAATTAATTTTTCGATATTTGAAATAAGGTATCTAAGAATTTTATAGGAAGTATGTTTTGGCTCCAGCTGATAAAGCTGCTAATAATGTTGTTGTTGTGTGACGACTTTATTATATCAATACTCTAATACAAGAACTTGGTAGTACCAAAACATATGAACGGATTTCTGTTGACGAGAGATCTATTGTCAATACCCATTCTATCGATATTACTGCTAAGTTTGCAGTGAGTATTAAAGAAAAGCAAGACAGACTTCCTACGTTATATTGGTTACCGAAACTTCATAAACGACCTTATAAAGCACGTTTCATTGCTAATTCTAGTTCATGTACGACTATTGTTTTGTCCAAACTGCTAACTTTATGCCTTACTGCTGTTAAAAAACACATTGGATTAGATACTATGATACTGTTTACGAAAGGGACGGAATTAACTATTTTTGGTCAATTAAAAATTCTAATAATGTTCTCAATAAATTTAAATCTAAAAACTATCAGGCTTCTAAATGTCTACATATGATTTTTTTCTACACTGTATACTACGTTACCTCATCATCTTATAAAAGATCATGTCATGTTTTTCTCTTAGAAAAAAATGGCAAAAAAATTCATGCTTAACTGGTAATTTAACCAGATGTTTTATGGCTGCTGACCTCAATTCTCCTATACTAATCAGTCTGTTCGCAACAGGTGGTATTACCAGATTTGCCTGGGGACTACTTTTCTCTTATAACAGTGGTTCCCTGCACTGTGATATATAATCTTAAAATCTTTATTTTTAACCTAGGAAACCATTTTTAACCTAGGAAACCATTTAAAATATGTAATTAGATTAATTTTTTTATGCAGGTGTAGATTTTGGAACTGGTTTTGAGGTACTGCATTGTGTTTTATATTTAAGAATTTTTGTGTGGGTTTCTAATTAACTGTCTTATCAGTATTACTTAACTAATTGCGTAACAGAGCATCATTTTATTGGTATCTGGGCAGAGTTTTATGGTCTCAGTCATCAGAAACATATGGCAATGCATTACCCCACTAACCCGACTTTGATATAGTAATAGTCGGGAAAGTGGGGGTAAAATTCTCTAAGAGAAAAATATGGCATGTAAACTTATTGATTTAATTAACCGAATGTTTATTCGGGAGAATACCCAATTTTTGGCTTGCAACGAAGAATGTGCTGTTTTCACTTCTGATGTATATAATAATCACAATTTATGGTCGTGTCAAAAAGTCTGTGATGCCCTTGTTTATCTTTTGGATAATATTTTTATTAGATTTCGAACTAAACTTTATAGGCAAACTATTAGTATTCCGATGGGAACTAATTGTGCTCCTCTTGTTGCAGATTTGTTTCTTTCATGTTATGAGAGAGATTTCATGAAGTCTCTCACGTGAAAATCAGGCTGACATTATTGAAGCTTTCAATTCAACTTCAAGATACCTTGACGGTTTATTAAATACTGACAATATTTACTTTGACCAAATGGTGGACCGGATATACCCTACAGAACTCCAGTTAAATAGAGCAAATTCTTCCGATACTGAGGCACCTTTTTGGATTTGAATCTATGTATATCTAATGGTACAGTTTCCACCAAAATTTATGATAAACGGGACGATTTTGATTTTGATATAGTCAATTTCCGTTTTCTGGATGGCAATGTCCCCCGGCGTACCTCATATGGGGTATACATATCTCAACTTATTAGATTCGCCAGAGCTTCTTCAAATCTTAATGACTTTAACTACCGTAATAAAGCCCTTGCTGCCAAACTTCTTAGGCAGGGCTATTGTTATTTTAAACTTCGTAAGGCGTTTTCGAAATTTTTATCGCAGACACAGTGCCTTATTAGAAAAATATAGCGTCAATCTGAAAACACTTCTGCAACAAGGTATATCGGAACCAGAATTTTACGGTGACTTAGTGTACGGATTTAGAAAAATTGTAGGTAAATCTAACTTTTCGGAGCAATTCAGAAAACTTATTAACCATTATAAAAGAATTGGCTATAGCCTGGATATTATGCGGCAGACTGCATGCCTAGTTGTCAACCCAGTCATTGTTGATGGCTATGCTTCACTCTTTAATTGCACGACGGCGGTTCGGGCCTCAGACTCAATGACGGTCTCTTCGTAAAACTTTAACCAGTGGGCTGAGGCTTGACGATCTGTCTTTGGCTTGGCCAGCCGTGGTTCAACTATTGGTTTTCATTTACTCTGGAATACAGTAGAATTAGCCATGAGTATTCGTCTTTGTTTATTATAGTGATTAATTTGATTTTTATGTTTTCGCTTTGATGCATTGACTGAGTTGGGAGCCTTTATGCGAAATTTTTATGTGTTTCTGTATTAAGAGTAGCATTGGGACCCAGGGTGAAGTAAGCTAGCTGTAAAAGTGTTTTAACCCCCCCCCCCCCCTCGGTGATTTGCTCTACTGACCGTTCTAAGGCGGTGGTCCCGGTGTTAGTCTTACTCTTTGTTGCTTTGTGGTTTATTCTACGAGGCGATTTGTTGTATGTCTTTCCGTGTGTCACTTTGTTCTTGTGTTTTCAGTCCTTTTAGTATTGCGATTACCTCTCTTGGGGAAGAGAGAGCTAATCTTAGTGCTTTTCAAACGTTTGTTCGGTTCGTGCTTGTTTGGATTTGTCGGTTTCCTCTTCCTCTTGGGGTCTGGGAAGGGCTGCGATTTGTGACTGTGGTACTCCCTGGACTTTTCTCTTACCTTTTTTGACAACAAAAATGCGCATTTTTATAATTTTGAGCAAAAATGTAGTTTTTATTCATAATTAAAAAAGAATACCTTATATTATTTCATTTGCTTATTTTCTGGTTAAAGTTGACTTATCAACTTATGTTTGGCACGCGTTAAGGAACGGCTTCAAAATTTTATGACGTCATAATCATGAAATAACGCCAGTAACGTCTTTTAAAATATATTCACATTATGCGGAATCATGAATGCATTTTATGTTTCAAATGTCAAGAATTTACCTGCTATAGTCTGCAAAGCAACTTATTTTAAGATGAATTCATACGTGCATTTTGTTACGCGTTACATTGGAATGAAAAACGTACCATGTTGGTTAGCTATTCAGTTTCAGTTATTTTTACTTAACGCAGCTAAACAAAATAAAAGGAAAATATTTGGCGATTTTCTCGTATTTTGAACCCAGATGTTTTCTCTCTAATACTCTCTATTATTTTTCTTTAATCCATTTGTTTTGCTGTATACGTACAGAAATGTGTAGAACAGCTGACGTTACGTCTATAAAATTATTGACTGTCAAGCCGTTGGACACCATGTCCACTGACTCATATCCAACAAATGTTTTATTATATAATCACTCTGTTGAATGACAGACAGACTGACTGATATACATATACCTGAGCACAGTCAGAGCACATGAAAGAAGATGGTACATTTTTCTGATTTAAGGACAAATTTCAAACTCAAATTTACTCAAACGTCCTTCCAGCTGATCTGATTACAAGCTTTCAAAATCATTGTTGATTTTTTTCTTCTTTAACTGTGCTCTAAAAACGCGATCTGCAACGTCTGTGCCCCAACCCCCTCTCATGTTTTAGCATTTGTTTTTAAATCTTCGTCCGATAACAATGCGAAATGTTTAGTTTCGAATTCTTCTTGATAGTTTTTGATAGCTTTCGCAGCGTTTTCCAACCAATATCTCATGGAACGGTGCTAACCCAGTGTACATCAAATATGTCCGGCCATATAGATTACGTTCTTGGCCAATAACAGAACATCTATTTACAGATTGAATAATAATCTGCTTTATGTACGCAGCCTTTTCTTCGTCCATTACGTTTAAAGTGTCTTCCGAGTGAGCACGAGCCACAATGATTAAAATTAGCTGTTCCTCTACGTATATGCATATATACAACGATACTACAGGTTCCCAAAGATATTGTAAAGACACCATAAACACCAATTAGATATTGTAAAGATACCATAAACGCATCAGCATAAATAAGAAAAGTCTTGTTTTATTCTTATTTCCTCATAGAACATAGATTTGTTTTACCCTTATATTAAGAACCCTTCACGCGGACTGAACAAATGTCTAATGTGGGCTCAATACCACGACAGAACTATGGGCGAGGGTTGTGCCCGCGTAAAATCCATTAAAGCCCCTCCCCCTCCCCTCCCTCCCCCCCCCCCCACACACACAATGCTATTTTTATTGACCGTTCAAAGGGGTGCTTCTGTTGTGGTGTACTATTTCTGTCATTGTATATCTTTGCATGTATATCCTGGTAAATGTTTTATTTTGGATAGCCGTTTGGCCAATTTTTGGGAAAGAAAGTGCCCTTTTGGCTTTTGCTTGTAGTGTTTTGATTGTGGTGCCGTTGCTTTGAGTACATCCTTCTTTTCCTTTGGTAGCTTGTACTGAAGGGGTTAGGTAATTATATAGAATCCTGATCATTGTCTTCCTTTCTATTTGAATGTTTATTAGAATCGTCCCAGTGAAAATAGCAGGTGTCGAAGGTTTCTAAGCCAGGTGTGCTATTTCGGCGAATAAAGACTAATCAAGGACACTTATTTAAATTTTGAAAATCCTTGAGTGGGCTGAATGATCATAAAGGACCAGAATATATAACTTATATTATATTATTGCATAAAAAGCAGTGTCGCAAGTTATTAACAGCCGTGCATTAACCAGCTAAAATCCGTGTATTAACAAGGCAATACACGCGCTGTTAATGCACGGCTACGCAACTTTCAATACACTGATACCGGGGCCACAGAATTGCTGCCGTCACAAGCTATGTACTACCATGCCCTCGAACGAGTATAGTCCGTGGAAATAGCGTTCGCGCGACATCGGTGAAAAGGCGAAACAAAATAGTGCAAGAAATAACGCGAAATGTAGCAAATGTTTTCAGTTTTTATGCGATAATAGCGATCAAACATGGTTTTCAATGCATTAAGATTCGCCAGGTCCCTTGGGAGGTGTTGAAAACCGTGTCCTTCGGCCTTGGTTTTCAACACCTCCCACGGGACCTGGCGGATGTTAATGCATGAAAAACCATGTTTGATTCCTATAGTGAAGTACGGTGGGGCGTTTGTTTTTCGCTATCACATGGCACTAGCTATACGAGGGTCCTGCAAAAAGTTTTGTCATTGGGTTCGGATTACTTTAGTGCTACGTTTTATCAAGCATATTTTTATGACAAACCTTCAAAGTATTCCCCCTTTACTGAAACACATTTTTGTAACCTTTTTACCCAGTCGCGAAAAGCAGATAAATAGTCTTCGTTTCGTATCTGTTGGAGACACTCATACATAGCGCTGCCAGGAGAACTTCTAGACGTTCTAAAGCATTTTTTAAACCTTGGAAATAAAAAGAAGTCAAAGGGACTCAAGTCAGGTGAATAAGGTGGATGGTTTAAAACTTTCACCTTTTCAGAAGCCAAAATAAGACTTAACAATCATATTTATGAGAGGAGGCATTGTCATGTAAAAGGTGGACTCCTGACCATCCTTTGCTTGGTCCATGTTCCAATGTAACAAGTAAATTGGTCAGTGTATATGACTGCATCTATTTCAATTTGAAATAACTCGGTCAGTTGGAAAGCAATTTGAACGAAATAAACGGCGGGTATCTTTGGCTATTCATCACACCATTCAAGTGCAGTGAAGCATTTCAAAATATACCTGGGATAAAACTTAGGAAGCCTATTAGTGGCAAACTTTTTGCAAGACCCTCGTAGAGCAATGAACACATGCACAACAATGAATATAGGTTAAGCGTCCAGAGTTTCAGGACCGGAATAGTTTATGCATTAAAATGTTTTGTATACAAAGAATATAGTCGGCAGAGTTTGATTGATACGAAAACTCTGCCACGAATGTGCTTGGTAAATCAGTCATAAACGAGCGACATTTTATGTTGAACAATCGTTTTTTACTTTATATTTACATTTTAAATATAATCGTCTATGATAAAGCAGTCGTTCTTGTTCAGTCCCTTCCTCGATGCTAAACATTGAGTTGTCACGTGATCTAGGCCGCGCATTAGGGTGGCGCTATGTGATCGTCCGCCTGCAACGTTCTTTGTTTACATACGTTTGCGTGACGTCGGTCTCGTGTCTCCATGACATTAAGCGCGGGAAATCGAAATAATTTCTTCTCTTCTGTGGCTTATCGTCGAATAACGCATGTTGTTATCGGGCAGATGCGAATATTAATTCACTCAGGTTTCTCCGTCGTGAATTAATACTTCTCAATGTTTTGTTGATTATAAATTAATTTTGTATGCATGTAAACACGCGAACTCGGACTCTCCAGACGCTGTATATTGTTTGACCTTATATAATTTTATCTTCTTTCTTCTTTCTGTACTAGCATCTGGAGAATCGGAATTCTAGTGTCTACATAATAAGAGTTACTAAATGCCATAAACTTTGTATGTTATATTTTGTTTTGGGGAGGACCTTATCTAATGTTGTGAGAACTTGTGGTCCAACCCACTTGCTATATGATTATTTGGCAATAAAATATGATTAAACTAAAATACTACACAATCTGCGCTTTAACAGCATGCGTCATTCGATGATTAATCATAGTAGAGAAGAAATTATTTCTTAATTATCTGTTCATTATCAGCTGTTACCTTACATTTAAATTGGTTTGGTTTCCTGATATTTGCGTTATTCGACGATAATTCACAGCAGAGAAATTATTTCGATTCTAACATGATACTTAAGGGAGAATCGGCTTCTTTACGATTTTTGAAGAACTATTTTGCCTCGGGCATCAACAGAAGTAAATGTTTACATGCGACGTTATCAAACACGCTCTTTTGCACGCACTACGTTGACGACGTGATTTATCACATATTTTGACACGGTGACATTTCTATTAGGCTCTTTGAGCCGCAATAGGAGAAAATGTACCTTCGGATATTCCCCAGCAAGCATTCTACGTAAATCTACATCGGTCCGTCATCGGCCCGTCAGCTACCCTGACGGGCCGATGACGGCCCGATATAGATTTACGTAGAATGCTGACTGGGTTCAAACTGTGTGCATTTCGGATAGCTAAAGATACAAAGTTTCTTCATGCAAACAATGAAGAAGATGTTATCAGACTGAGAGGATGCCCAGGCTGATCTTAATATTCGCTGGGAGCACATTTCCGAACGTATTTTTTCTAATATTGCTGCGGTCTACTTTTTGTGTCATTGTGTGCCTTTGCATGTATGTCCTGGTATTTTTATTTTTTTTTATTTTGGATAGCCGTTTGCCCATTTTTAGGGAAAGAAACTGTCCCTTTGGCTTTCTGCTCGTAGTGTTTTAATTGTGGTGCCGATGCTTTAAGTGTGTCCTTCTTTCCCTTTGGTGTCTTGGACTGAAAGTGTTAGGTTATTTGTATCGATTCCAGATCATTGCCTTCCTTCCTATTTAGTTATATGTATTCACTTCCTGTTCCGCCGGCCTCGGTGGCTCAGTTGGATGCGCCGTCCGACTGGAGACCAGGAGGTAGCGGGTTCAACCCCACCGAGGTCGGCAACATTCTTTCGTGGAGATTGGTCATGAAATATTTTCTACAGTCATTCTCTCCCTTCCGCTGATTCAAGAAGGGCAGTTGTCAGTTTCTGGCGAAAGAATGTGCACAGTCCTGATAAACCGCTTAGAGGACTAAGCCTGCCCAGTAAACGTGTGGTTAGGTAAACTGACCGCGCTCGACATGACCCCATTGGGTTGACTGGGCCGTAAAACCTCAACACAAACAAAAACTTTCTATTCCAGTATTTGAAAGGTAATACAGACCAGGATACAGTTGTTGAGAACACCCTAGAGGTTCCGGTTCTTGGACGTTTTATCAGGCTAAATGTTGTTGAATTCAAGAGAGACGGACAGTCGAACTACGTTGGGATGCGCGTGGAGCTGTATGGGTGTAGCGGCACAGCAACTTCTGGATAATTGTTTCTGGGGCATTACCGTACATGTATAACATTTGGGCCACAACGCTGAAAATGTACCTACGGAGATGTGCGCCCAGCGAAGATTCCGATCAGCCTGCGCATTCGCGCAGTCTGATCAGAATCTTCACTCGGCGCTTTTTTGGATAGCCAAGGATGCAAATTTCTTCATGCGGACAACGAAGACTCTGATCAGACTGCGCAGATGTGCAGGCTGATCTGAGTTATCGTTGTGCGTTCATATTAGAAGGTCCTTTTCTCGCGTTGGGGCTCATGATTTTCTCCCAAGACTGTACGGCAGAAATAAAAACGCGAACTATGTTTTGTTTCGAATTTATTCTTCTCAAAAAGTGGTCTAGTTACCATCATTATTAAACATAAAATGCATGCCTTTTATGACATTTGAGTCTCAACATGAGGAAACGTATCTTCTGATACTGGCACCGAAATAAGACTCAAATCAGTCTGCGCATCCACGTAGTCTGATCAGGATTTTCATTGTCCGCAAGAAAAACGTTGCGTCAATGTCCTTTCAAAATGCCCCTAGTGAAGAATCTGATCAGAATGCGTGAATGCGCAGGCAGATCTGAATCTTCGCTCGGCGCACAAGTCTCAAGATGTGTTTTCTGACGCTGCGGTGATTTCCGAAATTGTTCCAATCAGATGACTTTAACTGTTGTGCTATGTGTTAGAAGGGCCTTATGGCTTAGGCGAACAATAAATGACCAGCTGGCATTCTTCACATCGACATATTCTATTGTGTCTAATGATTATTTAAGAGGGCACATGATTATTTAAGAGGCTACAAAAAAGCTTTGATCAGATTGTGCGATTGTACAGGCCGCATTTTGCTTAATAGCATGAGGGAACTTACCCACGTTACGTATCGAATGTATTATACAATATTGTTGTGCTGGAATCAAGTACTTACAGTACACATTATTGACTGTGTTTTGTCTATTGTTAGTCATGTTTCACGACGAACCTCCTAACGAAATCCAGCTTAATTCAGTTGCGAAATTTTCTTTTCTTTTTCTTTTTGCAATGCGATTCCTTGCTAAAGCGAATTCCACTTCCTATGACTTGGTTCTTCTATTTGTATTCTTATCTTTTATTTATTTCATTTTGTTTTTGGAATAGTCAAAATAGTAACTAAACGCAGTTTTCTTTTACAAATCAGTAACAACAACAATAATAATAATAATAATAATAATAAAATGTTCCACAAATCATTTCTGAAGTTTTAGATACTATCACAAAGCGAAATTACAATCACAAAGCGAAATACGTCATTGATTCAGAAATCATGATCCGCTCCCCAGTTTCCCACTTTATATATATATTGAAAGGGAAATAAGCTCAGGGTCAGAATTATGAAAACGTTCATGCGATTATTGCAAAAATAAGCCAGTGCTGCAAGAATATTTCAAGTGGCGTCTAGTGGAAACTAGCTAGTCTGGCGCGTATGTTCTGTGCGTATGTTCATTGCTCTCAAGAACTGTTCCTCTTAGAATCTATTTATCTTCACTACAGATGGTATTCATTCAGTGTAGCGGCCATGAAATGTCTCCCCATGCTTCACTTTAGTGTAGTTTATACTTTTTTATCCTTTGTGATCACGAAATCCGTTCCGGAAATTTTGGAAAAAAATATTAGGATCACTAAGCTGGCAGAGAAAACTTGACATTTGAGGTATTTTCGATTTTTTGTGTGTGTTCATTGCTCAAACGGTCGTCTTTTCAGAATCCATATGTCTTTCCTCGCGGCACATGTTGTGCGCGCGCACATTAATTTGGTGATATTACATGCACATGCTCATAAACTTGCCCATATCAAATAAATGACCAATTCATAAACTTATTGTATCAAAGTGATACTCAGTCTTATACTCCACTGGCCAATGCAAAGTGACTATCCACTTAATGTTCTGCAACAAGACTTTCAGAAGTATTGCTTATCATATTTTTGCCGGTATATTATGTATAACATGCGATTTTGATACGTCATTCAAACAAAAGGCCTATGGTTGACATAGCTCACCTGAGTAAAACGACCATAGCATATCTGCAGATGTCATGCAACATTCGTTCAGACTTGCCACACACATCCATGCCGTAAAAAGGTTAAAAGTCATTTGAACAAACTTGATAGACCTTGAGTCTCTGATACTATATAACAAAATTCAGCCTCAAATCTTACTTGGTACTTCAGAAGGTTTTTCAAAGTTTTTACCATATATAGACATGACGATCATCTTGCTCACTGGTGCGGACTTTCGACAGGAGTGCTATCTGACTTTTATTATACATGTATATAGACAAGGGGCAAGGGCAGATAACCCCCGGGGGATAATATTTCGAAACTGAAAAGATTCTCTCACTACTACTTGAATCAAGCATTGTAAGTTTCAGTCATTTGTCTTTAATGCATTTTGGGAAAATTAATTTCAACATTTTCCCCACACAAATGAATAGGAACGCAAATTCGAGCTTGAAGATTAACATAAGATAATCAGATAAACAAAACTGGTAGACCCCGATGCTATATACCAAGATAAAACCTTAAAGTTTTCTTGGTTCTGGAGGAGAGAAAAAGATTCTTATCGTTTTTTTTTTTGTTTTTTTTTTGTTTTGTTTTTTACCATATATGGGCATTGCGCAATCTTGTTCAAAAGTTCAGAACCATTTGAACAAATTGTCAATTGACAAACGGCGCTATGTGAAATCTGGTTAGAACTGATCAAGCGGTTTCACAGAAGACGTTTAAAGATTACATAATTTTATACATGAATATAGCCCAGGTGCAAGGATAGATAACCCAGGAAGACATTTTTATTGTAACTGAAAAAAATAGTACTGTAATCATACGTACATTGTAAGTTTCAGCCATTAATCTTTAATGCATTTGGAGAAAATAATTTTTCAATATTTTCACAATACAAATGTTTAGGAACGCAAATTCGACCTTAACGTAAATAAGTCAAAGATCAACCTAGGACCTTCAGTTAAACAAACTTGGTAGACCTTGAGTATTCGATGCTATATACCCAGATAAAGCCTAAAAAACGGACATACGCTCGTATGTACTATAACACACAACCAAAATCACATCCGAAATTGTACTACTGAAATACAAATTAAAAACAAAACACACACACACACACATACACACACACACACACACACACAGAGAGAGAGAGAGAGAGAGAGTACAGGTAATGGATTTGCCTTCAATACTGACCAGACATGTTCATACGATTTGATGACATTATCGATTTATAATAACATAGCATTTGTTTCAGTTAAGGTACTCGTTAGAATCGCCTCGTCGAGGCAGTTCTAACAAGTACCCACAATCTATGTTTAGAGCAGAAATATGAATAATATCAGAATTTTTGTTTACCTGATAATTTTTATTTTTTTTTGGTGGTAAAGTATTCAATATATTTGAAAAGGCATGTTTTCGTAATGGCTTTTAAGTTATATGGCATGCCTTTCGTAGCTGTAGATAAGGTGAGTATTAAGTTAATAGCTTAATTCTCCATAAAACATATGTTGTTGGTACTCCATCACGAGAACACGCCTATATAGTTTCGACCCCCTTAAACCCCACTTTTATATAGTAAAACTGGGGTTTACAGGGGTATACATTATTTTACTTACTTCTGCTCAAAAACATAGATTGTGGGTACTCGTTAGAACCGCCTCGCCAAGGCGGTTCTAACAAGTACCCACAATCTATGTTTTGGACAGAAATATGAAAAACATCAAAGGTTTTTTTATCTGAAAGATTTCAGTTTTTGGAGGTAAACTTTTCTATATATTTGAATAGGCGTATTTTCGTAATGATTTGCAGCACCTCGACGAATACCTACAACAAGTGTGTTCATTGAGAAATAATGAAAAGTCAATATTTTTGTTAAAAATGCTTATCTAGAGATATGGCTAAGAAATATCCATTTACATGGAAGTGTTAGCGTAATCTAAATAATTACTCCAACACACACACATGCACGATGGAAAAGTCCATTGAATACATCCGGCATTGTTCAATAACATCCTTGCATTTTATCTGCATTGTATCTACACCCGTCTGTTTAATGGAAAATCGCACAGTTATAAATATGCTGCACGTCATCAGTGCAGCTAATTCCAGGAATAAGTGTATTTAAAAACATGTCGGGAGTTTACAGTTTAGGAAGACCCACGAAGGTAGGATTTGTTTCATAAAGTAATTTATGCATTTTAATTTATTTGACATCATTAATACGTGAAGATACGATATAATTATACTCCAGCTGACTGCATGCATTTTTAGTATGTAGGTCAGGGTCGTTATAATCCATAGTTAGCTTTTAGTTAGGCTTCGCATATATTATGCAAATGCTGTTAACAAAGTGCATGCAAACCAGGATCCTGGGTAATATTTGTTTTTCGTGATCAACTCAGCTGAGCTTGAAATTTTCTTTGCTAATAAATACAAAAAGACAATAGTTGGCATTTTTTATATTTTTTCACAGGTGTTAGTCACGCACTTTTGATCCATATATATATATATGTGTGTGTGTGTGTGTGTGTGTGTGTGTTTGTGTGTGTGTGCGCGTGTGTGTGTGTTTTGCTTGAAACACACATACAACTTAAAAAAATAAACTTCTGATAATCTACCCTCTCTCCTAGATAAAAAAAAAAACAAAAAAAAAAAACAGAGACAAGGTGGCTGTCTTAAAATCAAAGTAACTACCCCAACAATTTTAGGACAACAAGTACAGGTGCCACGTTTACTAACCTCCGTCATGTAGCAGGCTAGTTAAGCTTTCCCAAGAGGTAGTAATGAACCTCCTGGTCAAACCCGATTTTCCACAGTTAACATCGATTTCGGTAGTCTCGGTTTGTCGGAAACAATGCTACATATCTGCCTTTATAGCAATTATATGCTTATAAAAATAGGTCTAAACGAAGAGGCTAAGATTCCACATGAAACAAAAGCCATGGACTGCTTAAATAGATACTTGAAGAGGTCAGGATTAAACTCTGATGATAATCGTGTAATTAAACAGATATTCATACATGAAATAGAGACTCCGGTACACCTCACCATTTTCAAATATACCACAATGGAGCCAAAGATCCGAAAGGAAATGAAATATATTCTGCACTATAGTGATGCACGGGAAGACGTTCTACCGGCGCCACACGGCACTAACACCATTTGCAGTGTCAAATAAGGTCAAAACGATTGCCTTTGGAAACAAAGGACATACTACAAAATAGAAAATGGAAGTCTCGGTTTTATTGAGACTCTTCATAAGCAGTAGTGAAGATTGCAACATTTCTTACGCCTTCTAGCGTACACATAAGCAGACTCCATTTTCAAATATACAACAATGGGCCCAATGATCCCAAAGGAAATAAAATATAATCTGCACTGTGGTGATCTACGAGGAAACTTCTATCGTCGTTACACGGCACTAACACCAACTGCAGTGTAATAAAATAAAATAGCAAAAGGAGAATATAAAGAGGGGAGATTGTAAACTCGACAAAAAAGTCAAAGACAAATAGAAAATTGGACTGGAAAGTAGATGAACATAGAAAAGCAAGCGTCCTTTTATGACATATTTCTGACACATTTCCAATGCTTCTATTAGTGCTATGTTTTCAAATGTCGTCACTGGAGAATGAGCCTTTATATTTATTATCCCTCGCACAACGAAGTGGCGAGGGGTTATAGGGTTTGTCCCGGTACGTAAGTACATACGTAACGTACGTATATGTATGTTCACCATTTGTCATCGTTCAAGCGCCTACATTTATTGATGGAATTTGATTTAACTTCAAACAAATCTTGGAAATGATAATATCTCAAGCAACTTCAACTTTCATGGTCCTGGGCTCAAGGTCAAGGTCACTGTTGCTTTTTTTTTAGAAAAAAAATATTGTCATTGCTCTAGCGCCTACATTTAGTGATGGAATCGATATATCTTTACACAAATGTAGGGTATGATAATATCTCGAGCAAATTCGATTTTCAGGATGCTGGGATCAAGATCAAGGTCATTATGGCTGTTTTCAGAAAAAAAAACTGTTATAGCTCTAGAGCCTTCATATATTGGTGGGTTTTAAAATTACTTCAAATAAATGTTTGGTATGAAAATATCTCGAGCGAGTTCGACTTTCAGGATGCTGGAATTAAGGCCAGAGTCATTGTGTTTGTTTTTTAAGAAAAAAAACTTTGTCATCGCTATAGTGCCTACATTTGTCAATGGATTTTATATAACTTCACACATAAATTTTGGGTATGATAATATCTCAAGCAAGTTCAACTTTCAGGTTGTTGGGATCTAGGTCAAGGTAACTGTGGCTTTTTTTTTTTTTTTAGAAAAATAAAGTCACCACTCTAGCCCCAGCATTTATCAATGGATTTTAATATATCTTCGCACAATTTTTGGATATTATAATACATATCTAAACAAGTTTAACTTTCAGACTGCTGGGCTCAAGATCAAGGTAACTGTGATTATTTTATTTAAAAAAACAAAACAAAAAACATTGTCATCGCTCTAGTACCTACATTTATCAATTGGTTTTAAAATAACTTCACATAAATGTTGGGTATGATATCTCGAGCAATTTAAACTTTCAGGTTGCTGGGTTTAAGGTCAGTGTAACTGGTTATTTGTAGAAAAATAATCAACTTTATCATTGCTCTAGCCTCTGCATTTATCAATGGATTCTAATATATCTTCAAACAATTGTTGGGTATTGTAATATCTCGAGCAAGCTCAACTTTCAGGTTGCTGGGCTCACGGTCAAGGTAAAGATGGCTACTTTAAAAAAAAAGCAAACTTTGCCATCGCTCTAGCCCCTGCATTTATCAATGGATTTTAATTTATCTTCACGCGTTTTTGGGTATGATATCTCGAGCAAATTCGAGTTTTAGGATCCTGGACTCAAGGTTAAGGTTGACATGACTGCAATGTTTTCTATCATGTAAGATTTAATCCCTATAAACCTAAAATTTCGAATGTTTACAATACTGTACCTTAATGTCAAGGTCATACATGACTTTTACGAGGGATGTTCGAAATGAATTGCTTATTTCTATCTGGAGACTTCAAATTTCAAGTTAGCTCAAAAGTACTCATTTCATGCCCTCGAAGTACTCCCCGTGGCTAGAAATGCAAAGTTTCAGCCGATGTGTCCACTTCTTGAAGGCGTCACGGTACGCTGATTTGAGCACAGTAAAAAGGTACTGATGAATGGCAGATCCAAGTGCCTGTCGGGACTGGTATTTCCGCCCAGCAAGGAATGCTTTCAATTTCGGAAACAAAAAGAAATCACATGGGGCAAGGTCTGGGGAATACGGGGGGTGAGGCAAAACAGTTACTTTTTTTTTCTTCAAAAACGCCATAACTATTGCGGAGGTATGAGCTGGGGCATTGTCATGTAGAAGACGGACATGTTTAAAACCAGTGGCAGGGCGTCGTTTCTGATAATACTTTTTCAGTTTCTTCAGTACTACGTCTTTGTAGTACTTTCCGGTGATGCTTTTGCCCTTTTTCACTGGCACTTTTATTGCGACTCCTTCACCAGAGAAGAAGATTGCATACAAAACCTTCTTTGTACTCAAAGAACGTTTGGCAATTATTGGGCGTTTGCTGTGTTTAGTGGCCCAGATCTTATTGCTAACCTTTCTGACGGGCTCAAAATAATGGACCCAGGTTTCATCACCTGTGACGACATTGGCAAACTGCTTTTTGTCATATTTTGGAAACATTTGAAGCAGCTTTTTGGCCACTTTAACCCGTTACCTCTTTTGCTCGTCAGTCAACAGATGTGGCACCCATCTAGCAGAAATCTTTCTGACTTTCAAATGCTTCTTCAAAATAAGGTGAACCGTTGATAGTGATATGCCTACCTTTCGTGCAATATCACGAACTGTAAATCTGGCATCTCCTTCAATGATTTCCTTTATTTTGGAAACGATTTCTTTACGAGATGCAGATTTTGGCCTACCTGATTTCGGTGCATTTTTGATGGACACTACACCAGACTCAAATTTCTTTTTCCATCGCCGAACTGTGTCATAAGACACACAAGAAGGTCCAAAAGCAGTAGAAATTTCAGTCATCAGCTTCTTCAAAGAACAACCAAGTTTTGAGCGAGCTTTGATGTAAGCCCGTATTTCATCATTTTTGTCGACGCTTCTACCAACCATTTTTACTGCAGTGGTCAATGACTGCGTGTATTCAAATGGCAAATTTTATGTCTTACACTTAGTCTAACATGTACATTTATACACCATTGTGTAGATATTGAATAGCCCTATACAGGCATGTATTGATTTTTATCGTGCCCCAAGTGGATATCGAGCTAGAGGACAATAAGCAATTCATTTCGAACATCCCTCGTACATTAAGGTCAAAGGCTTTTTTCTTTCTTCATTCGCATTACTTTTATATGTCATGAAATTCCCTAGTTCAGTATTTGCCCACACCAAGTTGTCTTATGCAAGGCGATTTGTATCGCCTGCGATGCCTTGTTGATTATGTTTGTTAGTTCGGAAGCCACCCTGACGCAAACCAGAAAAGGGGTAGGTAGGGCAACTTACCCTGAATAAGGGACCAATAGGTATTACATATGACACAGCCTCCGGTATTCAACGTGTAAGACACATTTGTCCCTAATGCACCCCTAACTAGGATAGGTAGTCTTGCCTTATCATAAATGTTACTTGAGATATGTTACAGAACTAGTAAGCATTTTTATATGAAAACAATCAGATACTGGGCCTCTAGATATACTAGTTGATAATAAAAAACGTACAAATAACTTCAAGGTTCTGAAATAAGGTATAAGAAACATTCTGACTTCATGGTCTCTTTACTAGAAAATTTAACGTATTAATCCTTACACTGAACACTGAACATAACAACCATATAAAACAAGTTGGGGGTTTCATGCTTCCGATAAGCAAATGTCCCCCTGCTCATCCCAATTCTTATTTAAGCCAGGGTACTTACAGGTACCTTATCATAAGAATTTTGAGATATTAAGAGGTTATATCTCCAGAAATAATAATTGAAATAGTGTGTACGAAAATATGGTATTTTTCCACAATATGAAAGACAAACTGGTCCCATATGGACCCCTCACTATGGATTGTTACACTTGCTGTTGCCCCTCTGGTTTGAATCAAGTTTTCTTTCAAACTAGTAAACCCTAATTTAAGCAAGTGATGGATGAGTCTTCGTAAGCACTGAAAATAGAAAGTCTTTTTACAAAATTGGAATTTTGCCAAAAAAAACAACAACAAAAAAAAAAACAAAAAACTGTGACCTCTCATAGACCTCTGGTTAGGTTAAATCATTCAAAATCCTACTCTAGTTTGAGACAAGGTACATTCCAAACTAAAATACGTACATATAGTCGTTTAAGGAAATAAAACAGAGAGTCCCTAGAAATACTAATTAAATATGATACCTATAAATCTGGAATATTACCATAATTACGATATATCGGCTCCTCATGGGCCCCTTGCAAGGGAATGTTACCCTATCTAACTTCGTTCTTGATTGAGTCAGCGTGTTTTTCAAACAATTTAGCATAATTATTCCAAGGAAGTAAGCGACAGAGGCTCTAGAAATAGTAATTGAAACAAAACTGAATCTGACTGCACCAGGAATGACACCAAAGGGCCTCTGCCATATTTAAAGCATATTACCCTTCACTGACCCCTAACGAGGAAAATTAACTCTTCTCTCTATCATTCTGATTTGAATCAGACTGTGTTATGTTTAAACCAAACAAAATCATTAGTATTACATTTACTTTGTTACAGTTAAGCCATCTGTGACCTCGTGAGACAATTCGCTTGACATTTTAAGGAAGAATGAAGTGAGTGGGGTAATGTGATATTAAGTATAAACATAAATGGCAAAGTACGCAACAATAAAAAGTTAAATTCAATATTCAAGCCTTTGTGTCATTCCTTGTGCAGTTAGCAGAAGTTGTAAGATAATAAACACAGACAACACACAATGCTACGCTCGTATTGTCATGTAAAACACTGTGTATTAATGATATACTTTAACAAGCAATTCGTGATCAATAAGCATGCACTCCCCAACCAAAAGAAAAATAATCAAATTATATATATATATATATATATATATTTCGATTTTGTCCTACCTTTGATCCTTTGATATGTTACATTTGAATGTTTATCTTGTACGAAAATGCAAAAGCATATGTGTTGCAATTTGTTTTGAGGTCCTACACAGTTTGACTCGACTTATTGATGAGGCCTTCCTGGGGTAGGGGGTTGAGGGGAGAGAGGGTACCTGTTCCCTTGTTCTCCCTGAAAAAAATCGGCATTTTCCCTTGTTCCCCAATATTAAAATCTTAATTTTCTATATTCTCTGTTCCCCTAAATTGCCTTTGTCCCCATGTTCCCATCAGTTTAAAACTTTTGTTTCCTTGTTCCCCTGAAATAAACGGCCTTATTTCGATTAAAAAAATATCATAAATAAAGAAAAACAGCGCATTTGAACGATTAATTGCGCGTCAGATATTCAGAGGTATCGTAGCGAAGCGAATAGAATTGAATTCAATATGGCGGCTGTTTACAGTGACGTTGTCGACCTAAACGGCAGCTGCGCAGGCGCAAAATGCAAAATTGAACAGATAGAATGCGTCCAGTAAATCAGAAACTAGCCAGATCAGCTGTTAATTCGCCCTTTTCAAAGTATCAACCTCGACGACAAAAGTACAAAATGTCCTGAAAAAGCTTTGCAGTATAAGAAATTCGCATTTGAGTTCTGGATGGGGAATCAAATTAACTAATATTATTATACAGTCAAACCTGTGTTAGTGGTCACCTCTATTAAGCAGCCAACCTGTATTAAGCAGCCAGAGGAAAGTTACCCGAAAATTCATAGTCTTATATATTTGAACTGTATTAAGCAGCCACCTGCCTTCAGCAGCCACATTTTAAGTGTCCCATGGGTGGCTGCTTAAGACAGGTTTGACTGTAATTATTATCTTTACATGTATATAAGAATTTTCTATTTATTTATTCACCTATCTATTTACTTTTTCTTTCAAATTGAGAAATATATGAGAACAACTAAAGCTATTTGACCTACAGAGCTGCGACACTCACAGTGTCAGTTGTGATAATTTGACTTGTAATTGAAAGTTGTCAAATGTGATAAAAAAAATGAAGCTTTTGTTATATTCTGCATAAGATCTGATTAAAGTAATATGAAACTTCTAAACTATGTCTCGAAAAGATTGAGTTCATTTGAGTAAAAATTGAAAATGTCACATGTTGCACACAATTGATTTGTTGTTGTAAGTTATAAATTCAATTTTATCCGTAACACTATGAAATAAAGTCCTGCAAGATACTTTTTCATTCATAAAACTGTCTCATGAGCTACCGTATTTTTCCTTAGTATTGGGACACCTTATTTCCTTTCCATACTTGTCCAAAGTTTTTAACCCTTGTCCTGCTGAACCCGGATATACTCTGCCTTTGCAAACAGTGTAGATCCAGATCAGTTGGCTTCTTCAGAAGCCAACTGATCTGGATCTGCACTGTTTGCCATTAAGTTAGTGAATCTATATCAATAATCTTGTTCAAGTAATCTGATTGGCTGAAAATTAGAAATGGGCATGGCTTCTTAATTTATTCAGTAGGATAAGGGTTAAGCATGTCCATTTTGCTGTCAAGGTGTAAAAACTGCTAGATGAGTGGCAAACAGTTTAGACCCTGATCAGACGTCGCATTCTGCACTCGGCAGCATCTGATCTGTGTCTTTTGGCTTATTTCAGGTTATATTTAATTTCTTTTGGGATTATTGAGCCCATCTTGGTTATTTTGAAAACTGAAAACCACTTAAGCCGGTGCTAAGGGGCGTATGCACCCTCGCAAACTACAGGGTTGCATATGAAGAAACTCGATCAAACGGAGTCTCCGATTTTCGTGATTTTGTGTGTTCTTTGTTTCCAAAGGCAATTTTTTTTTTACTTTTATTTCATAATTTCACAAGAATATTGCAAGGTCAACCCTAACAAGAATAATGCAAGGTGACCCTCTATGTAAATAGCCAAAATGGTTCCGCTCCGATGAACAAGATGGCCACCAGAGCTAAAAATAGAAAATATTTAAATGGCAATTCTCCTACAAACTTTGGCCCATTTTAATCAAACATCATAAGAATGTTTGTTTTGATGAAAATACAGCTGAAAATGCTTCGGCTAATTCCAAAATGTATGGATCTATCCAGAGTTTAGTGAATTTCTAGAAGTACCGATCATTGTATTTCCAACGTAACGTACATCGGTAAACTTTTTTCTGATAGAGAATGTTAAAATTTAAACAACAGCTTCTGAAGAATGTTAAAAAATGTTTTTGTTTTTATTTATGAATTTTTCAATTTGTAGCTCCTACGTTAGAGTTATCCCACGGGGGGGGGCGGCGGGGGAGGGGGGGAAAGGGGGGGGGGAGGGGAAGCGGCGCGGGCTACTGTCCGACGTCCGTAGGTCCATACGTTCGTTTTGAAACTTGTCTGGGATGTTCTCCTTGTAGTTTACTTGTGCACGCCCAAATTTGGTTTCGGCCAATCGACAAATATGGCCGTAGTCGGCCATCTTGTCTCTTTTTTCCGTTATCGCATCTCCTCCGTAACTAGTGGAGATATTTCGTCGAAACCTGGTTTATGCGTCTCCCTGACAATGATTCCGGTCCGTCAACTAATATGACTGAACGGCGGCACTCTGGTAGAATTCGCAATTTCTCCTTTATTTTAATAACAGAGTTACAATCTCATTATCGCATCTCCTCCGAGACCACTGGTTAGATTTGTTCGAAACTTGTCTGGGGTGTTTCCCTGCTAATCTAGTTGTGCATGCCCGAATCTCGTTCCGGTTCCTCGACAAATAATATATGGCCGCCGTCAGCCATCTTGGATTTTTCCGCCAGAGGGCCATCTTAGAAATCGTGACTTCCCCTTTACTTAACACTGTAACAATCTTGTTATCGTAGCTCCTCCACCTTCAGATTCTTTTGAAACTTGTCTAGGATAGTTCTCAAGTGGTCTATTTAGCACGGCCAAATTCGGTTATTTTATTTATTTATTTATTTAAACAATGTTTAAAGAGGATGACACAATTAGCTATAAATAACTATTCTACCTTGTGGTCCTCTAACTAAAATTTATATACATATATACAACAAGACTTAACTAACAGCTAAGAAATTCATGGGATAAAAGTAGCTTGTAGCGAAGTGAATGCTTGTATAAAGTTTTTATCAAATAAACGTGCTAACAGGTATGTGCAAGTGATTTAAAACCAAACATGGCACTGAATTATATCAAAGACAAATCTGTATGTTGTCACAGTTTTTGTAAGTGCTTTAAGATTTGACGAGCGCATAAAACCAATATCTAAAACAATTATGCTAGGTCATAAAAGCTCTCAATTCAGTTACAATAACGGTTTCAGCGATAATTTTACACATGGTATATCATTTAAAATCATAGTTAAAGACATTTTATAAGGGTTAAAATGTTGCTTTAAGAGACTGCTTAAAGGTAGAGAGTGACCCCGATGTTTTTACTGTTTGAGGTAGAGCATTCCATAGTCTTGGTGCGGAACACGAAAAAGAGCCATCAAAAAGTACAGGTTCATCGACAAATATGGCCGCCGTTGGTCATCTTGGAATTTTCACGTTATCGTATCTCTACTATAACCAGCAGAAGAATTTCGTCCAAACTTGGATTTCTCTCATTCCCTTGATACCTCTCCCTTATAACGATACAGTCCGTCGATTGATATGGCCGGCTGGTGGCCATCTTAGAAATCGCGACATCCCCTTTAGTAAACACTGCACAAATATTGCTACTCCGCCCTGAAAATATCAGTATGCGCATAGTATATGTAAAAATATGATATGATTGAGGTAATGGGTTTAAAAAGGTCTTCAAAATAGAAGGCTTGTTACACTGCGATGAGATAAACACTTGGTAGAGTGCCAATAATCGTGGAAGACCATGATCAGACCTATCCAAAAGGAAATGCCTGATCGAGATCTGCAGTATTTGCCATAGTTATTGGTATCATAATAACATTGGACACGTTAAACAATGTGTGATAATAATATAGTCATAACGAGTAGCATAAGAATTTAAAGTTTTGGGACGGACAACTCTGGGAGATCAGAGCAGACACGGACCAGACTGCTCCTATTAAAAAGGTGCGCTGTGGTGAATGAATGTAATGTTTTCTCCTCAGTGGTGTCTGTTGAGAACATTTCTGTTAGTAAAAATCCGCCAGGGTTTGCGGACAGATAGACTAAAGCTTGATAGTTAGCAAACAATCGGAGCAGCTAAAATCAGACTTCTCCAAAAGAAATGTCTGATCGGGATCTGCATAGTTTGCCATAGCTGTTGTTATTAACCCTTGTCCTGCTGAATAAATTAAGATGCCACTCCCACTTCTAATTTTCAGCCAATCAGATGACTTGATCCGGATTTGTTCTATAAATTCACATACTTAATGGCAAACAGTGCAGATCCAGATCAGTTGGCTTCTTCAGAAGCCAACTGATCTGGATCTACACTGTTTGCAAAGGCAGGGTATATCCGGGTTCAGCTTGACAAGGGTTAATATAATTTTGGACACATTAAACTATAGTAATAATTGAAAGTTGACAATATCAGAAGAGTTCATAGTATTGGTAAAGACAGCTCTTGGAGATCAGAGCATACCCGAACCAGACTGCTAGTATTAAAAGGTGCAGTGTGGTGGGGGAGGGGGTGTAGTATATTCTTGTCAGTGGTGATTGTTGAACACATTCCTGTCTGTGAAAATCTTGTATGGTTTGAAGACACATAGACCAAAGCTTGGTAGAGCGCAAGCGATCGGAGCAGATCTCGATTCGACGCTAGACATCACGAAAACATATCTATATAACTTTGACCCCCTTAAACCCCACGTTTATATAGCAAAACTGGGGTTTATAGGGGTATACATTATTTTTCTTACTTCTGCTCAAAAACATAGATTGTGTTACCCGTTAGAACCGCCTCGCCGAGGCGGTTCTAACGAGTACCCACAATCTATGTTTTAAGCAGAAATGTGATAAAAATATCAGAGTTTTTTATCTGAAAATTTTCAGTTTATGGTGGTGAAATTTTCAATATATTTGAATAGGCGTGTTTTCGTAATGATACACCTAAAGATGTTTTTGTATTTTTTATTTTTCTACAACACATCATGTACACGGAAGAATACAAAGGCTCAGCAGAAAACATCAAAGGCTATTGTTAACTATACGATTTACACTGATTTAGCAGTTCTTTAACTGTTATAATTCCGTGAATAGCCCATATTACCTTACCAAAACAATAAAGGAGACAGGAGTTTTATTGAATACGCTATATACACAGAACCCTTATATTTCGAGACGCCGTGAATTTCAGTTATGTATTTGCCCAAGAAAAGATGAATAGGGAGAAATATGAAGTATTATCAGTCAGAGCGCGGTTGCGAGTCCAGACCGATGTAACAGTTTAAACAGTTTATCTTTCCCGCTCTCTCCCCACCCCCTTCCACCTCCCCCAACGGCCCAACCCGTGGACAGATGTACTGGGGCAGCTTTCTTGATATTTGGTATGTTTTATGACAAATTCATATTGCACGGTTATAAGAAGTAATATAGGCTTTTACCCAGTTTTCTTTTATGGGATGAAGTTGGGGCCAGGATACTGTGACCAGTGCAGTTTCCTCCAAAACTCAGACACAATTCAAAAACATATTTTATCACTTTTAATAAAATATTCTCACTGAACAGGTCATTAGAATATTTCCAATATTTACTACTACCTTTCTTTCTTCGGACAGAAATATATGTGTGTGTGTGTGTGTGTGTGTGTGTGTGCGTGTGCCGTGTGTGTGTGTTGGGGGGAAGGGAGGTAAGAAACCCTGGCAGCCATTTTATTCAGTGGAGCGGAACCATTTTAACAATTTTGGTAGAAACCCTGGTCTGTGCAGCTTTACCCTAACCCCTTGGATGAAGATACCCTGGCCTGGGCAGCTTGCATCCTTCACCCCCCTACACATATACACACAGACACGCACACCCCTGGAAACTCGGCAAATCCAAATCAGAAAGCTTTTTAAAGACATATTTTAAACACATATTTCTAATGCATCAACATAAGAACTGTAGTAATACCAACTTTTACATATCCTCTTTACGGGAAGGGGTCGGGGCTACAACACTGAACTCTGAGCAGTTTTCTCTCAACCTCATAAAACTTTGCAAACACGATGTTAAGAATGATACTTTCACGGAAATGTTCCTTAGGTGACCCTCTACAAAAACTGCTAAACGGTATGCTCCGCTAAGCAACATGGCCGCCACAGCTAAAAATAGAAAAACCTTCAAACAACATCTCCTCCTAGGCCAATGGTCTTATTTCAAAATAATTTCACAGAAATATTCTTGTGTGACCCTCTACCAAAATTGCTCGATTGTTCCGCTCCGCTGAACAAAATGGCCACCAAAGCTAAAAATAGAAAAAAAAAGCTTCAAACGACATCTTGGCAAATGGACCGATTTCAAAATAATTTCGCAGAAATATTTCTTATGTGACCCTCTACCAAAATTACTAAAATCGTTCCGCTCCGCTTAACAAAATGGCCACCAGAGTTAAAAATAGAAAAAACCTTTAAATAGCATCTCCTCCTATGCCAATAGCCCGATTTGAAAATAATTTCATAAAAATGTCCCAAATGTGACCCTCTACCAAAATTACTGAAATCTTTCCGCTCCGCTGAACAAAATTGCCGCTAAGGCTAAAAAATAGAAAAACCTTTAAATACCATCTTATCCTAGGCCAATAGCCCGATTTCAAAATTATTTCACAGAAATGTTCCTTGGATAACCCACTACCAAAATTGTTAAAATGGTTCCGCTCCACTGAACAAAATGGCAGCCAAAAAAAAAAAAAAAAAAAAAAAAAAAAAAACAACAACAACAACAACAAAAAACAAAACAAAACTTTAAACGACATCTCCTTCTAGGCCAATGGCCGTTTCTTTTTAATTTATCCGCTGCCTCAAATCCCTCCTCTACCATTTTCCTCCGAAGGGTACCGTTGGTCCCCTCCAAAGGGAACGAACAAAGCATATTTCCTCCGAAAGGCACCGTTATGGTTACCCACCATGATTCTGCTCTGCTGAACAAAATGGCCACCAGTATTAAAAATAGAAACAATTAAAATAATTCCTCTGTAACGGATAGGGGCCCGGCACAGTATGAGCATGTGTAAAATCACCAGAGAGAAAAAAAAAAAAAAAAAAAATGGAAAAGAAAAGAAAAAAATAATAACTGGGCCAATTTCAAACAAACTTCACTGGATTTTTCCTTGGATATCCAGTAATGTCCTGAGATATACATTTCATTGGATAAATGATTATGTGCTAAGACTACGGCGTTTAAATATGAATATCAAGTCTTGCACTTAAAGCAGATGTTCTCAGGTGAGCGATTTCAGAGGCCGTGGCCTCTTGTTAAAAGAATTTTCCATTGAACAGTCATTTAAATGATTACAATCGAAGTGGGTGGGTGGGGTGGGCGGGGCGGAAAAGATACCCTGGCATGGGCAGTTAGCCCTCATAGGGGTGGAAAAAACCTGGCCTGGGTAGCTTGCTTCCCTTCCCTGGAAACTCGGCAAAATCAGATCAGAAAAGCCTTTTCAAATTTAAAATGCACAAACATTAGAGCTTAAATTAATTGTAGTTATACCTGCTTCATCAATTTTTCTCTTTATGAGAAGGGATTGGGGCCAAAATACGGGTGCATGAGCAGTTTCCTCCCAAACTCATAAAAGCCTGCAGTCACAGTTCAGAAAGATATTTTTCACCTTAATAGAATTTCCCTTTGGACAAGTCATTAGAATAATTCCAATATTTACAGTAACCTATCTTTCATCGGACAGGAAGGAATGAGAGGTAAGATACTTGACTTGGGCAGCTTGCCCCGCCAGGGTGAATATACCCTGGCCTGGGCAGCTTGCTCCCCATCCCTGGAAACTTGGCAGATTCAGATCAGAAAAGCTGTTTGATCATTTTAAACAAAATTTTCAAATGCACAAACACTAGAACTGTAGTAATACATGCTTTTACCTATTTTGCTCTTTATGGGAAGGGGTTGGCCAAGATACTGTTGCCTTGGCAGTTTGCTCCCATCCTCTCGAAATCTTGTAAAAAATTTAAGTAAATATTGGGGTTAGAAGATGGGGAAGGAAAGCTGCACAAGCCATTGTCCGTGTTATTATCAACCACACCCTTCTCACTAAGAAGAAAACAGGTAATGGAAAGTGTTGTAAACATTCCAATCACAAATAAATAGGAAAATTTACTCTGGTTTTGAAAGGCCACGAGACCTTTCCTTCAGAGAAAAATAGGTAATAGCACATATTATGAATATTCTAATGAATTTTCATCAGGAAAATATTAAAAATGACAAACTATTATTATTTTTTTTTTTGGAATGGAGTCTGCTACGTTTTCTAAGGTAGTCGCAAGCCTCAAAACCTGGGACCCTATTTCCTCCTATCCAGCCAAAGATATATTTTGGCAAATAAAATCAATTTACCCATGTTTCTGTTACAAGGAGTTTTAATTAAAGTGATTGATTTTTTTTTTCTGAATTGTGGTCTGTCAGATTTCTGTGATGGAAGGCAAGCTGTACAAGCTAAGGTATCCACCCGGCGTGGTGGTGGAGGTGTGAGCGTGTGTTTGTGTGTTGGGGAGGGGGGGGGGGGGGTGCCTAGGTTACAGCATCTTATACCCTTCTTCCCTTTCAGAGAAAAATAGGTAATGGCAGATATAATGACAATTCAAATACCGTTCAGTAGTAAAAGAAAAAAAAAAAAAAAAAAAAAAAAAAAAAAGAAAAAAAGAAAAATAGCTTTCTGAATGGAGTCTGCCAGGTGTCCTTTAAGGCATCCTTATCTGGCCATCAATTTCCCAGTTTCCTCCTATTCGGTAAAAGATGAATATGTGCATATAAAATATATGAAAGAATAAAATCGTTCTATATTTCGTTGTGTCGGGTTTTCTGAGGGGGGGGGGGTGGGGGGGAGAGAGGGGGGAGTGGGGGGATGAAGGGTAAGTTTCTCAGGCCAGGGTATCTCCATCCCGGGGGATTAGGGTTGGGCGGGACAAACTGCCAAGGTTGATGTTCAAGATATCCCGAGGTATATTCAACAACAAGCTAAATGGGTACACCAGCAATGGCTTTTAGCCATTCAGACAACCAACTGTTATAAACACTGAGCCACTACGCTCACCAAAAAGCGAGTATTATACTGCATGCCTCTTAATGACACGTCGCAAAAGGTACGTTAGTATTCTTTGCGCTAGAACACTCGTTACGCACAAGACAAGCAATTTTGCGAGTCCAGAGGATACTGTAATGTGCAACTATTCATGATTTAAGATTTTAGCTGATTTCAACAGAGACACTCGTTAAAAATCTTGTTTATTGGGTAGGTTGTTTACAATCGAGCTAAAGTATACATACATGCATTTTCATATACCGGCCCCGATAACTTAGTAGTAGAGCATCCGCTTCGGGAACGGGAGGTCGTGGGTCAAACCCCGGCCGCGCCATACCAAAGGCGCTAAAATGGTGCCAGGAGCTCTCTTGGCTGAGGCTCGCATTATCAAGGGTATTCTTAGGAAGATAAATCAAGGCAGGTAAGTATTTGTTAGTGGATACTTTGTCGCAGTAAAATCTCTAGAGCTTACGAGTATGTTTATTTCAAATATGCGACTTTATATCTTTAAGGTTTTCGTCCACGAGATTATCACTGACCAATAAAATCAAACTGCGCGTTTGTACGAAATCCAGGGCTGCGTTCAGTAAAGCGAAACGCATGCGAGTGTTTTTCAAAAAACTATTTTGCATCGTCTGAACGATTATTGTAAATCCGTCACACGTGACCTCCAATTGGAGATTATCTATTTTTCTCGTAGACGAGATTTGACGTTAAATCAAATAAATTATATGAATAAATTTCAATTTTATATAAAATCAAATAAATAATATTAACAATATAAGCAGTCCCATATTTTTGGTTACAAACATACATAAACGTTATTCGCATAGGCCGCCATATTTGTTGTGCCAAAAGACAGCATGAGAATAGTTATGAGATGTTCGCTGCCCTCCGCCAAAACTATCGCAACTGGACGGAAAGTTTGCTTTTGTTTTCGACTAACCGCGAACACTTCGGTTGTAGCAGAAGACATTCATTTTTTTTTTATTTTCAGAGAAAACAAGTCTTGACATTTCAGGATCGTCTGCCAAACAGACGATTCACATGAAATGTCGATACTTGTTTTCTCTGAAAAATAAAAAAATAAAATAAAATAAAATAAAATAATGAAAGAAAATTGTCGTCTGCTGCAGTTGTGATTGTAAGGGTTAACTGAACGTAATCAGGATTTGCACTGTTTGCTTAAACTACAGGAACTTAAGGATTTAATTATTAATAAACAGTCTTCCATTCAGGACTATTTTCCCAACCTACACTCAGAGAAATTAATCCGCCAGTTCTGTCGGTGCTTTGATTCTTAACTCTTTCGGTGCCAAATTTCAGACGACATTTGTCGTCTGCTGTTTTTATTTTAACAAACTATCTTTGGAAAGACGTGTATATGTGAAGTCGAAAGACTGAATGTCAAACAGCATAGAGCTGTCTCATCTAGATCTGTGCTGTTTACAAAAGCCTATTATTATCGCCTGTGGCAGTGAAAGGGTTAATTTGTTCCGTAAATAATGACCTATGCATGTACCCGGTTAAAATGACAACCTTAATGATATTGTAGGATATGTTTTGCAATGCTTGTATAAATACATCTATAGTTTGTTCGTACATTTTGTCCAAAAAATATATCGACTGAAAAACATACATGTCGGCTCATCAAAAGTATGCATACAGCATGTACTGAATACTCACTTTTACAATTGATGCAGAGCTTAATTTAAGCTACAAAAAAATCTGTTTTATATATACTAACCAAATTAGGCTATTATTGTATACTTTTATTGTAGACGTTACGAATGTAAATTGGCAATTGAAGGAATATTTGGATTTTGACGACTACATGGCGAAAATTGTGAACCGACAAGTTAGGTGATTTTTTTTTTTCTGCATCAGAAAAAAAGATATCAATCTTTTAGTGTTTTTTGCATTTCAGAACTGTTGCGTGACCCATTTGGGTCAATATAAATTGTATTTATATGGGCAATGACAGGAAAAAAGTAACAAAATAGCTTAAGACTGGCATTCTTTGAAAAATAATTTTACATTATAGTGTTGACATGCTAGCATGATTATATCTATAAAACTGCTGCTTTTACAAGGTGTGACGAAAGAAATATATTCATTATGTCTTGAATAAAAATACCAGTACTCCTCCTGAAATATCAAATATCATACATAGATACAGATAAGTTTTTTTTTTCCAACCAAATTTTGATATATTTCTGATTCCTCCATGAATACATAATATGTTGTGTTACTCATTTAAAGCGCCTCGAGGAAACGCTTCTAATGAGTACCAACAACAAATAAGAAAAACATTTTCCTCATACCCATTCTTATCTAGAGCTATGCCATTAGACACCTTCGGATATTTACTGAATGCAAACTTATCTTTTATTTCAACGTAACAATTTAAAAAGAACTGTTACATTCAAAAGAGTCAGCCTTGCTAAAGCTGTGTACCTCTCTTCTGAAAAAGGGGGATCTACTCTAAGAGGGAATAGTTTGCTTCCATGGAGAGCAACTTCTTTCAATTTAGGGTAGACTCCCTCGAAAGTTTATTATATTTCTTTTAGAGTGGGTCCCTTTTCAGATGAACCTTGGTACATATGAAAACAAATTGGAAGTCAAAAAGACCGATCTCCAAAACCACGTATTTTCGTTTTGATGTAAAAATGGATAGCTAATTTATTATCTATTCACCTCGCGAAACAGTACAAAACGGAATTTTGAACCGCTCACTGGCAAGGAGAGTACTTTCTTTGTCGAATCTGTAAGCATTTAAGGGAAAATGGTCAGTTTATGATTATCAGTACGAAACTGACAATCACGGATCTAGCTGAACAAAAGCCAATGGTAATTTTTCTAGTGTCAGAAGCATGTGCTGTTCCGTTAGTTAGCGAAGTTATTTGTCATTCTTTGAATGTAAATAAAGCTTTGAGTTCCAAAGCATTATTCTTTGCGACTTCAAAAGCTTGAAAGATACGGATGACAATGTTCATTAACAAGCAGCACTCAATAAATGTGCATGCTAGATCCGCCCAAAGTTATTGTTTTTTAAGTGCACTTGGTGACACGTTTTCAATGGGTATAACAGGCGGAAACAAAATAAAATGTTTTTGTCATACATTTTAACGCAAGTTTGGAAATCTTTCTTAATAAGTGAATAATTAACTGACATACATGTATAAACATTGCTAGACATCTCCCAATTTGGGCGAATAATGCTACGTCAGCAGCTGTATGTGTTATGGGCAAACGAGCGCAATTATCAAAGGGAACCTGACTGTCAAGGAGGAACACTTTTGAACAAAGATTACACTACTTCACGATTGTATCCAACATGTAGAAAACTAGTATTGACATATAAACTTTTACAAAGTGTTTTTTGGAATGAAAGACACCGAATTCATATGTTTTGAGAAACCTTTTCCCTCATAAAGAGGTTACAGTTTACGTTGGTGAAAAGAACTTATTGATTGCATGAATAGAAATGGAGTAATTCGCAAAAATAAAACAGGCGTTTTCTGAGGTAAATTCTTGAATTATTTTGATTTTTTTCTCACACTTTTACCTTTATTGGCCTTATTATTAAAATTCTTGAATTTTTGACCTAACTTTCCCCTGCAGCATCTACAATGCATTACTATGATATAAATCTTTTGCAATTTTCGCAAATAGAATTCGAGTTATCCGCAAAATAAAATAGGTGATTTTCAGGGGGAATTTAACTGTTTTCGTGTCCTTTAATTTCTTGTTTGACAATACGTCCTTGGACCTTATATTATGTGTTTTGTGATGGAATAACATGTTTCCTCACAGTCGTAAATGCTTTTAGAATATTCGCAATGTTTCAAGCCTTCTCCACAGTTTACAAATTTGCAGTAACGGCTGACCATTATCCTTAACCTTTTAGGCCGTCATCGGATACATCCTGTCGCGCTTTCAGCTGGACAAATAAATAGGATACAAAGAAAGGCCGTAACCACTAAGGCTGGCACGATTAATCGGATAATTGATTAATTTATCGATAAATTCCACAAAAATGATTATCATAACTGATTTATAATAATCGATCATTTGATTTCTGTGTTTGTTACTTGACCGTATTTACCCTTAGTATTCAGACACCTAAACTCCTACCATACATAATCTAAACTTTGAACAAAGTACAATTTATTACCCATTGTTGTATCTAAAAATAACTGGATAGGTGGCAAACAGTATAGACACTGTTTGCTCAGACCTGGCTGACAGAATATATGTAATAAAGTATAACATATGTTGACAGGTAAAAATTATTGACCAAATCTTCAATGATTACTAATCGATTATTGATCCCAATGGCAGGACTGATAATCGATTATCTTTTCAGCTCCGATTAGCCAGCCTTAGTAACCACATAACGCAGCCTTCCCAATGCACCATATAATATATGAATGACACGAAACGTCATCGCAAAGCTACACAGTATATTAAAGCACTGACAGACTGTTAGGTCGATCGTCTTAGTATAGGCTGAGAATATGGTCCTGAACGTGGACTTAAGACTGTTTCATTTAACCCTTAACTTCCTGTAATTTAAGCTAATAGTGCAGACCCTGATCAGACGCTGCTTTTGCCAATGTCCCAGCACTGAGTCCAATCCAGGTTTTACTGATAACCCTATTTATACAGGACTTCAGTCTGAAGTCACAGTGATAATAATAGCGCGGCTATAAACAGCCGTTACATGGATTTCGTACAAACACGCGGTTTGATTTCATTGATTATCACGTGGACAACAATTTTAAGGAAATTTTAGTGTTTGTATACTGGTAATCAATCGGCCCAAAAACCCGAGCGAACAAAAAAAACAAAACAAAAAAAAAACAGAACTATAACATAAATACCTTTTTAAAACGATCAACTGAGGCCAACGAGTCTCTGAGGCCATGGATAAGGTATACTACAGTTGTGCTGGTATCTTTCCAGATAGCATTCTAGTTAAATCTATATAAGACCGTTATCGTGCCCGACAGGATATCACGATCCGATATAGCATTAAATAGAATGCTACCTGGGTTATCGGCCCGATATAGAGTTAAGTAGAATGCCAGCTTCCCAGCAAGTCATGCGTCGTGAGTGCCAAAATCGCCTGGGTCATGAGGTACTTCCTCTGGCTTTACTTGAAACCGCCGCAAAATTCTGAAAGATGAAATTACTAGTTGTGAGACATTATAATACTGTGTACGACTACTGCGTAAATGTTTAATTGTCTGAACTCACAGGCGATATTTCATTGCGACGGAATTTCCTGTTGTGTCAAAACAAACATAGCCTAGATATCACTAACACATGATTTGCAGAGATATGATTTGTTTCTTTGCTTTAAGATTGACATTTTCCGTGATAGTTTATCTTCGGTGTTTACTAACAAGCTGCGAAATACGTATTCCATGGCCGTTACTTCTTTGTTCGCTTAAGGAGAACTAGCAGAAAATGTTTAGTGGTCCATTACGAAAATATGCCTATTCAAATATACTGAAAATTTTACCACCATAAAATGAAATTTTCATATAAAAAATTCTAATATTTTTAATATTTCTGCTCAAAACATAGATTGTGGGTACTCGTTAGAACCGCCTCGACGAGGCGGTTTAAACGAGTACCAACAACCTATGTTTTTGAGCAGGATTAATAAAAATAATGTATACCCCTGTAAACCCGTTTTACTATATAAAAGTGGGGATTAAGGGGTTCAAAATTAGTATAGGCATGTTTTCGTGATGCATCAACAGTACATCAAGCTATTTTAGTCGTTAGTGAAGTGACAGTATGACAGGATTTATCAGGGTTTTCAGCAATTCAGCGAGCGAGCGAGCGAGCGAGCGTAAAACTGTAGGGCCATTCACTTCTCAGCAGACGACAGATGTTTTAAAAGTTATTGCGGGAAAGTGGAGATTATGTAATTTGTCATATAAACAGTCTCCCCGGGAAAGATTTCGCATTAAAATGACAAACTCTTTCTGTTTACAGACAAAAATGTCGTCTGTCAAAGTGTTACAAACGCTTACGCTCGTAAACGTCGAAGTCAGTGGACTTTGACCAAGGTGGCAAGGAGATCTGCATTTGCAGGAAAATCATCCCGAAAACATGCCTATATAATTTTGACCCCTTCAACCCCATTTTTATATAGTAAACCTGGGGTTTACAGGGGTATACATTATTTTTCTTATTTCTGCTCAAAAACATAGATTGTGGGTACTCGTTAGAACCCACCGAGGCGGTTCTAACGAGTACCCACAATCTATGTTTTGAGCAGAAATATGAAAAATATCAGAATTTTTTATCGGAAAATTTCCCTTTTTTTGGTTGTAAAGTTTTCAATATATTTGAATAGGCGTGGTTTCGTAATGCTTGACCCTACTAATCGTTAAGGCATTTTGATAATGTTTGAGACTTAGAAATTCACCATAGTGCAGATTATATTTTCATTTGCTTTGGGATCACCTGGTCCATTGTGGTATGATTAAAAATGGTGTTCCGCTCATGTACACGCTAGAGGCCGTAAGCAGTGTTGCAAACTTTATTACTGCTTTAGGTGTCTCAATAAAACCGAGTAAATGTGCTCTATGTTTCTAAGGCAATATTTTAGACTTTTATTCAATAAAATTGTAATATTTAGTCCGTCGGATCTCTATGAAATTTAAACTGTGTGGTCTGTAAGGCGTTCTAAACGCATATACACACATTTTGAGGGAAGAAATATATTTCAAAACAAGATTTTCTTCTTCAAACCTGTTAAATTTTGACGTAAACATAGCAAACACGAGGATATATTCTTGTATCATAAGATATGGGTTGCTTAGACTGTAGTGTGAAAATACATATACTATCCTTTGCAGGATAAAAATGAATGACTAAACAAATGTTTCACTGATGCAAATTTAGTTATATCCTGAAATTGATCTTAAAGTTCAAAATAGTATACTTTCTTTTTAAAGTTTGAACGTACCCCATTGGATGGTGCCACTTCGTTAACCATTGAAACAAGTTATTCATAAGATCTGTCTGAAAGTGAGAGACGTTGTTTCTGCACTTGTTTCAGGACTTAAAAAAGGACTTTTACGAAAGAGGCCATCACAAAGTTTGAATATTTCTAGTCATACAAAATCACAATGGTCAAAGACACATTTTCTCTTTTTGCACTCATCATCCTATTGTTTATACAAATGCTGCCCAAAAAGTAATTTCAGTACATTGCTAAAAATGGGTTAACTAACCAGATATCATTTTCATGTTTTCTGCGTATATTAGCATAATTCCCAGTCACAACAGGAAAAAAAGGTAATTGGCTTTCTTTTTAATTTCTTGCTGCTGAGCACCTTCAAATTACCATCAGACAATAATCTGAAACCATAAAGGTCAGCGCTGTAGCAGAAATAGTATTTCATTACCGTATATGCATCTAAAGTGTGGATTATTGGTATGTTTGTTAGCAGTGTATTAAGTGGTCAGGTGTCTATAAATACAAAGTATAAGAAGGGTCATATTGGTGTTACAAAATTCAGGGATGAAATGGGCAAAACAAAAAAGGTGCCGGGGCCATTAGGTACAATGTTGGTATGGAACAAACAAGACCTGTAGAAATTCAGGATGCTATAACCATAAAAAATTATTACTTTGTTAAATCAACAGAGAAAAGTAATAGATATGGTTATCCCACTTAAAAATGTGTGTGTGTGTGTGTGTGTGTGTGTGTGTGTGTGTGTGTGTGTGTGTGTGTGTGTGTTCAATTCTACAAATATCTTGTAAGTGTCATATGAATTTAGATTTTTTACAGCTGATTTTATGATGTAAATGTATTAAACTGTTTTGACCCATATTTACTACAGCTGTGACAAATGTTACTGGCGAGTTGTCCTGTACCCTCATTTGAATTGTCTCAAGTCATTTAAGCCCTGTGAGAGACATCAGGATCTTGTCGGTACCTACAATGTGTATGTTTCCAGACTTATTTGGCATGTTTTAGCCTCAGAGATGACATACATATACAGACTTTCAAAACTCCAGAACTATTCTTTTCTCTCATTCTACCCCTTCTTCTATGTATGTGTGTGTGTGTTTTCTTTTTTTAGACTCATAGGCATTGCGGTGGGGTGAAACATGTTTACTATGTAATTCTTACCTTCTCATACACCTGGGCCCGGTTGTTCAAAGAGTTGTTAGCTTAATGAGCTCGTTAAGGGCCATTTCGTTAACTGTTTTAGCGGTTTCAATGTACAATTTTCCGATTTTTTTTGCTGAAAAATATGAGTAGCTTTTGCACTGCAAAAGCTACTCACATTTTTTCAGCAAAAAATTTCAGCATATTTGCGTATCACTCGATGTAAATTTTAACGAATCGTTAACTAACGACATCGTTAGCTTTGAACAACTGGGCCCTGGTTACACCTTTTCCTTTCCTTTTGGATCATTTAGAGCCTTTGTCTTTTTGTCGGGATTCCCGTAGGGCTTTATGTTAAGTTTGTGAGTCGGCGTTTACACATAAAAAAATCCATAAACGTAAACTACATCTCTTATAAATTCAACTGGGTCATAATTACGCTGAAAATGTGAGGTAAAATAGCTCAATTTAGAAATTTGCGCAAAGAAAAATGTTTCCGAGATTCCTGTATATGGATTTACAAGTAAAAGGACAAGAAGAAGAGGTAAACAGAGAAGAAAAAAAATGGAAAAGTACATCAAATGTGTATTAACTGCATCAACTCCCAAAGGGCTGATGGAAAAAAAATGAACCTAATCTTCAGTGTTATCAGTGTCAGATGACTAATCACATTAATCTTTAAGCACTAAGCTAAATTGGGGCAGACGGCTTTCTAAGTTTTAATAACTGTTTTTTCACAGAAAATGTACATGGTTTTTCAATAATTTGTCTAACATACGATTCACATAAAATGCCAAACCTTATTTTCTCTAACAAATGCATACTGAAAATCAAGATGTCGCCTGTTACAATTGTGATTAACAATTTAAAAGATAAGCAACTAATGTGATAATTGATGGCATCTGATATGATTTGTAAAATAATGGATATTCGAGATCCCATTTTTAAAGCATGTGTACTACCATAATTATATTATTATCATAAATATATCGAATACCGTCCGGAACTTTACAAAGCGGAAGCTTATATAAATCATTTGTTAAAAGTGAAACAAGGGTCTGTTGCGACTATAAAGCCTTTTTCGACTATTTAATCCAACAAGGGTCTCCTGACATTATTTTTCTCTTTTGGACTAAACATTTCCAACAACGATCTATTGAGACTGTCTGCTATGTGACTTTTCCATCAAGGGTCTGTGAGGCTACCTTCACTTTTGGACTATTTAGCTCTAACAATGGTCTGTTGAGACTATTTTGTTTTTGCTCTTTTGGACTACTCAGTTCCAACAAGGATCTATTGACCCTATCTTGCTCTTTTTGATTATTCAGTTCTGTATGAGACTATTAGCATATGTTAAGAGTATTATGCTTTTCGAACTATTATCTTAAAACTATCAAGCTTTCTTGGAATATTCAATTCTATGAAGGGTCTGTTGACACTGTTTTGCTCTTTTAGACTACTCAGGTCCAACAAAAGTCTGTTGAAACTCTTTTGACTTTTTTGGGTATTCATTTCCAATAAGGACCTATATGAGACTACAAGCATATATTAAGACTATCTTGCTTTTGGACTATTAAATTTTAACAAGGGTCTTCTGACACTTTCTCGTTATTTTGGACCAATCTGTTCCAGCTAGAGTATATTTAGGCTATCTTGCTAATTTGGACTATTCATTTCCAGCAATTTTGAATTGAGACTATCATGCTCTTTTAAACTGTTCAGTTCCAACAAGGGTCTGTTGAGACCATCTTGCTCAGTTGGACTATTATTTCGAACAAGGGTCTATCTTGCTCTAGTGGACTATTCAGTCCCATAAAGGTCTATTGAGACTGTCTTGCTGTTTTGAACTTTGCATTTCTAGCCACGGGGAGTACTTCGAGGGCATGAAATGAGTACTTTTGGGCTAACTTGAAAATTGAAGTCTCCAGATAGAAATAAGCAATTCATTTCGAACATCCCTCGTATTCATTTCAACACGGGTCTGTTAGGACTATATTGCCCTTTTTAGCTCAGTCCAAACAATGGTCTGTAGTCTGTTGGGACTATCTTGCCCTTTTAGACTATTCATTTTCGACAAGAATCTGTGAGACTATCCTGTCCGTTTGGACAATTTATTTTCAACAAGGATCTATTGAGACTATCTTGCTCTTTTGGACTATACAGTTCCAATAAGGTTCTATTGAGATTACCTTCCACTTGTAGACTATCCAGTTCCAACAACGATCTGTTGAGAAGACCTTGCCCTTTTGAAGTATTCATTTCCAACAAAGGTCTTTTATGACTATCTTGCTCTTTAGGACTATCCAGATCCAACAAGGAGTGTTGAGACTATCTTCCTCTTATGGACTATCCAGACACAACGGGTTCAACTGAGACTATCTTGCTCTTTAGGATTATGCATTTCTAACAAGGATCTGTGATACACTTTTGACCTACTCAGTTCCAAAAAAGGGGCTGTAGAGATTATCATGTTGTTGTGGACTATTCATTCCCACAAAGGTCTGTTGAGACTTTCTAGCTCTTTTGGACTTTTTATTTCCAGCAAAAGTCTGTTGGGACTATTTTCTCTTTTGGACTATTCATTTCCAAATTCGTCTATAAAATTATTTTAGACTATTCAATTCCAACAAGGGCCTTCTGAGATTATCTTGCTCTATTAGACTATTCAGTCCAACTTGGGTCCATATAGATTTTTTTTAGCTCTTTTGGACAATTCAGGCCCAACAACGGGCAGTTGAGACTATCTTGCTTTTTTGAGCTATTCATTTCCAACAAGGATCTATGAGACTATCTTTATCTTTTGGACTATTCATTCCTAGCAAGGGTCTTTTGAGGTTATCTTGAACTTTGGGTCTATTTATTCCAACAAAGGTCTATTGAGACTATCTTGCACTTTGGGACTATTTATTTCCAGCAAGAGTCTGTTGAGACTACCTTTCTGTTTTGAGCTATTCATTTCCAATACGGGTCAGGTGAGATTATTTTGCTCTTTTGAAATTTTCAGTCCCAACAAGGGTCTACTAAGACTTTCATGCTCCTTTGTTCTATCCAGTTGCTCTTTAAGGCTTTCAGTTCCAACAAGGTTCCATTGATACTATCTTGCACTTTGGGACTACTTACTTCCATCAAGGGTCTATGCAGACTATCTTGCTAGTTTTTGACTTTTTCCGTTTCAACAAGGGTCTATGGAGACTGTAGAGGTTATTTTGCTCTTCTGGAATATTTATTTCAAGCAAAGATCTTGCTCTATGGACTATTTATACTGTACATTATCTTTGAACATAGAATATCGCTTAAAGATACGCTAAGGAGCTTTATAGGGGTTTAATATATGTTGCAGATTTCCATGTGATCATTACAAAAGTGCCATCTATCATTTAACAAAGCTATGTATCGGCCCGACAAGGAATGCTGACAAACCTATAACGATCTCGTGCAGATATAAGTATAATGCTAGGTAGAGTGCAACTCTACAACTATATCTTTTAAAACCTTCGTTTCAAAAACAAATATGAACTTTATGATACCAACCAAATCCTAATCTACTAGTCTCGCATAGGCTCCATAACGCAGTCGGTAGCGCATCTGATTGCATATACAGGAGTCGCAAGATCAAAGTCCAGCTCAATCAAAAATATTTCGTTTAGATTGATCATGAAATCATTTCGACGGTCAATCTCCTTCCGTTTATTAAAGAAGATCAGTTGTCTGTCGTTTGTTGGCGAAAGTATGTGCATTGACTGGTTAACCTCTTAGAGGACTTGCCTTCCCAGAAAAAGTGTGAGCAGGCTAACTGACAGACTCGACATGACCTTAACTGTGCTGACTGGGCCGTAAAATTCCAAATCAAAACTCAATTCGTTTGTGTTTTCCTTGCTTTCAAAGTTTTTTTTTTCTGAATTCAGTAACCTTCACTACAGCTGATGTCTATCTATCTATCTATCTATTTATCTATCTATGGGTCTGTCTGTCTATCTTCTATCTATCTATAGATCTTTTCGTCAATCTATATATGTCTGTCTGTTTGCCATTCTGTCTCAGTCTACATATCATTGCATTATTTCTTTGGCATAGTATTTATATAGCATCATGTTATATCTCGTTTCTTAGATCAGTCGAAACTAATAACGTAATGTGTAAATGTTATCAATATGTAAAGTACGAAGTATGTACCGTGTGTGTGTGTGTGTGTAGTGTGTGTGTGTGTGTGTGTGTGTGTGCGCAATATAATTTCTGGGCGGCGTTTGTATGTATGTATGTATGTATGTTATTTGATTTAATGGCTTTTTCGAATTTTCTCAATCAACCAACGAACACGAACGAATACGAGGGGCTCTCTAGCACGTTGCTCCGCAACCCAAATGATGCAGAAACGAAAATGAAAAATAAGTCATCCCTCTATTTTGCTCCCTGGCTTACCAATGCATTATATTGTTTATGTGAATTTGTTGTTCATTTGCATGGTCTAAAATGAAACTACGTAATCGAAAATACAAACCTTTACCTATAAAGACGACTACAAAGGATTAAGAGCGTTAGGACAAAATCACCATTTGCGCTGGTCATTTTCTAAGACTTCCTACCCGCCCAGTGAAAATACAGATCCGCCTGCGCATCCGCGCACGCTGATCAGTCTTCGCTGTCTGGCTGAGGATGCTTTGGCTTCTTGCCTACCATAGAGTGCCCTACCAAGACTGATTAAGCTGCGTGCATGCACAGGCTGATCTGAGTCTTCCCTAGGCGCATGTGCAATCCTCCAGAAAATACCCATCACGAAAACATGCCTATAAAATTTTGACCCTCGTAAACCCCACTTTTATATAATAAAACTGGGGTTTACAGGGGTATATATTATTTTTCTTGCTTCTGCTCAAAACCATAGATTGTGGGTACTCGTTAGAACCGCCTCGGCGAGGTGGTTCTAACGAGTACCCATAATCTATGTTTTGAGCAGAAATATGAAAAATATCTGAGTTTTTTAGCTGAAAATTTTCAGTTTTTGGTGGTGAACTTTTCTATACATTTGAATAGGCGTGTTTTCGTAATGGTTTCCCAGCACATTTTCAACTTGTTCAAAGTTGTCCGTCGAAATTCAATGTCTGTATCTCCGCTTTTATAGCTGATAGCTATATAAAAAAAAACGTTTATACAAGGAATGATAATGGGTTGAAAACTTGGTTGCGCTACACACTTGCAAACGCAATCAGTCAACAATCAATCAATCAATCAGTCAACCAACAAACCAACCAGTCAATCAATCAATAGATCAATCTTTTCAAGATAAATACAAAATTGTTTGATTATGCCTATTGTCCAGTGAAAGTGATTTTGTAAAACAGTGTAGACCCATTATTCCTATGTAATGCCGTGTAGATCCTGACTAGACGCTGAGTTCTTTGGAGTCCAATTAGGATCTACTGCATTAAATATATAATAAGAAATATTAATTTCATCTCGGAAAGAATATGATTGGCCGTATTGTTTTTAACATTAAAATTTTATGAATACCCCTTTTTTGAAGTTGAAGTACATCAATACCATTATGATTTCCTCTCATCTTAATTTCTACTTATCCACTTTATATGTGACAATTTTCTACATCGTGTCTTTTTTTTAAAGATCCGAATGCTGAAATGAGGCCTCTTAATTGTTTCAACTGGGCACTTGTAAATACGAGGCGGTTCTAACGAGTACCCACAATCTGTATTTTGAGCAGAAATATGAAAATATCAGGATTTTTTTTATCTGAAAATTTTCAATTTTTATGGTGGTAAAATTTTTAATATATTTGAATAGGCGTGTTTTCGTAATGAAGGCAAATGCGTTCTTAAAACAGCACTGGCGGTCCATATTTCCGTTAACTTTTGCCTTCCTCCTTTTAATTCAACAGTGCATCATGTGACGTTTGGTGAAACAAGTGGAAGCTGTTTAAACACCATATAAAGTGGATGCTGAAGGAAGTTATTCAAACATAAAAAATTGTAAGTAGACATATTTATATTTCTCTTTAGGTTGTAGATTTAATAACTGATTCAAAAATATTTTAAACTTTGTATATCACTAAAATGCAGTAAATGGTGCAGTTGTCGACAAAAACACGGTATGCGTATATGTTGTTGATTAGTTCTATCGAACTACTGCGGCGGATGGTGGCCGGTCTGTTCAGGCTGAACCTTGCATACAATGTAAGTAATACAGGGAGGTGCTTTGTAGATATTGTTCTAGCACAAGTTTCCTGTAGTGACAGATTCCACATAAAAACGTTTAGAAGATGCGGCTGGTACATATGGGGTTCGGCCACTACCCACTGTTCTTTCATTTATAGACATACTATAAAAATATGTTGTCATCATCTCTACATACTTATTTTTATGCTCATGATATCCAGTTATATGCTCAAGATATCCATGAATTCTGTTACACAATGTATTTTCAAGTAACACTAGTACTGCTTTGTATATATGCCGGTCTATTACAATAATTGCAGATTGCGGGAAATCTGAAATAAACCATGTCAGAGGCTTATAATTCTACTAACGGGGTTATCAGCTCCCCAGTATTGGTGTGCAACATGTAGCGTGCGGGTTCCTGTCATCTGACTGGCTGCTGACTGAGAGTTTATCAGGAATACAATCTAATTTTCTTAGAGAAACTGGTATGATAACAGCTTTCATCTTTGCAGTACTTCATTAAATGTTTACAGAAATAATAATTACACATGCCAGTTGCACGATCAAAGAAAAGAGATCAATAGACGACATTTTAAAATATTGTTCTGAATCGTTCCAGAAAAAAGGTTTTGCCATTATGCAAACTGTCCCCTGAGGTGACAGTTTGCATGAATGTCAAACTCTGTTTTCTGAAAAATATCGTCAAATTGTTGTCTGTTGAATTTGCCTTGAGCGTATTAAAGTTCAAACTTGAAACCATTTCTTAATGTGATATTAACTGGGAGCATGGGCTATACAAACCCACTGCGGGCCCCCTTAGCCTAGTGGATAAGAGAGTTGACTCTTAATCCATTAGGTTTCTAACCGCTGTGGTTCGATCCTAGCTCGGGTCGTATGTGGGAAAGCCAAGTTCTGCTTACGGATGGTCAGGTGGTTTTTCTCCGGGTACTCCGGTTTTCGCCCACCTTTGATGAACGATCGGCTCGATATAAATGAAATATTCTTGAAAGGGCCGTAACCGCCCCCCCCCCCCCCCCCAAAAAAAAAAAAAAAAAAAAAAATGTATATATATATATACAAACCCATTAATGGCAATAACTGCTGAAGCTAACCAGCCACTTTCCTCCTGTAAGTCGGTTTGAGGGTCCTAGCCCGGTTAGTTGAATTATAAGCCTCTAAATTGTATTCTGTTCTACTCTGAACAATTTCTGTTCTATATGACACTTCTCTTAATATCGAGGTACTTACTAAGCTTTTATGTTCATAACGCAATGCATGTATTCACTTCTCGGGGGCGTGGGGGGGGTGGGGGGGGGTGGGGGTAACTTGGGGGTAGTTTTGGTACGGGTGTGCGAGCCAGTATTTCAAAACCTATCCCATTCATATACTTGGCCTTTGAAAAAACGGACCCATTCATATACTTGATCATCCAAAATGTTGACCTATTCATATACTGACCTTTCATTTTTGTACCCATTATTTGCTGGTTGTTACACAAATATCACAGTCAATTCATGTAATACCAAGAGGATAAGCAGCCTCGAAAAATCTCTGAGCGAAAAATATGTGCATATACCAGAATGTCAGAAAAATGGGGCCTTTCACATAGGAATCCAGAAAAATCGGGCCATTCATATACTTTTTGTTAAAAAAAGGGGGCCAATCATATACTTGGCAGCGCTTAAAAAGGGGGGCTATTCGGCACGCATATCCGTACTATGCCATATATAGGAAGTTACCCCCCCCCCCCCCCCCCCCCCCCCAAGATTCACTTCATGTTCTCAGTATGCATAATATAACGGATGTAGGCTACAAGGCGAGAAATTTGAAACTATGCAATAACCAATTGTGTGGCAATAATCATTATAAGAGATGTCATAATGAGACTGACTACAGAGCAACGATCATTTATTTAATCAAGGATATCACATTTCATTTAATAGCTTATTGCGACAATGTTAGTATGTTAAATGCCGTATAAAGATACACTGCTCAAAATACGTGAAGGAACGAACACATGTTTCCTCATACAGAAGATTTGTTAAGGTGGAGCAGTAGGTGATAATTCTTGGATATTTCTTTTTATTTCTCCATTAAAACATACGTTTTGGGTACTCCTCATTAGAAGCGCCTCGGTAAGGCGCTTCTAATGAGTACCCACAACATATGTTTTTATGGAGAACTACCAAGTATAGGTTATTGCATAGTGTTAAATTTCGAGCCGTAAGGCGAGAAATTTAAAACATGCAATAACGACTTGTCGCTTCTTGCTAGCATTGTTTTAATTGACAGAAATAATTAAGTTTTGATTTGCTTATCTAAACACACTGCTGCTTTTGGGTTGAAAGGTCATTTAGCTGTTTCAGACATACTGGTATGAAAATATGATTGACGTTTACCATGATTGCTAGACAAAGAGGTTTTTTTTTTTTTTTTTTTTTTTGTTTTGTTTTGTTTTGTATAAGGGAGAGGTCACTTGGAACACTTTCAAAAGAAATGTTTTAAATGCAAAGAAAAATGAAATACCAAGCTCTTTGTTTAAAGTCAAAGTAAGAAAGACTAAAACGTCTGTTTCATTTTAAAAGTCAGCATGCTAAATGTCTTCCATCACCTATACTGTTTACATGCCAGTGTGATTTATCACTGCAGGAGGTCGATTATAATTGAATTAGGCTGACATAGTTTCTAGTTGCCGCATTTCTGTCATGAAGATTTTCTGCTTTTTATTGTTTTAGTCTACCACACTCATTTTCTGTACAAATAGCGACAAATAAAGATACACTGCTCAAAACAGTGGAAGGAGCAAACACACATTTCCTCCTACAGAAGACTTGTTAAGGAGGAGTTTAAGGTGACAATTCTTGGATATTTTTTCTTATTTCTCCATTAAAACGTACATGTACGTTGTCGGTACTCATTAGAAGCGCCTTGGCCTTGGAATAATCTTATTGACTTATTTAAGTTTTGGCATGTTTTGTTTTTAATAATAATGTACAAACTAAATCTCGTAGAGATCCCAATATGACTAGGATTCGCATATTGCTTGATCAAGAAAATTCATAAAGCTTAATAAAAAGAATCATATTTTTTTTTACCTATTACATTGGAAACTTGTCAAACTTCGGTATACACACGTGTCCCGTATTTCTAAATAAACATGAACAAAATTTCTCCGGTATTTAGACGTTTACGTCTAAATATTTTGTCTTGTTACCATGAAATACTCCTCTGTAACGTCTTCTGCTCATAGTGTAAAGATGTTAGGTAATAATGATGAAACGACGATACCGAAAGTTGAATAAATTTATCTGCATTATATTTGGGAAACATTGGCAACCAGTCCACAACTGCAGGTTAACCTATTAAAGAATTGTTTGCATAAATGTTTGAAAAATCTCCATCGTTTCGTCAGATGATTTCTAATGCCACAGACATGCGTAAATCACTAACTTTTCCTGTCAGCAATGTGTATGACCACCTCTAGTAGGCAACACTCCTGGCGTCACCGAATCAAATTTTGAATTGTCTGTAAAGCTAATGTTTAAGGTTATTGTGAGTTTTTTGAATAGTCATTGGTGGATGATCACGCTGTTAGATATGTCTATAAAGAATGTGTCACACGTTGTATTGAATTTAAGTTAGAAGAACGTGCCGGCCAGTCCATTACTTCAGTAGTCAAACGATTAAGGTAATCCATCCACATGGTAGCAATATTTGGGCGCGCATTATCCTGCATCAGAATGAAATTGTCACCGATCACCCCAGCAAAAGGCCTCACAGTAGGATCTAGAATTTCATCACAATATAGGGATCAAACATGGTTTTTCATGCATTACCATTCACCAGGTCCCGTGGGAAGTATTGAAAACCGAGGCCGAAGGCGAATGTTAATGCGAATGTTAATGCATTGAATGTTAATGCATGTTAATGCATTGAAACCCATGTTCGATCGCTATTATTGCATAAAAACTGAAAACATTTGCTACATTTCACGTTATTTCTTGCACTATTTTGTTTCGCCTTTTCACCGATGTCTCGCGAATGTAATTTCCACTGACTATGCTCGTTCTAGGGCCGGGCACTACACATCTCGTAACGGCAGCAAATCTGTGGCCCCGGTACGATCATATTGAAAGTTGCGTAGCCGTGCATTAACAGCGCGTGAATTGCCTTGTTAGTTCATGGCTTTTCGCCGGTTAATGCACGGCTGCTAATAAAGTGCGTGCGGCACTGCTTTTTATGCAATAATGCCATATTTAATGCAGTCAGTGTACCTCCGTTTACCACGAACAAGTCCATTCGGCCTTCATAAGAAGTTCCACCCCATACCATCACTGACATCTTACATATCTGTCTGTTTCGACAATGTTGCAGTACTCGTATCGTTCTCAGGATCATCTCTAGACTGGACACGCCGATCGCAAGCACTCAGGTGAAATCGGTTTTCATCCGTGAACAGAACTATGTGCCAGTCTTGCAGTCGCCAGTACTGGTGCTCTTGGGCAAACATATCGCCGTGCACGAGGTTTCCTGGTGAAAATAGGCCCTCTTTCAAGATTGACGCTCAGGTCACCTTCATGTAACCTGTTACATATTGTTTGATTGGATATCAGTTGACCATTTGCAGGCTGGAACTCGATTTGTAACCTTCTGGTCGTGTACTTCGCTACAGTTCGAAGATATCGATCTTCCCTTTGTGACATGCCGTGTCGGACTTGCCCTTCTCGTCTAGTAAACTTGCCCGTCTCCTGGTAGCGTCTCCACAGCATGGCAACAACACTTCTCGATACATCAATGCTTTCAGCGACTTCATTTGCGTGTACCAGCTTTCAAGCAAAGCGACAACTTTAACGACCTCAACTTCTTCCAAGAACCGCCTATCATCATACCGTCACTATGAGGCCCAAAAGAACACATAACCGAATGGATTGACATGTTTCCGACCCAAACTCAAATTTGGAACAGATCGCCTTATTTTTATAAGATCAAATAACACTTTTGACTGCCTATCATAACACACTGTGGATTTTGTGATTACAGGGTTATCTGGACATATAGCATGCTGAAAAGGAAACCGTATGTGAAAAGACTAAGTTTGAAACACACTTAAGTGATTAAAAATTACTTTCTTGGAAAACGTACATCAAGCGCATAAGTTGGAAAAAAGAGATAAAACGACTAAGTTCAAGTTGGAAAAATCAATATCTGCAGTGAACATCATTGTTTTATGAGCCAGCACACGACAAAACTATCAGCAACACTTGTGCGACCAGCGAAGACTCAGATCAGCCTGCACATCTGCGTAGTCAGATCAGAGTCTTCGCTGATCACATGTGCCTTCTACAGCCTCCGGCCTATCCAAACAGAGATGAACGAGAACCCTTGCCGTACTGGGTGGTTGTACAATCTGATCTAAGTCTTTGCTGTCACACAGGTCTTATTGTTGGTGGCTCATACACAAATCATCCTTATTGATGTTTTCTGCATTAATTCCCAGTTTTCTAATTACGCCTACCTGTAAAAGCCGATAACTAGTCATCCAAGCAAGAAATAGGGATGTAACTATGGGTTTTTTCGTAACAATTGTTGAAAATCAGCTATTATTAATCCTGAATAATTTTGTCAGTTTTGATGGATACTATTTGTAGATTGTTTTGCAAAAAAAAAAAAAATAAATAAATAAATAAATAAAAAATAAAAATAAATAAAAAAAATAAAAATAAAAAAATAAATAAAATAAAAATAAAATAAAAAAGAAATAAAATAAATAAAAAATAGAAGTTTTATTCATTGAAGAAGATTTTATTGCCGCTAATTTTGGCAAAGGGTTTAGTCTTAATCGCTGCTAAAATTTATAAATTGTCTTTGTTATAATGTATTATTTGGCTTTCATTTTATTGAAGATGGAAATATTTTATTTTAATCGAGAACTTCAACCTTTTTAACAATGTTGACATTTGAAATATGTTTGAACATTTCTAAAATTGCATCACGAAAACATGCCTATATAATTTTGACCCCTTTAAACCCCACTTTATTTAGTAAAACTGGGGTTTACAGGGGTATGCATTATTTTTTTTTTATTTCTGCTCAATACATAGATTGTGGGGACTCTTTAAAACCGCCTCGCCGAGGCGGTTCTAACGAGTACCCACAATCTATGTTTTGAGCAGATATATGAAAATATCAGAGTTTTTTATTTGTAGATTTTCAGGTTTTGATGGTGAATTTTTTTATATATTTGAATAGGCGTGTTTTCGTAATGGTGTAAATATAAAATGATCAGCAATGCTTCTTTTATGTAAATGTCCTACTACCGAATCTTACTCCAGCAGTAATCACAACCTGCGAAATTCACTTTTATAGGCTATTCATCATTAACATGTTAACCTATTATAAATAATATTCCTTTTGAATAAACTATTTTATTTTTATGCAATTAAGTGCTGTATCAAACAAGAGTTGTCACAAGACAACGCAGCTTGCCGGAAAGGGCTGATCGGATAAGAAAACAATCTTTAAATATTAGAGATTAAATGCACTACAAACTTATATAACAGAGTATGGCCTGACTTTGATGTCTGAAGAATTTCAAACTGAGAGATGGGGTATATGCCATTGAAACGTCTTCCCTTGGTTGGTGTGGACAAAATATGAAAGCTATAATTTGCATGCTGAATACCTTAGGTTTGTGTGGACGAAATATGAGAGCTTCATCTTTACATTCTTCAACAGTCATGTACACTTTTCAAAGCTTAAACACAGCAGTAAATGACAAAGTATGACCTGACCTTGATCTAGGCAGAAGATCAAACTGAGGAAGGGGTGTGTACTATTGAAAGGTCTTACCCTAAGGTGCGGGCCAAATATTTAAGCGGTATCTTGAATACTTCAGCTAATACGAACACTTTTCGAAACTTAAACGCAGAACTCAAACATGGGTTTAAATGAAGTATGACCTGACCCTGACCTAGGCTGAAGGTCAAACTGAAGAAGGGGTGTGTGCTATTGAAAGGTCTAACCTTTACGTTAGTGTGGGCCAAATATTAAAGCGGTATCTTGAATACTTCAGCACTTACAAACACTTTTTAAAACTTAAACGCAGAACTCGAATATGGGTTTAAATGACAAAGTATGACCTGACCTTGACTTAGGCAGAAGTTAAACTGAGGAAGGGTGTATGCTATTAAAAGGTCTTACCCTATGGTAGTTGTGGGCCAAATATTAAAGCGGAATCTTGAATACTTTAGCAGTTACAAACACTTTTCAACACTTAAACGCAGAACTCCAACATAGGTTTAAATGACAAAGTATGACCTGATCTTGACCCAAGCACAAGGTCAAACTGAGGATGGGGTGTATGCTGTTGAAAGATCTTACCCTTACATTGGTGCGAACCAAATATTAAAGTGGTATCTTGAATACTTCAGTAGTTATAAACACTTTTCAAAACTTAAACGCAGAACTCCAACATGGGTTTAAATGACAAAAAGTATGACATTACCTTGACCTAGGCCGAAGATCAAACTGAGGAAGGGGTGTATGCTGTTTAAAGGTCTAACCCTGAGACTTGTGTGGGCAGAATATTATTACTTTATCTTCAATACTTCAGTAGTTATGTATACTTTTCAAAACATAAACGCAAAACTTAAACATGGGTGTAAATGACAAAGTAAGAACTGACCTTGACCTACATAAATAGTCTAACTTGGGGATGGTGGTGTATGCTGTTGAAAGGGTCCAAAACTAAGGTAGGTGTAGGCTAAATATGAAAGCAGTAACTTAAACAATTAAAAAACTATGCGCACATTTGAAAACTTAAACATTGTGCTAACGCGGATGCGGACGCCGACAGACGCCAACGCCAATGACTGGGTGACAACATAAGCTCTCCAGGGACATAGTCTCGGTGAGCTAAAAGTGCACGGACCGGTGAAGATTCTAATGTCACCGTGACTGAGTCGGTTCACAGATACTTGGGGTCAGTAGAGCTTTCTTGCAGTTGGTAGAGCGGATGGTCCAAATTGAACCCTTGGATTTTTTTCTCTTTATTTTTTTTTTTATCTTAATTTTTGCATTTTATTTTACTTGTGAACACAACACCTAAAGTTATACAAATGGTTGCGCCACGTCTAGAAATCGTTTGAAAATAATGATATTTTATGGATAGGATATATGGATAATTACCACAAGATAAACAACTTCGACGAGATCAATTTTGACCCCGTGGTGCAACCATTTGTATGACTTTAGGTGTTGTTCAAGTAAAATAAAATGCAAAAATTAAGATAAAAAAAAAATTAAGAGAAAAAATCCAAGGGTTCAATTTGGACCATCCGCTCTACCAACTGCAAGAAAGCTCTACTGACCCCAAGTATCTGTGAGTCGGTTATAGATGAACTCATTATCCATACGCCTTTTTTTAAGTGATTGGGATATTGTTAACGCCTCCATCCTTCAGTCCGTACGACTGTCACGCTTACTCCTTAACCACTGGGCGGAATTCTACCAAACTTGCTACATCAGTTCCCCTCATGGTAAGGGTGTGCGAGAACAACACTATTTTTTGTGCATCTGTCCGTGCTTCCGATCGTCCGTCTATTAGTCTGTCACAATATCTCCTCCTAAATTCAACCAAGGCTGCTGCATCACTTCCCCTCACGGTAAAGTTGTGCGAGAGCAACATTATTTTCCGAGTGTCTGTCCATCTGTACGTCCGTCGTCCGTCTACCTGTCCGTCACGCTATCTCCTCTTAAACCACTGGGCAGAGTTGAACCAAACCTACTACATCACTTCCCCTCATGGTAAGGGTGTGCGAGAGCAATATTTTTCCGTGCGTCCGTTGTCCGTCCATCTGTCCGTCATGCTGTCTCCTCCTAAACCACTGGACAGAATTCAACCAAACTTGCTAAATCACTGTCCCTCATGGTAAAGGTGTGCGAGAACAACATTTATTTTTGTTATTTTATGCAAGATTTAAAGGGACCAAGAACAAAGCGCGTATAAATGAATAAATAAATGAGTAAATAAATAAAATTTGCCATTACAGAAATAAATAATGTCATAGGTCGGGTTAATATCAAAGAATGCACGCACTACTGAACCTGAGATTCTGTTTTCATTGCCGGCACGAGAGTCGGCCATCTCTATATTAACTCGTGAATTGTAAGCATAACAAAAAGACAATATAAATAAATAGAAAGATAAAGAAAAAAGAAAGAAGGAAAGAAAGAAAAAAGAAGGAAAAAAAAAAAAACAAAAAAAAAAACGAAAAAAGAGAATAAGTAAATAAGTCATAGATAAACCATGGTTATTGTCGAGGTTTTTGGTATACTGTAAATATACCATAGTTTGGTGACCTTTCACTGTCTGACCCCAAACGAGGCGGAGCCGAGTTTGGGTCAGACAGTGAAAGGTCACCAAATTATGATATAATTTACAGTATTCCCAAAACCTCGACAATCACGGTTTATCTGTTTTAACCAATGTATGTATGGGACTGTCTTTTTTTCTTACAAAAACTATACCTTTGTTTATCTAGTATATCTTTTTCTACTTTTTTACCTCTATTTCTCTTTTTTTATATATTTTTATGGTAAAGTGGTAACAGACAGTCTGATGTAACGAACTAAGACTTATACCATGGTTCGTGCGCATGTACGATGCGATAATGCTCGAGCATGAGCCAGTGCATTATCGCACGTACATGTGCAGAACCATGGTATAACTGATTTATCACATTTGCATGCATGTACACCTTCTCCATCGCGAGAAATTTCATGCTGAATGTTGGGAATTTAGGCCACTATGTGATAAATATAAGCAGCGCTTATTGCCAGCTTTTGGAAGTGGCAGATTTCATTCAGTTTATTAACACCAGAGGGTAATTTCGAATGCCGAATAACATTGTCCCAAAGAGTCCTCAGTATACTCTACATTCTTTTTCTTAGAATAGTAATGAATAACACTTATTTAGGTATAACAGTCAAAATAATAAAATATTTTGCATGTGAAATATATAATTATTACAATGAAAAGTACACACATTTACATTATCGCTTATAGTCGCATTACAAAATAGTCTATGCAACGCCATGACTGTCTTATATGGCGCAAACACCGTACGTTTATAGTACAGTACTGTTACCCCGGAAAATTGATTAAACGATGTCTTTTAACCCAGAAACCATTCTTCTGTTAGTCGGAAAATATAGCTTTATAGCCTCAGCTAAACTGCTTAGCATTGCATCCCTGTTCTGTAAAACGACACAGTAAATTTGAAGAGGGCCTTTGCTGGACTGCAGAGTATACGAAGGACTTGCTCTGGGTGTGAAGTCGATTTTTATTGTACGGAGGACTAGTACTGGGTTTGTTGGGGGCTATAGAGTATACGGAGGACTAAAACTGGTTCTGTAGTAGACTGTTGAGTATACAGAAGACTGGTACTGAGTCTTGGTCTCTAATGGATAGTAGAGTATACCGAGGACTGGTACTGTGCCTGTCATGGACTGTAGGTTATGTGGATGACTGGTACTGGATCTGTGCTGGACTGCAGAGTATAGGGAGGATTGGTTCTGGATCATAAGTGGACTGTATGTTATACGGCAGACTGGTACTGTGTCTAATGTGGACTGTAGAGTAAGGAGCCGACGAACAGTGAGACTTGAGACAACTAGACAAGTTTGTGAACCACTACCAGTGCGCCATATACTCAGTAGTCTACCACAGACCATAGACCCAGTACCAGTCCTCAGCAGTCCAGTTCTGGATCATAAGTGGACTATATGTTATACGGCAGACTGGTACTGTGCCTAACGTGGACTGTAGTGAAGGAGCTCACTAACAGTGAGGCTTGAGACAACTAGACAAGTTTGTGAACCACTACCAGTGCGCCATATACTCAATAGTCTACCACAGACCATAGACCCAGTACCAGTCCTCCGCAGTCCAGTTCTTGATCATATGTGGACTATATGTTATACGGCAGACTGGTACAGTGTCTAATGTGGACTGTAGAGTAAGGAGCCGACGAACAGTGAGACTTGAGACAACTAGACAAGTTTGTGAACCACTACCATTGCGCCATATACTCAATAGTCTACCACAGACCATAGACCCAGTACCAGTCCTCCGCAGTCCAGTTCTGGATCATAAGTGGACTATATGTTATACGGCAGACTGGTTTGTTTGTGTTGAGGTTTTACGGCCCAGTCAACCCAATGGGGTCATGTCGAGCGCGGTCAGTTTACCTAACCACACGTTTACTGGGCAGGCATAGTCCTCTAAGCGGTTAACCAGTATTGTGCACATTCTTTCGCCAGAAACCGACAACTGCCCTTCTTGAATCAGCGGAAGGGAGAGAATGACCGTAGAAAATATTTCATGATCAATCTCCACGAAAGAATGTTGCCGACCTCGGCGGGGGTTGAACCCGCGACCTCCTGGTCTCCAGTCAGACGGCGCATCAAACTGAGCCACCGAGGCCGGCTCGGCAGACTGGTACTGTGTCTTATGTGGACTGTAGAGAAGGAGCTCATAAACAGTGAGACTTGAGACAACTATACAAGTTTGTGAACCACTACCAGTGCGCCGTATACTCAATAGTCTACCACAGACCATAGACCCAGTACCAGTCCTCCGCAGTCCAGTTCTGGATCATAAGTGGACTATATGTTATACGGCAGACTGGTACTGTGCCTAACGTGGACTGTAGAGAAGGAGCTCACAAACAGTTAGGCTTGAGACAACTAGACAAGTTTGTGAACCACTACCAGTGCGCCATATACTCAATAGTCTACCACAGACCATAGACCCAGTACCAGTCCTCTGCAGTCCAGTTCTGGATCATAACTGGACTATATGTTATACGGCAGACTGGTACTGTGCCTAACGTGGACTGTAGAGAAGGAACTCACAAACAATGAGACTTGAGACAACTAGACAAGTTTGTGAACCACTACCAGTGCGCCATATACTCAGTAGTCTACCACAGACCATTGACCCAATACCAGTCCTCCGCAGTCCAGTTCTGGATCATAAATGGACTATATGTTATACGGCAGACTGGTACTGTGCCTAACGTGGACTGTAGAGAAGGAACTTACAAACAATGAGACTTGAGACAACTATACAACCAGTGCTCCATATACTCAACAGTCTACCATAGACCATAGACCCAGTACCAGTCCTCAGTAAACTCTGCAGTCCAGTACAGATCCATTAACAGCATCCATATCCTCTGTAATCCACGATAGTCTCCCGTATAACATACAGTCTCCTTCCGATGTTCTACAGTCCAGCATAGATCCATTACCAGTCTTCCACGTACTCTACAGTCCATGATAGGCACAATACCAGTCATCAGTATACACTACAACGCACTAGAGACCCCGACTCGGTAGTAGTCTTCCGTATACTCCCAGTCCATTACATAACCAGTTTCAGTCTTCCGTATACTCTACAGTCCCCAACATACCCAATACCAGTCCTCCATATACCAGTAATCTACAGTCTACTACAGACACAGTACTTGTCCTCCGTATACTCAGCAGTCCACAACAGACCCGGTACCTATCCTCATTATACTCTGCAGTCCATTATAGACCCAGTATCATTATACTCTACAGTCTACTACAGACACAGTACCATCGGTATACTTTAATCTCCTCTTCAGACTCAATTATCCGCATCCTTTGCAGTCCATTATTTGCCCAGTACCTGTCCCTCCTAAGCTCTACAGTCCACCACAGACCCAGTACCAGTCATCGCAAAACCAGTCATCCGTTTACTCTGCAGTTCACATCAGACCCAGCACCAGGCCTCCGTATACTCGAAAATCAACCTTAGACTCGGTACTCAGTATGCTCTATAGTCCACTCGAGACACGGCGCCAGTCTTTCTAATACTCTATTAATAGGGCTATTATAAAGGCAGTAGTGGACTGTATCTTGTCAGTGGTACTTGTACAGGGGCAGTAGTGGTCTATATCAATAGGAATAGTACTGGGGCAGTATTTGAATGTAGCGTATCAATAGGACGTGGACTGAGACTGTAATGGACTGTAGAGTATCAGTAGAACTTGTACTGTGGCATTGCGGTACTGTATTAGTAGGACTAGTCCTGGGGCAGTGGTAGACTGTATCGTATCAGAAGGGTAGTTCTTGGAGAGAGTGGACTGTAGGGTGTCAGTAGGACTTGTACTGGGGCAGAACTTTATTGTATCGTATCAGTAGGACTAGTACTGGGGCGGTGGTAGACTATATCGTATCAGTAGGGTGGTACTATGACGGTAGTACTGTTGCGTGTAAAGAGGGCTGGTACTTGGGCAATTGTGTACAGTAGCGTGTCAGTAGTACTGTTACTGGGGCCGTAGTGAAAATTGTTGTATCGATATGTCCGGAACTGAGACAGTGGTAAACTGTAGGGTATCAGTAGGACGGGTGCTGGAGCACTATTGGGCGGTGCCGTACAAATAGACCTGGTACTGATATAGTTCTTGACATTAGAGGGACTAATACTAGGGCAGTAATGAACTGTAGCGTATCAGTAGTACTTGGACTGGGATGGCAGTGCCCTGTATCGTATCAGAAGGACTGGTGCTGGGGCAGTAATGGACTATAGGATATTAGCAGGACTAGTTCTGGGGCACTAGTGAACTGAAGGGTAACAGTAGGACTGGTACGGGGACAGGAGTGAACTGTAGGGTAACAGTTGGACTGAAACGTGGGAAGTAGTGGACTGTATCAAATCAGAAGGACTGGTACTGGGACAGTAGTGCACGGTGTCATATCTGTAGGACTGGCACTGATACTGTGGTGGACTGCAGGATATCAATAGTACATGCACTAGCACTGGGACACTAGTGGACTGCGTTGTATCAATAGGACTGGAACTAGGGTAGAAGTGGACTGTAGGGTATCAGCAGGACTGGTACTCGGCCAGTAGTTGACTGTCGGGTATAAGTAGGAGCGGCATTAGGGCAGGGGTAGACTAATGCTTCAATAGGACTGGTAGTGGTGATCAGGAGGTTACGGGTCGACCCCCTCCGGGTCGGCAACATTCTTTTTCTACGGTCATTCTCTCTTTTTCGCTGAAACAGAAATGTGCACAAAACTGGTTAACCACTTAGAGAAGTAAGCCTATTCAGTAAAAATGCAGTAAGGTAAACTGGCCGAACTCATATTCCATTGTGTTGACTGGGCCGAAAAACCTCAACACAGTTAAACTAGAGAAGTACACTGTAACTGTTCCGATGACAAGCTCTCAAAACCACTGTTATTTCTTTTTCTCTTTTAAATACGCTCAAAAAGCACGAACTGCAACGTCTGTGGCCTCCTGGTGTTTTTGGGTTTCTCGATTTTTTTTTTATCAGTTTTTGAACATCTTCGTTCGATTACGATGCGAAATGTTTTAATAATTTCGAATTATTCATGATATGTTCCGCAACGTTTCCGCCTTCTGCGGTTTCATCCGTCATTACTCACTGTTCACAGAAGCATGAAGTTATGTTTTGCCTTTTCTTGGTAACCCTATATGATTTTCTTAGAAACATACAGGCATTTATATATAAATAATAATTTGAAGCTCTTGTGTTGCTATTGCTCCAGAATCAGTTCAAAGTACAACACTGGTTCCCGCATTTGATAAAACTTCAAACAATAGAACGAGATCCAGCAACCTATTTCGTAGCGCAATTCCACTGTCTAATGTCAGAAGGCGGTACCGCATTAAAAATCTGCTTTTAGAAACCTATGTCCATTCGAAAAATAGATAGATAGATAGATAGATAGATAGATAGATAGATAGATAGATAGATAGATAGATAGATAGATAGATAGCCGGGTGGACGGACGGACGGACGGACGGGTGGGTGGGCGGGTAGACCGGCGGGCGGGTGGGTGAGTCGGCGGATAGATAGATAGATAGATAGATAGATAGATAGATAGATAGATAGATAGATAGATAACCCACGACTGCAACACAAACAGTAATAATGGGTATTAAGTATCGTCGATTATCAGGCATCTTCATATTGAAAGTCTCGTTAGTTTCCACCACTTACGTTTTATGACATGCCATAATGACAAACTCACATAACGTAATGACAAACTCACATAACATGAAGACAATCTCACCTACCTTAATGACAAATTCACATAACGTGAAGAGTTATCACCTGAGGTAAATCTGTCTTCCCCAGACATCACGAAAACATACTTATATAATTTTGATCCCACTTGTAAAACTTGGGTTTACAGGAGTATACATTGTTTTCTTATTTCTGCCCAAAAACATAGATTGTTGGTACTCGCAAATAGCGCCACGTCGAGGAGTTCTAACGTGTACCCACAGTCTACATTTTGAGAATAAATAAGAAAAATATCGGAATTTACTATCTGAAAGTTTATATTTTTTGGTAGTACAATTTTCAGTATATTTGAATAGGCCTGTTTTCGTATTGTATACGGCATCAGCCAGCCATAGTGACATAACGGAATGAAATGTTCATAGAAGGGATTTGGAAATGCACAATACGTAATGAACAAGTTAAAATTAACATAATATTGAACCAGCATATGCCAATAAGAAACTCACATTGCACAAAACGTAATGGTCAATTCATTATACGTAACAATAAAGTCACATAACGTAATACCAAACCCAGATTACATACCATCAAACTCATATAAAAGACTGACAAACCACACGACGACCCAAATTGTCCCAAAATGCAAGGTAATTGCGCCATAGCGTTCCATAACAGCCTTCTATGGAAACGTATAGAATGACACCGATGATAAAAACAACTGCAAAAATTAAACAGCTGCAAAAATTCAGAGTGCGTGGTGGTTATCTATGTGACATTTATTTGATAAGCAGTTTTGCTTTAAGTCGGTTTTGTACATCATTTTTCTTCACCGTATCAAGATCCTTGAAAACACTTGTTTGATCGCAGAATTACCATATTTACCGTACTCGTACATGATATAGCCTGAGCAAACAGTGTAGACCCGGATCAAAAACCAAACAGTTTGATCAAGGTCTTCATTAAGAGCCACAATGTTCAGTCAAAATACTACATGGCCAAATAAGCTAGTTCAAATTTTAGTAAAGGTACGGTAAATAGTTAAATTGTCTGAGGATTTGGGTAAATACGTTACACATGCACTTTTGTTCTCTATTTATTCCTTTTAAGTGGGCTACAGTAAGCCACAATGGCTCGAATATCTTTGGGACCATGGAAATCTATTCGAGACATGGGTAGTTCAAGCCACTGAGGGTTCATCATGGCGCCAGGTCAGGAAAAAAATGTTGATAATTTAGGGAAGTGTTTTTGATCTTCTATACAGTAATGGTATAGTGAGTGTACTCATTAGAATTGCCGCGATGAAACGATTCTAATTAGTACATACAACATGAAATTTTGTGATAAAATTAGAAAATTTCCTTAAAAAGATCCGTAAATATTCGTTTTCTTGAGCTTTTGGAAGAATTTCCTAGGGACTCGAAAATGAGTTCTAATCATCCATGGTAAACGAGCTATCCATGTTTGAGCCATTGAGGTTTTACTATATATAGCTTTTCAATGCATCACGAAAACATGCCTATATACTTTTGACCCTTTTAAACCCCACTTTTATTTAGTAAAACTGGGGTTTACAGGTGTATACATCATTTTTCTTATTTTTGCTCCAAAACATAGATTGTGGGTACTCGTTAGAACCGCCTCGCCGAGGCGGTTCTAACAAGTACCCACAATCTATGTTTTCGAGCTGAAATATGAAAAACGTCAGTTTTTCATCTGTAAATTTTCAGTCTTTGGAGGTGAAATTTTCTTTATAGTCGAATAGGCGTGTTTTCGTAATGGCAACTGTGTTTATATTTGATAACTTCCGTATGAAACAAGGAAGCCAGTCCAACGACAAATTGGTTGATTTCTCGCCAATAACGTATATCACTCTATGGACAAATTCGGCAGACGACAAACTCATGATCATTTTCTCATTTTCTGCCTAAAATAGGCCTTGACATTTCATGCAAATTTTGTCGTAAAAGCATATGTTCTTGGAAAACTAAGGAAAATATTTCAAATTGTCGTCTGATGAAACTTTTACCCAGCATGCTAAGCATTAACCAACCATGTACAACTTTGCTAATTGCAGTGTAAATGCACAATATTGTTATTTTCTATTTCCATCACAAAAACATACCTATATAATTTTAACCCCCTTAAACCCCACTTTTATATAGTAAAACTGGGGTTTACAGGGGTATACATTATTTTTCTTATTACTGCTCAATACATAGATTGTGGGTACTCGTTAGAACCGCCCCATCGAGGCGGTTCTAACGAGTACCCACAATCTATGTTTTGAACAGAAATAGGAAAATATCAGACTGTTTTTATCTGAAAACTTTTAGTTTTTGGTGGTGAAATTTTCAATATATTTGAATAGGCGTGTTTTCATAATGTGATGTATATTGAATCTGGAATGATTATACATACATACATACATACATACATACATACATACATACAAAATCTCAGGCTAAATTAATAATCAAACTATATCTTTAGAAAAAAATTATGTGATTCTGTCCGAAATAGATAAATAAATAAATAAATAAACGCAAAGTAAGAATCGATACAATTTCAGAATTGTCCTGCGCAAGGTAGAAATTCTCACTTTTTGAGCAAAGTGAGAATTCTTACCTTGCGCCATACAAGTCCGAAATTGTCTCTGTGCAAAGTAAGAATCGGGATAAGGTAAGAAAAAATCAGTATGGTGATCAACCGTTGAATGTATAATTCTATTTAGCTTTAATTTTAATCGATCTTATTATATTTTTACTTTCGTATTCCAAAAGAATTTCTGTGTGTGGTGTCAAAAGCAATTAAATAATAACTCATCTTTTTACCGCTCCTTGCTACTAGAAAACCGAGGATGCACATGAAAGAACGATAGAACATTTTGTTGTTGTTATGATATTTAAGTTATCTGCTAGAAAAAAAAAAAGGATTTTCCTACTTGCGGTCAGTAAACTGTACCTGACTAAGTTTATAAAATATATTGTTTTTAAGAAAACTAAACTATCTTTTAAATTGAAATTATTAGTACAGTCGAACCTCAATAGCTCGAACACCGATGGCTCGTTTACCATGGCTAATTCGAACTCATTGTTGAATCCCTACGAAATTCTTCCGATAGCTCAAGAAAACAAATATTTAGGGAAATTTTCTTATTTTATCTTGAAATAGTAAGTTGTGTGCACTCATTAGAATCGCCTCGTCGAGGCGATTCTAATGAGTACACTCAACATACAATTATTGTGTAGAAAATCGAAAAGATTTCCCAAGTTATCGCTATTTGCTTTCTGACCTGGCGCCATGATTAACCCTCGAACTATCCATATCGCGAACAAATTTCTGCGGCCCCAAAGACGTTCGAAATTTGAAGTTCGACTGTATTTAGTAAAACAAACTTAATTTTAAACTTCAAGGATGAGTTTGTTTCTTTACTTGCAAAATTTACGGAAGAAGAAAGTGATAAAAAATATCATATATCAAAAACTTTGGTCTGGTCTTATGATGCAATCCCTTTTTAACTAACTGCAGTAGAATAATGTAATATGTGGTGTGAAATGTTTCATGCAACTTGATATATAGTAATCAATATTCTTGCGTGGTATTTTGCAATGTGTCAAACGTTTTTGACAGGGGACAGGGTATGACATAAAATACTTATTTTTAAATTACACCAGCACGTAACTGACGGGTATTTGTTGAATTGGATCTCTGATTACACACGACAGAAAATAAAGAGTTTTTATTAGATCTTGCATATCAGATGTTAAAAGGGTCGATGCTCAGTGTTAGGTCCTATACTGTTTTAATTTATATTAACGATATTTCTGAATACTTAACTTGACAAGACTGTTTGCATATGACAGATCCTTGTTCTATTTAACATCAACTTTAGCAGATATAAAATGGATTGTAAATCATGATCTTTCATCACGAGAACATACCTATATAATTTTGACCCCCTAAAACCCCACTTTTATATAGTAAAACTGGGGTTTACAGGAGTATACATTATTTTTCTTATTTCTGCTCAAAAACATAGATTGTGGGTACTCGTTAGAACCGCCTCGGCGAGGCGGTTCTAACGAGTACCCACAATCTATGTTTTTGAGCTGAAATAAAAAAAAGATCAGGGTTTTTATTCTAAAAAAAATCAGATTTTGGAGGTAAAATTTTCTATATATTTGAATAGGCGTGTTTTCGTAACTAGTCGAATGTGCAAAGCAGTGGCTCATAACATTAAATTCTATCATTACGAAAACACGCCTATTCAAATATATAGAAAATTTCATCTCCAAAAACTGAAAATTTTTCAGATAAAAAATTCTGATATTTTTCAAATTTCTGCTCAAAACATAGATTGTAGGTACTCGTTAGAACCACCTCGATGAGGCGGTTCTAACGAGTACCCACAATCTATGTTTTGGGGCAGAAATTAGAACAATAATGTATACCCTTGTAAACCCCAGTTTTACTATATAAAAGTGGGGTTTAAGGGGGTCAAAATTATATAGGCGTGTTTTCGTGATGGAAAACTGAAGCAGTACTTTTTACTTGGAAAATTTTCGACACTTTCCCAATTTAATTTTCAAATAATACCCAAATTAAATTTGTTGTAAATCATTAGCATTTATGTTTAACTTTCAGCAGCAATGGCAAATGGCATAAACACATAGACAATATCTTAAATAGTGGCATCATGAGAAAGCTTAGATTTACACTTAGGAGAGCTTAAAATCAGATATGTCTTACGAGTAATAGACTACTCATCAGTGGGATGGGACAACTACAGAGATCAAGACGCTTTTGCACTAGAAAAGTTACAAACGAAGATTCTAGAATAGTTACTGGCTTGACTAGATCAGTTTCATTTGGCAGATTATTATAGAGAATATGGATGGGTTGCGTTATCAGAACGCCGCAAGATTCAGAAACTACATTTTATGTAAAGCAATTAATGGACAAGTACCGTCTGATATAAGCGATATTATTCCCCCTTACTACTAACTATTCATTAAGAAACCGAGATAACATCACCGTTCCATTTTGCAGAACAGAACTATTTCGAAACTTTTGCATACCGTATTCTGTTCCGTTATGGAATAATCTGGATGAAAATAAAGCAATTCTTCATTCAGTTTGGAGTACCGCAATGCTACTTATGTGGTGATAGATATTTATCTGTTATGCATGCAAGAATAAGAAATAAATAATGCAGTAATTTGAATAGGGACTTGCATCCTTTTTTTTTTTTTTTTCTGGTTAATTAAGCCACTTTTGTGATTGTAACTTAGAATACAAGAATGCTGAATATTACTTTTTTCGCTCGGCGCCCGAATAATCTAACCGAACATACAGGACTGTTTAATGAAACTCACAATGTTCATCCTCTTAACCTTGATATCCTACTCTATGGTGTTTTCTAGTTGCCTTTCGAGGACAATATGTCTTTCATTCAAATCCGTTCAGATATACATAAATAATATTTTTGCATAAAAAGCAGTGCCGCACGTTATTAACAGCCGTGCATTAACCGGCGAAAAGCCGTGTATTTACAAGACAATTCACGCGCTGTTAATGCTCGGCTACGCAACTTTCAATATGCCTGTACCGGGGCCATAGAATTGCTGCCGTCACGAGATATGTTCTGTCCGGCCCTAGAACGAGCATAGTCCGTGGAAATTTCATTCGCGAGACATCGGCGAAAAGGTGAAACAAAATAGTGCAAGAAATAACGCGAAATGTAGCAAATGTTTTCAGTTTTTTATGCAATAATAGCGATGAAACATGTTTTTTCAATGCATTAACATTCGCCAGGTCTCTTGGGAGGTGTTGAAAACCGCGGCCTTCAGCCTCGGTTTTCAACGCCTCCCACGGGACCTGGCGAATGTTAATGCATGAAAAACCATGTTTGATCCCTATACTGGTAGATTCTCAGGAAGTCAGTGCGTAGATAAATTACTTCTCTACCGCCTCCTGTGCTTCAGCCTGCCCGCAAAGAGACACGCAATCCTATTTATATTTATTTATTTATTTATTTACAGTCGACTCTCGTTATCTCGATCTCGCTTATTTCGAATAACCGCTTATCTCGAAGTGAAATTCTGGTCCCTGTTTCAACATGGAAATCTAGGAACAGGTAGCAAAATATTGTGGAAAAGAGGAGAAATTGCTCCTAAGGAGCAAATTCTCCTCTTTTCCACAATGTTTTCAATATGCCTCTAACTTCAGGAGTCAAATTACATATTCATTTGTTCAATGGGGTTGTTCGATTTATGGTTTTCCGCATTTCTGCAACGCTGATATTTCGAGGTACGGATATCTCGATGTGTTTCAGAGAGTCCCTTGGAATTCGAGATAACGAGAGTCGACTGTATTAATTTTCGTGTTTCATTCAGTTAGTACACATACTTCATTTATCTAACTCAGATATTTGGCAATGTCACGTGATTGTTGTTGTGCGTTAAAACTGTAGTGGGAGAGCCGTAACTAATGTTGAGAAAACTTGTGGCCTAACCTGCATTGTATACATCTGTATTTGTCATGTAAAGTTGCAATAATATACAATCGACTCTCGTTATCTCGAAATCCAAGGGGCTCTATGAAATACTTCGAGATATCCGTACTTCGACATATCAGATTTGCGGAACTGAGGAAAACAATTAATCGAACAACCACCTTTAACAGAATTTGGCTCCTAAGTTAATTGAAAATATTGTGGAAAGGAGGAGAAATTGCTCCTAAGAAGCAATTTCTCCTCTTTTCCATAATATTTTGTTGCCTGTTGGTAGATCTCTGTGTTAATACAGGGACCAGATTTTCACTTCGAGATAAGCAGTTATTCTAAATAAGCGAGGTCGAGATAATGAGAGTCGACTGTATGTTTATATAAATGCGAAATATATTTTGGAGGATATCCCAACAGAGAAACAAATCCGACAAAGCCTGCATATCCGCCTTAAAGTCTGCGCTTCCGCGCAGTCTCATCAGTCTTTGTTGCTCGTTGATACATTCTACACTATTCAGTACTCCTTGAAGCAGACAGCATATTTTGCTCAGACAGCGCAGATATGCAAGTTGATCTGAGCATTCACTAGATAAGCATATCACCTGAAGCCGAGTTTGCACATGACGCGAACTCGTAATAATATCCAGAGGTGTAAATTCAAGTCCACGTCATGCAGAAAAGTATTTTAGAGACATATGCGATCCGAAAAGGCCAATATCAGACCGAGCCTTCACGCAGTCTCATTAATTCCTGTGTCGTCCATTGAAATGTTAGATCTTATGTTTCTATAAGCGAAAGCCCTGACGAAGCTGCTCATAGTTTGTTTTGTTTGGTGAATCGTCTGCTTGTCGTTCGATTCATGAAAATGACAAGCTGAATTTTCTCTATAAAAATTATTTAATAAAACAACATGAAAATATCATCTGCTATACCTAGTTAGGATGTTAATATCAGTGTGTTTTTAGAAGTATTACCATACAATAGGAGAGTGCAGTACTTTATTTTCTCAGAAAAACGACAAAATAGTAATAATAATAACAATAAGAAGAAGAAAGAAAACAGAATGTCATCAGCTACAGTTTTGTTTGGCGCTTTTAGGGTTACATTGTAATGATGAAATACTTGACTAAATTGCCGCATTAACCCTAGTCCTGCTGAGCCCGAATAGACCCTGCCTTTGTAAACAGTGTTGATCCAGATCATTTGGCTTCTCCAAAAGCCAACTGATCTGGATCAGCACTGTGTGTCATTAAGTATGTGAGTTTGTATCAGAAACCTAGCTCAAGTAATTTGATTGGCTGAAATTTAGACATGAGCATGGCAGCTTAATTTATTCTGCATGACAAGGGTCTGTAGTGTGTATTGTATGGTTTTAATTTTTTTTTTTTTTTTTTTTTTTTTGTATTCGAGATAAGATTATTTTATTGGATATTGTTCTTGGATCATTTAAACTTTTCAAGACCATTCACCCAGGTAGCATTCTACATAAATCTACAGCGGGCCGTTAGCGGCCCGTCAGCTACCCTGACGGGCCACTAACGGCCCGCTATAGATTTATGCAGAATGCTTACTAGGCAAACTCGGAAGTCAAAACCCTTCAAGAGGATGAATCACTTGTTGATGTGTCTGAACGACTGCTGGATGAGTGGAAAACAGTGTAGACCCTCTGTGGCCTCTGATCTGGATCTACATTGTTTGCTCAGGTCTGTCTGTAACAGTACTACCCTTAACGTCCTATTGTATGGTAATACTGCAATCTTCGATGACTCAAACGCACTGATATATTTGTTTGTTTGTATGTGTTGAGGTTTACGGCCCAGTCAACCCGATGGGGTCATGTCGAGCGCGGTCAGTTTACCTAACCACACGTTTACTGGGCAGGCTTAGTCCTCTAAGACCTAACTACATGTTTACTGGGCAGGCTTAGTCCTCTAATCGGTTAACCAGTATAGTGCACATTCTTTCGCCAGAAACTGACAACTACCCTTCTTGAATCAGCGGAAGGGAGAGAATGACCGTAGGAAAATATTTCGTGATCAATCTCCACGAAAGAATGATGTCGACCTCGGCGGGGGTTGAACCCGCGTCCTCCTGGTCTCCAGTCGGACGGCGCATCCAGCTGAGCCACCGAGGCCGGCTTGATATAGTTGACTGTATAAACATTCATATTCATCACGAAAACATACCTATATATTTTTGACCCCCTTAAACCCCATTTTTATATAGTAAAACTGGGGTTTACAGGGGTATACATTATTTTTCTTATTTTTGCTCAAAAGCATATATTAAGGGTACTCGTTAGAACCGCCTCACCGAGGCGGTTCTAACGAGTACCCACAATCTATGTTTTGAACAAGAATATGAAAAATATCAGAATTTTTTATCTGAAAATTTTCCTTTTTTGGTTGTAAAATTTTCAATATATTTGAATAGGCGTGTTTTCGTAATGTTGGGTTCGAAACATTTTCAAGCTAATGTTACTGTATAAAAAATGATAAGTGAAATGGTTTTTAACCGGATATATCAAATGACAGATTCCGTTTCTCCTTGTGAAACTTGTACTGTTATTCTAATTCATCTAATTTATCCTTCGAATCCTCTGTATATAGGCAACTGAGGTGTGTGTGTGTGTGTGTGTGTGTGTGTGTGTGTGTGTGTGTGTGTGTGTGTGTGTGTGGAGAGGGGGGGGGGGGGGGGGTCGGGAGAGTGGTTGGATGGTGCGAAGTTGTCGTGTATCTTACGTCACCGAGGCGTCCAACTGATATTGGCTTACAGTTGGACAATGCTTGCTATCCTTGTAGCAGGTAAGGATAGAGCGGGAATAAATTTTATTTCTTCTGTTTCTTCACTTTCATTCCTGTTCCTCTTTCTTCCCTGTTTATCTCTTTCATCTCTTCTACTATCTCTTCTATCTCTTTTGTCCCTTTCTCTGGGAGACGACACAAAGTGACCCACAAGGGTTGACGTGTCGTTAAACCTCAACACAATCAATATAGGCAACTGGATCCAGTTCCATTTCTCGTGATTCTGTTGCGATTGTACACATACATTAATAAATATTCTTTCTGCTGTTTCTTTTTTTTTTTTTTTCTCTCTCTCTCTTTTTTTTTCTTTGTTTTCTTTCTGGATATTTTTGTAGTACCGATTCGTTTCACTTTTACAGAATAGAATAGAATTCGTTTTTTTTTTTTTTTTTTTTTTTTTGTTTTTTTTTCCCAGGCAAGGACCCTCGCAGGCATTAAACAAATACATGCAATATTATTTGGTCACAAAACATATACTTCTGGTCAACATGACAGATTATATATATATCAATAAGCAAATGATTGTGAACAATATTGCAATGAGAAATGTATTGTGAGACTGATGAATGATGGCTGAATGATTTTTATATGTATATGTAGTATTATTTATTATTTTTTTCTTCGCACTATATATGCTTATAAGCCAATTTATGATATAATTTGCTCTTTGTACTCTTAATCATTCCTAGATATAGTACGAATAACACGATTACGCTGTTTAAAAATAATAATAATAATAATAAAAAAAAAAAAAAAAAAAAAAGTAAAGGCGAAGCAGATTAAAAAGGCAGTATTTAGACTTCCTTCTAAATCCCTCTTTGCATATATTAATGTGTATATGTAATTGTTGTACACTATGCATCATGGAAACATGCCTATTTAGTTTTGACCCTCATAAACCCCACTTTCGTATAGTAAAACAGGGGTTTACAGGGGTATACATTATTTTTGTTATTTCTGCTCAAAAACATAGATTGTGGGTACTTGTTAGAACCGCCTCGGCGAGGCGGTTCTAACGAGTACCCACAATCTATGTTTTGAGCAGAAATAAGAAAACTGTCAGATTTTTTATTTTGAAAATTTTCAGTTTTTTGGAGGAAAAATTTTCTGTATATTAGAATAGGAGTGTTTTCGTAATGGTATTACAATAAAATATTGTTTAAACCAATACTTTGGGCAATTACGGTACATTCGAAATTAAATGGAAATGAGTCGCAACGGCAGAAATCGTACCTTCGGACACGTGCACCCAGCGAAGATTCCGATCAGCCTGCGCATCCGCGCCGTCTGATCAGTCTTCGTTGTCCTCATGAAGAACACTGCATCCTTGGCTATAAACGCCCAGTGAAGATTCTGAATATTTGCTTGGCGCACTTGTCGGAAAGGTACGTTTTCATCACGAAAACATGCCTATATAATTTTGACCCCCTTAAACCCCACTTTTATATAGTAAAACTGGGGTTTACAGGGGTATACATTGTTTTTCTTATTTGAGCTCAAATACATAGATTGTGGGTACTGGTTAGAACCGCCTCGTCGAGGCGGTTCTAACAAGTACCCACAATCTATGTTTTATTCAGAAATATGAAAAAATATCAGAATTTTTTATCAGATATTTTTCATTTTTCGGTGGTAAAATTTTCAGTATATTTGAATAGGCAGGTTTTCGTAATGTTCTGACGTTGCAACTCAAATGAATTTATTACAAGCCGCAGTTAAGATCATTGGATACACGTGTTAGTTTTTCTGCCATTTTCCAAAGGGAGGATAATTTTGGTGACATTTTGTTTGCACAGGCGTAAAAAAAAAAAAAATAAATAAAATAAAAAATCGCTGTGTTTCCACTTACCCTATCGATTCAGTTTCAAACACCCGACTCTGCTATTTTTTTTATCAGCAATAATGCAAAATGAAAATGAAAAGCTCCGACCCTAAACAAAATACCTGTATTTTCAGGCCCGACCCTGTTCTTTTCTTGATAAAAAATAGAAAAATAATAAAAAGTTGCGCCTACCAATTTTTTTTTTAAGCATGTTAGTGGAAACACAGCTATTTTTTATGCCTTATCTGTACACTAAATGCGTTCTGTAAAGGGGTCTACTCTAAAAGGAAAGAATTTGCATCCCTGCTCCCCTTGGGAGCAAATTCTTTTTGTTTAGAGTAGACCCCATTTCAGAAGGCACAAAGACAATTTTAACAGAGTCGCATTCCCTGAAAATGCACCAGTTACTCTTAAGCAAAAAAATTCTTTCATTTTAGAGTAGACCCCGTTTCAGAAGGCACAAAGACAATTTTAACAGAGTCGCATTCCCTGAAAGTGCACCAATTACTCTTAAGCAAAAAACAAATTGTGAAAGGTTCGCATATTTAAGTTTATCTAAGTTGCAGGTACTATAACTCGATTACAGTCGAACTTCAATGCCTCGAACATCTTTGGGACCATAGGGAATTTGATCTAGACATGGGTAGTTCGAGCCACTGAGGATGAATCATAGTATCAGGTCAATAAGCAAATGGAGATAATTTAGGGCTGCCTTTTCGATCCATTACGAAAACACGCCTGTTCAAATATCTAGAAAAGTTTACCTCCAAAAACTGAAAATTTTCAGATGTAAAACCTCTGATATTTTCCCTATTTCTGCTCAAAACATAGATTATGGGTACTCGTTAGAACCGCCTCGGCGAGGCGGTTCTAACGAGTACCCGCAATCTATGTTTTTGAGCAGAAGTAAGTAAAATAATGTATACCCCTGTAAACCCCAGTTTTACTATATAAAAGTGGGGTTTACGGGGGTCGAAACTATATAGGCGTGTTCTCGTGATGTTCTACAAAATAATGGTATGTTGAGTGCACTCAATGAGGCGATTCTAGTGAGTACACACAACATACGTTTCATAGTGACATAAGACGCTTCACCTTAAATGTTCATAGATATTTGAACAATTGGAAGGATTTCTTATAGGCTCAAAAACAAATTCAAATCAGCCACAATAAACAAGCCATTGAAGTTTCACTTTAATGTGTGATTTATGATGCCCCCGCCGTTTTCAATGGGGGAGGGGCGGGGGTAAAATCCACCAATTATTTTGGGAGTTTTGGCCCTTTTTCAACTTTGAAAAATGGTTTCCGTGCGATATCTTTTGAAAGGATTGGTGTATTGGATTGAAATTTTATACACAGGTATATAATCATAAAATGTAGGTCAAGTTCGATTTAAAAATAAAATCCACCTATTATTTTGGGAGTCATGGCCCTCTTTCAACTTTGAAAAATGGTTTGCGTTCCATAACGTTTGGAAAGATTAGTGTATTGGATTCATATTTTATACACAAGCATATAATTATAAAATATAGGTCAAGTTCGATTTAGGGTAAAATCCACCAATTATTTTTGGAGTTACGGCTCTTTTTCAACGTTGAAAAATAATTGAAAAATGGTTTCCGTTCGATATCCTTTAAAAAGATTAGCATATTGGATTGAAATTTTATACACAGATATATAATCATAAAATGTTGGTCATGTTCGATTTAGGTTAAAATCCACCAATTATTTTGGGAGTTATGGCCCTTTTTCAACTTTGAAAAATGGTTTGCGTTCCGTAACTTTTGAAAAGAGGGACAGAGAGAGACAGAGAGAGAGAGAGAGAGAGAGACAGACAGACAGACAGACAGGCAGGCAGACAGACCGGGGGGGGGGGGGGGGGGGTGGAGGTGGGGGGTGGTGCACGCGCGCTTAGTTGTAGAATTTAGGAATTCTTCCATTTTGTCAAATATTCAGCAGATTTTGAGCTATTTCGAGAAACATATTCATTGTCCTTGATGCTCGTTGGTTGCCTTTGCGCTTTGGCAACATAACGGTATTCTAGGTGCTCAGGTGAGCGATACAGGACCTGGGTCCTCTTGTTTTGGATGTCGGAATTTGTAAAATGTAGGGAAAAAAAATATTGGCAATATATAATAAAAACTCAATGACTGGAACACCGATAGCTTGTTTATGATGGTTCATTCCAACTCGTTTTTCGCTCCGTAGAAAAGTCTTCCAATAGCCCAAGAAAACCAATATTTAAGGATATTTTAGGAAATTTTAGGAAAGCTCATCTGAGCTTTGCTCAGGATGAGCTATAGTGATCATTTTTTGTCCGTCGTCCGTCCGTCCGTGCGTCTGTCCGTCCGTCTGTTAACACTTTCAAACGACAACTCCTCCAAAGCCGTCGATGTGATGTGCCCCTAATTTTGTAAGAATATTGCTTTGGTAGGGGGATTTAAAAATAACTAAAATTATGATGATCTGGCTCTTGGTTTGGGTGCCATGGCAACAGAAAGCTCCCATAGACTTATAATTGGAAAATGGTAAAATAGCATTTTCTCCATAACAACTAAAGTGATATAAATCATATTTGGTAGTTATGATCATCTAATGATTGTCTACATAGTTTATGTTTTTTTATGACCAGTGGCCATTTTGTTTGGTTGCCATGGCAACATTTAATTTTTAAAACTGAACTTTTTAAATGACAACTCCATCAAAACCACTGAAGCAGTATGATTCTAATTTGGTACAAATGTGGCTTAGGTAAGGGCAATCCAAAATAGCTAAAATTATGGTGGTCTACCGCTTGGTTTGGTTGCCATGGTAACAGAAAGTTCCCATAGACATAATGGGAGAATGGTTAAATTGCATTTTCTCCATAAAGACTTAAGTAAAGTGAACCATATTTGGCAGTTTTGATTATCTGATGATTGTCTACCCAGTTTATGTGTTTGATGACCAGCGGCAATTTTGTTTGGTTGCCATGGCAACATTAAATTAAAAATAAAAAGATATCTCCTTCAAAACCACTGATGCAGTATGATTCTAATTTGGTACAAATGTTGCTCGGTTAAGGGTAATTCAAAAAAGCTAAAATTATGGTGATCTGCCTCTTGGTTTGGTTGCCGTGGCAACAGAAAGCTCCCATAGACTTACAATGGGAAAAAGGTTAAATTGCATTTTCTCCAATACAAGTGACATATTTGGCAGTTATGATCATCAGATGATTGTCTACCCAGTTTATGTATTTGATGACCTGTGGTTATTTTGTTTGGTTGCCATGGCAACATTAAATTTAAAAAAAAAAAAAAAAAAAAAGATTGAATGCCAATTCTTCCGAAACCACTGAAGCAGTAGGACTCTAATTTGGAACAAATATCGTTTGGCTAAGGACAAATCCAAAATAGGAAAAATCTGGCGGTCTGCCTCTTGGTTTGGTTGCCATGGCAACATAAAGCTGCCATAGACTTCTAATCGAAAATGGTTAAACTGCACTTTCTCCATAACCAGTGAAGTGATGTGAACCATTTATTTGGAGTTATGATCATCTGATGATTGACTACCCAGTTTATTTGTTTTATGATAAGTGGCTATTTTGTTTGGTTGCCATGGCAACATTCAATTTTGAAAAAAGGACTTTTTTCAAATGACAACTTCGAAACCACTGCAGCAGTATGACTCTAACTTGGTAAAAAGTTGCTTGGGTAAGGGCAATTCAAAATAGCGAAAATTTTGGTGGTCTGTCTCTTAGTTTGGTTTCCATGGCAAGAGAACGCTCCCACTGACTTATAAAATAATAATAATAATAATAATAATAATAATAATCGACTTTATTTATAGAAGGTAACACATTTAGCAAACTAGTACTAATCTTCCATGTGGCCCTCTTTTTTCCTGGGTAGAAACCAGTACTAAGCAAATTACTAAGCAATGTGTATAAAGTCTCTTGCTCAAGGAAGCAGCACTTGATGTTAGTGTGGATCGAACCCGGTACCTCTCGATCTCAAGTCCGACGCTTTACCACTGCACCACAGCTCTCCGCTAGGAAAATGGTTAAATTGCATTTTTATGCCGTGCCACAAAAAGTGGAAAGTGTATTATGTTATACCGTCATAAAATTTTGAGTGTCCTTCCTTCTGTCTTGGCAAACATCTAAGGTTTAGGGGATATGTTTGGGCTATTTTGGAATATTTTTAGGTTTATTCCATTAAAAATGCATTAGCTAACCTCTAAACCAAAAAATAATAATTTGGAGAAGAAGAATGTGTAAAAAAAACACATACTGCTTCTTCAAAACCAAGAACTGCTTAAATGATGATCCTTTCAATATTTGCAATGACAGAATTGATAAATATTTTGCATAACAAATGAATATCTGCAGTGGCTATTTCACTCAATTGAGCGAGTTGTGGCCCATGGGCCTCTTATTTAGTCATGAAAATTAATGTTGTGATACTCATTATGGCACAAAAAGCAGTGCCGACGTTATTACGAGTAACAGCCGTGCATTTACTTGCGAAAAGCCGTGTATTAACAAGGAAATCCACGCGCTGTTAATGCACAGCTATGCCACTTTCCATATGTTCGTGCCGGGGCCATCGAATTAATCCGACACTTTCAAAGCGATCAGCTGTCATCAGCTGTTTACTGTCTGGCCCCGGAACGAGCATAGTCAGTGGACATTGCGTTCGCGAGACACCGGTGAAAAGACAAAACGAAATAGTGCTAGAAATTTGGTAAAACGTAGCAAATGTTTCATTACGAGAACACGCCTATTCAAATATACTGAACATTATAACCACCAAAAAATGAAAATTTTTCAGATAAAAAAATCGGATATTTCTCATACTTCTGGTCAAAACAGAGATTGTAGGTACTCGTTAGAACCGCCTCGGCGAGGCGGTTCTAACGAGTACCCACAATCTATGTTTTGGGCAGAAATAAGGCTGCAGAAAGCACATGCGATCAGCAGAGATTCTGATCAGACTTCGCGGATGCGCAAGCTGATCTGAGTTTGCTAGTCGCATAAGTCTTATTGTAGATTTTGTCGTGCGCTGGTTCAAATTTTTATTTCTTTTCTCCAGCTTACAACACGTTTGATCCACTACAGATAGGATGATTTCAGTGAAACTGAAGTTTACGGAGAAACAAAAATGGTTGAAACTCCTATTTTTCGGATTTACGAGTCATTTGTTTAGGTCGCAGTATTGGCCATGTGAGGCTGTGTAAACTGTTCCTACATGTAACAGAAAAAAAAAACCATCATTAAAGCAGACATAACACTGGAAATGCTAAATTTATGAATCAGCCGAACATTCAGAATTGAAAATGGGATCAGACATAAGTACATGTAAGCCATCCGAAGAGGGAGCCGATGATTTCGACGAATGGGATTTCTGTGGGCGACAGAAAGAAATAAGTGAAATAGTGGATCTTATAAATTCAAAGTCGGTGAAAACTCTGTTGATTCATGGCGCAAAGAAGATAGGCAAGTCGCGAGTATTGAAACAGGTTATAGTAGACGACAGGTTAAATGATTACCAAGTTAAAATATATGTTGACTTTGACATGTTTTTTGAACCCAATCTTGCACAAACAGTTGACTTTATACAACAATTCTGTGCTGCAGTAGATGTCGAACTGAAAGAAGAATTAGGTGTGTGCAACAGATGCAACTTATGCGCTAAAGGGAAAGAGCGTTCTTGTGTGATTAAACGTGTAACGGCTCTTTTAGCCCTAGGGATGAAACAACAAAAACTCTTACTCTGCTTTGACAATGCCGACAATATTTGGCGATCAGAACTGAAAGAAGAATTCTTGAATTTCTGCAACACAGTGACAACGAAATGTAAGAACACTAAAATGATGATAACTAGTACCGTCCGGTCACACATGACTTCAAAAGGGAGTGAAATGTACTTGCTGCGCAGGATGGAGCCTTTAGATTTAAAGAAATTACTCATTCAGGTGATGCAGCACTCACATTTAGTCGAATCCAATACGTCAGTAGACACAGAGGATCCATTACTCAATGCCATTGCAAGTCTCTGTGATGGGATTCCCTCTTGCGCTCTCACATTAGGTATGTTTCAAGGGAAAAGCCTAGTCAATGCAATGTATGCCTGAAGATATTCAGTTTTAGAAATCAATCCTCTTAGCACAAATATGATCAAAATTGACAAAGAAATGATAGATGTACAAAAAATGTAATTTAAAAGTTTATATAAATGTGACCATGGGTACCGCCATTTTGAATATCTAAATAGAGATTTGATTTTTGTAAGACGCACATACATGTAAAAACTGCCTGTTGACTAAAATATGCCGCACTTTTGTGGGCTAGTTGATAGTATATATGCAAAAGAACAGATTTACAGGTATAAAGCAATACAATTTTTACCAGTGGTAATTTATTGCATTTTTTTGCATAGTGAATTAGGTTTCTATAACGTCACTTTCTAGCAAAGATGGCATCTTCTATGAAAGCAGTTTCTGGATATTCAAAGTCCGATAATTTTGTTTTATTTCTCGTCAATTTTTATACTTTTCCACCAAATTGATCAGCTTAGTAGGATCGTTATTTTCTTTCAAATTTATAATTTGAATTAGGGTTTCTCTTAATCTTCAGGTGGTAGTTTCACAATTTATCACACTGCTGATTTCCACTTTTTACTATATAAAGTTATGAACTAGTGAGGGAGGAGGGGATGTTAAATAAATAAAGCCTTTCCATTACTCTACATAATAGGATGTATCAAATAAATATTTTTCTAATTGTTCATAAAAAGCATATGTTGTGGGTACTCATTATAAGCGCATCGGTAATGAGCTTCTAATGAATACAACAACATATGGTTTCATGGAGAAAGAAGAAGATAAATATCTGTAAGTTTTGGTTGAAAAACAACAACAAAAACACCTTGTCTAGAGCTATGATATCTCTTTATGGTTGAGCCTCAGAAATATAGTTTATGTGTTACGTATAAAACCAGGTACCAATAAAACCAGGTAACAATAAGAAAAGAGAACCAGATACCTTTTCCTTCCCAAAGAGTGGAGGTAGAATAGTCCACTCAGGCGTAAATGTGTTAACCCTTGTCAAGCTGAATAAAGTAAGATGCCGCGCCCAATTATTCTTTTCAGCCAATCAGATAGTTTGATCCGGGTTTTTGATAGAAATTCACATATTTAATGACACACAGTGCAAATCCAGATCAATTGGCTTCTAACTGATCTGGATCTACACCGTTTGCTGAGACGGGGCATGTCGTGTTCAGCAAGAGAAGGGTTCATTCCATTTTTTTTTTATTTTGTTTATTGTTCAGGAACCATTCTTAAGGAAGACGATGGTCTAATTGAACCAATTGATTTAGTTCAGCTCCTGCTAACAAACTTTCTGGACACTTTGAACCCAGATTTGTTCCCGGAAGAAGATAGACCAGGTATAATCTAGGGTCCTGATGTGTGGTCTGAAATTCTCTGATCACGAAAACATGCCTATATAATTGGACCCCCTTAAACCCCGATATAGTAAAACTGGGGTTTACAGGGGTATACATTATTTTTCTTATTTCTGCTCAAAAACATAGATTGTGGGTACTCGTTAGAACCGCCTCGCCTCGCCGAGTACCCATAATCTATATTTTGAGCAGAAATATGAAAAATATCAGAGTTTTTTACCTGAAAAATGTCGAATTTTGGAGGTGAAATTTTCTATATATTTGAATAGGCGTGTTTTCGTAATGTAAACTGAGATTCTAGCTTATTCTTTTAAAACAAAACATTATTCTATATAATGTCGATGTCGATTATAAAAGAGATAATTTCTTCTTTTTTGTTGTTGTTTTGTTTTATAAGTATGCCTCTTTTTTAATTTTTTTATTTCCTTTATTCAGTTTTCTTTATTTTTTTTTTTATTTTTTTTTCTTATTATTTTATTTTAATTTTTTTTTAATTTTATTTTTCTTTATTTATTTATTATTATCAGTATCATTATTATTTTTTTTTGCTATTCTTTACAATATTCAGATTTTTCTTTATTTTTTTTAAACCCTTGTTTTTCTTTAATCTATATTTTGTGTTTATTTCTCTCTGATCAGTATAAAAATGTCCATTATTTTCCAATCAGTAAACCCCATCAGGACCCTCATAATATATCAGAAAAAATAAGTTATTCACATGTTTATTTGAGCCGCTACGTTAGAGAACGTATATTCAAACATGTGCGCCCAGCGAAAATTCAGATCAGCCTGCGCAATCGCGAAGTCTGATCAGAATCTTCACTTGGTGCATTTTGGGATAGCCCAATGTACAACGTTTATTCATTGGACAACGAAGACTCTTATAAGTCTGCGCCGATGCGCAGGATGATCTGAGTTCTCGTTTAGGCGCACATCTTAGCATCACGAAAACATACCTATGTAATTTTGACCCCCTTAAACCCCACTTTTATAAAGTAAAACTGATTTTAGAGGGGTATACATTATTTTTCTTATTTCGGCTCAAAAACATAGATTGTGGGTACTCGTTAGAACCGCCTCGCCGAGGCGGTTCTAACGAGTACCCACAATCTATGTTTTTGAGCCGAAATAAGACCCACAATCTATGTTTTGAGCAGAAATATGAAAATTAACAGATATTTTTCTTGAAAACTTTCAGTTTCTTGTGGTCAAATTTTCAATATATTTGAAGAGGCGTGTTTTCGTAATAAATGTACATTTTATTAGTTTGCGACCCATTCACTTAAATATTATTCAGATTTAACTATTTCTCATGAAATCAATAGGTGGTGTTTTCGCATCGGACTGAACATACATGAAGCATTAGACTAGTACAAATTGTTAGATTCTTACAGGTCTCGTGATCTCTATAAAATATCTAAAAATAAAAATCTAAACACCGTATTCGACCTAATACAATGTCTGGGAAAACCTATGGTAAAATCTGTATCTACCTATAAAAAACGATTAGCAAAGGACTTATTTGATAATGTTTATACGATTTATTGTTTCGATTTTATTTATAAAACGCATATGTTGTGGGTACTCATTTGAATTGCATCGACGAGTCGATGAAATTCAAAATGTTACCCACAAAATATGCCTTTATGACGAAGTAGACACAAGGTACACTGGCTGTAATCTGAAAAACCACGCAGTTGCTTGACTGTGCGCTTATAGGGGTATGTGCGGTAATTAGGTCGAATGCGGTAATGTAAATAAAGGAATTTCCAGGAAAGATCTCAAGCACGGAACACACCCCTCCCCGGGAACCGAATAAAGGTTCAATGACATAAAACGACACTACAAAACAGAGCGCTAACGAAGCGAAACAGTATCCGAACGAAGCGAAACAGAATTCTAACGAAACGAAGCGAACAAAACAAAGAGAAACTGCAAAAGAGGTATTCATTTGAAATAGTCACAGTGAAACTGTTTGGGACTTTAACTTGGTTATAAATCGCCAAACCGTTCTAATACAGTTCCGCTTTACATTATTTGACAAAATGATTTTTCACAAATACTAGGTGAACAAATCATGGACCATTGGCCTCATATCAAAATCTTGAGGCCAACACACGTCTCTCACAAAATTTATTACTTAAATGTACTGTCGAGTGCTGAGAACTTTTAAACCCTTAAAGCATTAGCCGCATTTGCAGCAAACGACATTCTGAATTTATTTTATCTTTCAAAGAAAATAAGTCTTGACATTTTATGTGAATCGTCACATTACTTTTTAACCCTTTAAAGCGCCAGTCACAACTGCAGCAGAAGACTTTCTGAAACATGTTTCTTTATTTTTAGAAGATGTCTTGACATTTCATGTGAATCATCTGCTTGGCGATTCACATGATATGTCAAGACGTATTTTCCCTGAAAATAATAATAATAAAAAAAAAATAGAATGTTGTCAGCGATTAATCTTGCTTGGCTCTTTAAGATTTAAGATAATTTATACAATTAAGATTAAGTCTTTTTTTATTGCATAGTAGTATACATTACACAAAGGATACAATACGGGCACTTTTTCTAGTCTGTTAAGTGAGTAATGTGACTGTAGTGTGCACATAGTAGACATTTTTCTAGTTTATTATGTGACAATAGTGTGCACATTTTGGACAATTTCTAGTTTACAAAATGACAAGAGTGTGCACATAGTATCCATTACGGACTCTTTTTTTGTAGTCTTTTAAGTGACATTAGTATGCAATAGTATACCTTTTGGACACTTTTTTTAGTTTATTAAGTGACAATAGCGTGCTAATAGTATATATTTTTGGATACCTATTCTTGTTTATTATTGCATAAAAAGCAGTGTCGCACGTTATTAACAGCCGTGCATTAACCGGCGAAAAGCCGCGTATTTTAACAAGGCAATTCACGCGCTGTTAATGCACGGCTACGAAACTTTCAATATGACCGTACCGGGGCAACAGATTTGCTGCCGTTACGTGATGTGTACTTCCCGGCCCTAGAACGAGCGTAGTCAGTGGAAATTTCGTTCGCGAGACATCGGTGAAAAGGCGAAACAAAATAATGCAAGAAATAACGCGAAATGTAGCAAATGTTTTAAGTTTTTATGCAATAATAGCGATCGAACATGGATTTTCAATTCATTAACATTCGCCAGGTCCCTAGGGAGGTGTTGAAAACCGCGGCCTCCGGCCTCGGTTTTCAACACCTCACTCGGGACCTGGCGAATGTCAATGCATGAAAAACCATGTTTGATCCCTATATTGAGGGACAGTAGTTTGCACATGGTATAAAATTTGGACACTTTGCCTAGCTTATTAAATAATAGTAATGTGCACATATTGTACAGTTTGGACAGTTTGTCTAATTTATTGAGTAACAGTAGAAAAAAAATGGACATTTTGTGTATTTATAAAGAGATAGTAGTGTGCACTTGGTTTACAATTTAGAGTTACAGTAATGGACACATGGTATAGAATTTGGACACTTTTTCAATTTTATTGAGTGACAGTAGTGTGTACATATACAATTTGGACACTTTTTTCTAATTTCCTGAGTGACAGCAGTGCGCAAAAAGTATACTATGCGGACACTTGTACTAGTTTATTGAGTGACAGTAGTGTGCACATTGTATACAATTTGGACGCTTTTTTTTTTCTAGTTTATTGAGTAACAATAGTGTTAACAAGGTATACATTTACATACATTCAGTATGTTAACAAGCTATGTTATGTTAACTGTCTACACTTTAAGGAGATTTTCAGAATTTTGCAGTTTTTAAACTTGCTTTTCAATTTGTTTGTTACTTCTAGCAGCCATTTTTGCTGCAGAAATTTGTCTAAATGAGCTTAATAACCACACAGTGTCTCATTTCTATTATATGGTGAAAGTGAGAATGCATTGCTTACACAGCTCTTGATCATGAGTTTATCGAGATAAATATTTTTTTATTATACTCTATAAATCATAAAGTGTGGGTACTCATTAGAAGCGCCTAGTGGAGGAATAAGATATTGATATTTTTGATTGCAAATGGCTTATCAAGAGCTACGAATGTTACAGCAGGCACGCAATGTTTGGACAACGTCGCATCAACGTCGATACGACGTCATGTATGACGCTGCATCGACGTTGATGCTACGTTTTAATAAAAGTAATGTGCTCGCTGGGAAGAAGTATACATTCTACGCAGTAGTATTAGTGTGATGTATGTTTTTATCTTCAGCTAAAATGTACCAACGGGAACTTGAACGTGACGTATTCAAAGCGTTCGCCAGAACATGGCTTTACGACATCTCCGAAAAAATAGAAGGGACCGAGATTACAATTCAAGATGCAATAACGGCCGTGGAAGAAAGAGGTAATTACAATACGCAATAACTCCAACTCAACAGGCTTACAATTATTTATCGTTTGATTGGCCAAGAGCAATTTGAAAAACGGGATATATATACTTTAATAAATCTATGAGCAGGAATTTCGGAACTATATTTTCGCGCAAATTTCTCAAATAAGCTATTTTGCCCATATCTGCGACATAAATATGACCTAGTTGGAATTATAAGAAATGATATTTATGTGTATTTTATCGAAATGTAACATGTAATTTGAAATGCAACATGTAAATCTCGGTTAATATGGTCATCAAATATATCCTAAATCTTGAAATAAAAGTTTTTTTTTTTTTTTTTGTTTTGTTTTTTTAAATACACTAGCTTTGAAAGTTAGCCACCAATTTCTACAGTACTAAATGAACTGAAAATGAAATAGTAAAGGTTGTCCTTAAAAGCAAAGAATATATAAAAGAACGAAAACTAGAGGCTGGATTTGAAATCTGGTTTTGTAAATAATTCTCTTCTTCCTTTGGAATTACTGCAATAATTGTCCCACAAAATATGAAATGTCCCAAGAGCTCCAGTGTAACCAGTATTTGGCAAACTGCATATTTGTACTGAACTTAAAGGTAAATTTATTGTTTACATCACGAAAACATGCCTATATAATTTTGACCCTCTTAAACCCCACTTTTATATAGTAAAACTGGGGTTTATAGGGCTATACATTATTTTTCTTATTTCTGCTCAAAAACATAGATTGTGGGTACTCATTAGAACCGCCTCGGCGAGGCGGTTCTAACGAGTACCCACAATCTATGTTTTGAGCAGAAAAATGAAAAATATCCGAATTTTTTCTCTGAAATTTTTTATTTTTTTGTGGTAAAATTTTCAGTATATTTTGAATAGGCATGTTTTCGTAAGGTTTCGTGTGGCAGGTTTGGACCAATGCAGCAGACTTCGGACCTGTAACTAGGCCAGTACGAAATTACCAAATAATATTATCATTATCTGTTATGCTTGTCATCTTCTTTCCAGATACACCAGTGGCAACTGGCGACTTTAAGTGGGAAGGGTTACGAAAATACTTAGACCACAGCATTTTTCAGAATGTTGATAGAAAGAAAGCATTATCGATTGAAATGCTATTTAAAGATTTACTTGTAAAAGCTAGTACTATTATTGAAGATAACGATGGGGGTAGGTATACTTATCTAGATCTTACTCGTATAATTGTATCTGATCAGCCTAAATGAGGTTTGCTTCTGAATAAATCCAGCGGGCACACGACGTTTATTCAGTGTCACATTAACGTCGTTGCAACCTTGTATAAACGTCGTATGTCCGATTGGCATGTACCTGCTGTTTCGAAACATCCTGGCCTGTAACGTAATATGGCCCCCGGTGGTCCAGATATATGCATAATTAAATCTACTACCAGTGTTTGCTTTTGCTAGTCTGGCCCAGAAAACTTGACACTTCGGCTTTTTTCAAATTTGTGAGTGTGTGCATTGTACACACTCACAAATTTGAAAATAGCCGAAGTGTGATTACTATTAGACTCTATTTATGTAAACGCGTTTCGTTTTGCGATATTAGTATTGTAGTCTTTTCCAGTAGCAGTCCAGCTTTCCTTATTTTTGTAACGTAATGTGTTTTGGTTTCTTGTCTCAACTCAGCAGACATTTTTATATAGTTTCTTATTTTTTCCAGAACATTAGATTTGACGTTTCATGCAAAATATTCTCCTCAACACTCCACTTAAACGGCATAAAACTGGATGTTGGAAGGAGGTTGTTGTTGCAGAGCGGTAAAATGTATGATAAAGTAGAATTTCAGGAATCAGAAAAGTGTCTGATATTAACTCAGAGCTGGCCGTTCAAGAGGGTTTCAATGTATACATTACGAAAACATGCCTATTCAAATATATTGAAAATTTTACCACCAAAAAATGAAAATTTTCAGCTAATAAGTTCTGATATTTTTCATTTGTCTGCTCAAAACATAGATTGTGGGTACTCGTTAGAACCGCCTCGACGAGGCGGTTCTAACGAGTACCAACAATCTACGTTTTTGAGCAGAAATAGTAAAAATAATGTATATCCCAGTAAACCCAAGTTTTACTATATAAAACTGGGGTTTAATGGAGGTAAGAATTATATGGGTATGTTCTCGTGATGGAGTCTGAATATCAAGGTCCGAAAGTAATTTATTAAAATTAATTTTTGTACGTCGAATAGGTTCTAGTGCTGGTCGTTCTTTTCGTGGCCTCGTGGCTGCTCGCTGTTCATGTTTTATCTTGTTCGTTGTTTTATTCGGTTCCTCTGTTGAAGTTCTTCCTTGTTTGTGCGTCAGTGATTTCATATGTGGCGTTTGTTGAGCCCTTATTTGCCATCACGAAAACATGCCTATATAATGTTGACCCCCTTAAACCTCACTTTTATATAGTGAAACTGGGGTTTACTGGGGTATACATTATTATTCTTATGTCTGCTCAAAAACATAGATTGCGGATACTCGTTAGAACCGCCTCGGCGAGGCGGTTCTAACGAGTACCAACAATATATGTTTCGAGCAGAAATATGAAAAAATATCAGATTTTTTTTCTGAAAACTTTTAGTTTTTAGTGATCATCACGAAAACATACCTATATAATTTTGACCCCCTTAAACCCCACTTTTATATAGTAAAACTGGGGTTTACAGGGGTATACATTATTTTTCTTATTTCTGCTCAAAAACATAGATTGTGGGTATTCGTTAGAACCGGCTCTGCGAGGCGGTTCTAACGAGTACCCACAATCTATGTTTTGAGCAGAAATATGAAAAATATTTGATTTTTTGTCTGAAAGTTTTCAATTTTTCGGTGATTAACTTTTCAGTATATTTGAATAGGCATGTTTTCGTAATGGAAATGTTCAATATATTTGAATAGGCGTATTTTCGTAATGCTCTTCATCTCTCTTTCTTTTGGTGCCTTGGGAGTGCTGTTCTTCGCAGTTCTTGAATTTTTGGAATACCTTCTCATATTTTTTATTGTTATGTTTACATGCTGTGTTTTTCTCTTAGAGAATTTGACCCCACCTTCCCGACTATCACTATATCAAAGTCGGGTTAGTGGGGTATTGCATTTCCATATGTTACTGATAGCTGAGACCATAAAACTCAGCCAAGATACCAATAAAATGATGTTCTGTTGTAGAATTAGTTAAGTAATACTGATAAGACAGTTAACTAGAAACCCCCACACAAAATTTTTTAATAGAAAACAACGAAATAGCTCAAAACTGATTCCAAAATCTACATCTGCATAAAAAATTAATCAAATTGCATGTTTTAAATGGTTTCCTATGTTAAAAAATAAAGATTTTAAGACTATATATTACAGTGTAGGGAACTAGTGTTATCAGAGAAAAGTAGTCCGACAGGTAAATCTTGTAATACCACCTGCTGTGAACTAGTGTATGAGAGTTGAGGGCAGTAGCCGTACCCCCCCCCCCCCCCAAAAAAAAAAAAAAAAAAAAAACAACAACAACAACAACATCTGGTTGAATTATCAGTGGAGCATGATTTTTTTGCCACTTTTTTTCTATTACATAGTAAGAGATAAACCTGTCATGAGTGGCCCCTGTCTAGCATAATGATCATCTTGTTAGGTTGCTGTACTCTTCTTTGGTTTGTGGACTGTGAACTGTCTGCCTTGGTTTGTTTGATCCTCCCTTTGTGTCATTCGAAAGCTTTGATTTGTGGTTGTACTGCTCCTCGACATCTTCTATACTATTTTTATTACAGACAACCCTCTTTAGACCGACACTCGATACAACGACAAATTTCGTTGTAATGATAGTTTGTCTGTCACGAAACCTTCGCTTAAGAGGTGACAGTTAGTCATAAATTATGCAAGAATATTGTATTTAATACTTTAAAGTAACATATGTTTTGGATATTTGTTAGAATCGCCTCAGCGAGGCGATTCTCTTTAAGGAAAAAAAACGATGTTTTTTTACATATCAGTCTGCTCATTAAGTATTCAATACAACAGCAAATTCATTTTAATGGTAACGCCTCTGGGAACAAATTTTGTCGTTGTAACGAGCATTCACTATTTGTTTATTATTTGTGATAAAGTGTATTTTTTGTTGTTACGTAATTTAGATACAGACCACGTACATGTATAATTGTTATTTATTTACAGATGGCTTGAAACTCACACATTTCGTTGGCGAGAAAAATCTCAAATTAATCAAGGAAAAGATCAGGTTAATTGGACTGGAGATGGACAAGGAAGAACTGATCAATGCGAAAATGATTGAAAAAAGACTGCGCTCCACTTTTCAGCAGACAAACAAATTAGGTATATGTACTTATGGTCTGCACCATCAAAATGATCCATACCACCTTGTACTGCCAAACTATGATCATGTAACCATTTCTTTCGTGTATCTTATTCCACCAACATACGGTATATGGCCCGCCGTGGTTCAACTATTGGTTTTCATTTACTCTGGCATACAGTAGAATTAGCCATGAGTATTCGTCTTTGTTTATTATAGTGATTAATTTGATTTTTATGTTTTCGCTTTGATGCATTGACTGAGTTGGAAGCCTTTAAGCGAACCGAATTTTTATGTATTTCTGTATTAAGAGTAGCATCGGGAGCCAGGGTGAAGTTAGCTAGCTGTAAAAGTGCTTTAAACCCCCCGGTGGTTTGCTCTACCGACCGTTCTAAGGCGGTGGTCCCGGTGTTAGTCTTACTCTTTGTTGCTTTGTGGTTTATTCTACGAGGCGATTTGTTGTATGTCTTTCCGTGTGTCATTTTGTTCTTGTGTTTTTCAGTCCTTTTAGTATTGCGATTACCTCGCTTGGGGAAGAGAGAGCTAATCTTAGTGCTTTTCGTACGTTTGTTCAGTTTGTGCTTGTTTAGATTTGTCGGTTTCCTCTTCCTCTTGGGGTCTGGGAAGGGCTGCGGTTTGTGATTGTGGCACTCCCTGGACTTTTCTCTTACCTTTTTTTATTACCACAAATACCCATATGAGTGCACAGTCAAGCAATTTCGTAGTCTTCACATTACAGTCCGTGTACATTTTTCTACTTTCTATCCCCCGACCGAAAAGGTTCGGGGGACATAGCGATCAGCCTGGGGTCCGCCCGGACGTACGTCCATAGACGCAGTCTTGTGCGTTCCATAACTCTTATACCCTTTGTGATATCTTGATTATATTTGGTAGGAAAGTAGGTAAGGTCAAGTAGGCTTGTCGCATGCAAGAATGACATCTCTCACTTTTATCGTTTTGTAGTTATCCCCCCTTAATGATTTATTTTATTGGTTTGTTTGTGTTGAGGTTTTACGGCCCAGTCAACCAAATGGGGTCTAGCTAATCACACTTTTACTGGGCAGGCAAAGTCCTCTATGTGGTTAACCAGTATTGTGCACATTCTTTCGCCAGAAACTGCCAACTGCCCTTCTTGAATCAGCGGAAGGGAGAGGATGATACAGAGAAAATATTTCATGATCAAATCTCCACGAAAGAATGTTGCTGGCACGGCGGGGGTCGATCCTGCATCCTCCTGATCACCAGTCAGATTCGCATCCAAAGGAGCCGACGAGGCCGGCTTATTTTGTTGGTACTGCTTGTGCGCACAATAAGTCATATACCCTTTGAAATATTCGGATAGTATTTGGCAGATTTATGGATCAAGTCCAGGAGGTGTGACGCGTGCAAGAATGACGACTCTCGCTTCTTCATATTTTGAGTTATCTGCCCTTGATACGTTACCTCATAGAGTTTTAAGGCAAATTCTTATTGTGCGCTCCCTACCCCCAACACACTTTCAGACATATTGATGATGTTGGTATGATTATACACGCGGGTGAGAAGGCGTGTTGTGTACAATAATCACGACTCCAGGTGCCACGCTTTTTTACTTATGTCTCTTGATAGTATTTGGTGATAGAAATATTGCTGTCGTGGAAACACTGTTACAAGCCAGGCGTAACGAGAAAGAAATGAAAGTGAAACCAGCAACAAGCTTTAAATTATTAACAATATTTATTCACAAAAAATAAGACAAGATTCAAAACAAAAGAATGTAAGTAAACAGTACCTTTCAAGTTTATGCGACAAAGTCCCTCAGAAATAAACCACAAGAATTTATAAAACAAATCCTTTGAATAACAGTTTCTGATCCCACAATTTAAAGTTCCTGAATTCAGAATTTAAGTCCAAAATGAATAAAATATTAAAGTAATCCAGTATAGAATAATTTCCAGTGAAAGTATACAAAGATGCAAAGATGCCCATATGAAAATCTTTTCTCCTTATATAATAACAAAGAACGTTCTAGAAAAAGAATTTACTACAGGCATCTCCTGTTTTCCAGGTTCATTCAAGAAACTTCCAAATATTCTATGATATGCCCAAAATAACTCAGTCCAGAATCAAGGACATAAACAACATGTTATTGTAAACATGTTGTTCCAGAAAGTTATTTATGGAAACATAGAAAATAAAGTTATTTCTGGAAACACAGTAAACATGTTGCTTAAAATAATTGAACACACTCGTATATGTAACAACACCAACACTCGTTCAGATATTTTGATGGTACTTGGTAGGATTATACACGAGGTTGAGAAGTCGTGTAGCATACAAGGACCACAACTACATGTGCAACGGGTTTTGAGTTATCTCCCCTCACAGTATTTGGTTATAGAAACCTTTTTTAACGTGATAATTCCAACATCGTTTCAGATATATTAATAATACTTGACAGGATTGTACACGTGGTTGAGGAGGCATGTTTCGTACAAGAACTTAATCTCTAGGTGCCATGGTTCTTGAGTTATCTCCCCTTACAGTATTTGGAAACAGAAAAGACCTTGTGATCGTGATAACTCAAAAACCCTTTCGAATATTTTTATGCTACTTGGTAGGTTTGTACAGGAGGTTGTAAAGACGTGTAATGTACAAAAATCACAACTCTGGGTGCCACACTTTATTAAGTATGTCCCCTGATTGTTTTTTGTGATAGAAACCTTTTGATCGTGACTTCTCCAACACCGTTTCATAAATATTTATGATACATGGTAGGGTTGTACACGAGGTTGAGAAGGCATATCACGTACAAGAAACACAAGTCGAAATTCATTGTTTGCTAGTTATCTCCCCTGACATTATTTGGTAATAGAAACCGTGTGATCGTGACCACGAACTTCGTTTCAGATATATTTATGATATTTGGTAGGATTGTACACGAGATTGAGAAGGCGTCTCTCATACAAGAACCACAATTCTAAGTGTCACATGTTTTTTGTTATCTCCCCTGACAGTTTATGGTCATAGAAACCTTGGGATCGTATAAACCACAACGCCTTTTCGGATATATTTATAAAACTTGGTCGGATTGTACACGAGGGTTTATAAGGCATGTCTGGTACAAGAACCACAGCTCTAGGTGCCACGGGTTTTAGTTCTCGCCTGAAGAAGTTGGTAATAAATACCATGTGTTCATGGAAACGCCGACGCCCTTTCTCATATGTTGATGCCGCATGGTAGTATAGTACACGAGGTTGAGAGCATGTTGCGTACAAGAAATACAAATCCTGATGCAGCGTTTTGTAGTTCTCTCACAGTATTTAGTGATAGAAACCTTGTCATCTCCGTTACTCCAGCCCCCTTTGGGATATATTGATTATACTTGATAAGATGTACATGAGTAACCTATGAGAACCACAACTCTTGATTCAGTAGTTTTTAAGATAACTCCTCTGATAATATTTGGCAATAGAAACCTTGTGATCGCTATAACTATAACACTTTCGGAGATATATTAATGCTATTTGGTAGTATTGTACACGAGTTTAAGAAGGCATGTTGCGTACTAGAACCACAGCATTGGATGTTGCAGTTTTTTAGTTATTAGTATTTGATAATAGAAACCTTTTGATTGCTTTAAGTCCGTCGCCCTTTGAGATATACATCCTTTAGATGCATTGCTGATATTTTGCAATATGCACTTAAGGATTAGATGGTGTATTGTATATCTAGGGAAATGTGTATGTGCAATCTTCTGGAGACAATATTGGTTTTCGGTCGGATGGAGCCATCAACTCCTCTGGGCTGTTTGTTTTAAACAAGCATATGTTGTAGGTACCCTTTTGAATTGCATTGATAAGTTAGGGCAATTTAAATGAGTACCAACAACATATGCCTTTATAAAGAAAAGCTGACAAAACTCTCATGAACATCATTAAATACGCTCCATGCGAAGTCCTCTGTTTAGCTTGCTTAACAGTGTGCCCTTATTAGGTGACATTTTTCTGCACGTGTCCCCATTTATTTTGAAAAAAAAAAAAAAAAAACCCTGAGCGCACATTACGGTAATTAGTCAAATACGATATGTTAGAATGATCTTATAGATTACTGTAGCCCTGGTTACAATGACAAAATTTGTTCTCAAAGAAGTTACCATTAAAATGAATTTGCTTTTGTAAAGGATCCTTAATAAGGAGATTGATATGTAAGAAATGTTTTGTTGTATTTTTATAAGCCCATAACGTTTTTAATAGTTGTTAGACATCGCGATCGACAGGGCGATTTTAACAAATGTACAAACCATTTGTTTCTTGAAGTATTAAGTACAGTGTTCTTGCATTATTTCTGATTTTGTCACCTCTTGAGCGAAGGTTTGGTGCTAGTCAAATTATCATTATTATAACGAATTTGTCGTTGTATCGACTGTCGGTATAAAGAGAGTTGACTGTACATAGCGACCAAAAGCGGTGGCACAGACTGGTTCAAAGAAACAAAACTATCAATAGGAACGGTCTACTCTCTTGGTGTATGTTTATGAATTTCCGTTACATCACGAAAACATGCTATATAATTTTGAGCCCCTTAAACCCCACTTTTATTTGGTAAAACTGGGGTTTACAGGGGTATACATTATTTTTCTTATTTCTGCTCAAAAACATAGATTGGTACTCGTTAGAACCGCCTCATGGAGGCGGTTCTAACGAGTACACAAAATCTATGTTGTGAGCAGAAATATGAAAAAAATTAGAATTTTTATCTGAAAATTTACAATTTTTTGGTGGTAAAATTTCCAGTATATTGGAATAGGCGTGTTTTCGTAATGAATGGATATCACTCTGCTTTATCGTGTTGCACGTTACTCTAAGAGGACATTCTCAAAGAAGAGAGTCTATTTTCGTCCTTTAATACTAGGTCCCCAAATTCCTGCTATTCGTTGGAAGTCCTACTCTAGTGAAGCACATTTTTCTGCCGGAGAGTGTTTCCCTTGGAAATGGGATGCAACATCGTTCCGCTTAAGGGAATTGAATACAGTTGATAGCATTACGAAAACAAGCCTATTCAAATATATAGAAAATTTCACCACCAAATACTGAAAATTTTCAGATAAAAAACTCTGATATTTTTCACATTTCTGCTCAGAACTTAGATTGTGGATACTCACAATCTATGTTTTTTAGCAAAATGAGAAAAATTATGTTAACCCCTGTAAACCCCAGTTTTACTATATAAAAGTGGGGTTTAAGGGGGTCAAAATTGTATAGGTATGTTTTCGTGATGGATTTTCTGCAAGGAGATAACATGTGTAACCTATTTGACACCAAGACTTTCACATCACGAAAACAATTTTGACCCCTTTACCCCCACTTTTATATATTAAAACTAGGGTTTACTGAGTATTCATTATTTTTCTTATTTCTGCTCAAAAACATAGATTGTGGGTACTCGCCGATGCGGTTCTAACGAGTACCGATCAGTACCCACAAGCTATATTTTGAGCAGAAGTATGAAAAATATCAGTCTGAGAGTTTTTTATCTGAAAATTTTCAGTTTTTGGAGGTGAAATTTTCTATAAATTTGAATAGGCGTGTTTTTACAATGCGATAAGAGGTCAACTATAAAGGGACAGAATTTGCTCCCAAAAACAATGAATTCATTTCTTTAAGAATAGACCGCTTTTCAGAATGGATGCAGAGTGGCAGCCTGAGAATTTTATCAACACTATACTTAAAATGTTTTTTTTTTTTTTCGTCAAATGCATGCATTTACTGTTAGGGGTAAAGATATACAATGTACTTTCAGGGAAGGCAATCCTGTGGGAAGGCAATCCTGTTAAAATAGGGAAGGCAATCCTGTTAAAATAGGGAAGGCAATCCTGTTAAAATACATCATGCCTCCCTGCTGTAAAGGCGTCTGTTCTAAAAGGAAAGAACTTGCCTCCAAGGTTAATACATTCTTTCCCGTTAGAGTAGACCCTTTTCCAGAAAGGGATTGATTTGCAAAAAGGCAAAAGGAATCCGCAATTGTTTTCTCTTGTAAATGAATCTGGAGGAGAAACTCTACCAACGTGTATCCAGTCCAATTAATGTTCATCTGTTCGACTTGTATTTGAGTTTGTTTTACGGCCCAGTCAACACTGTTTAAGTCAGTTATTGTATGCGTATTCCTTTAAGCGGTTAACCAATATTTGTGCACATACTTTCGTCAGTAACTGAAACTGCCCTTCTTGAATCAGTGAGAGGGGGAGATTGACCGTAGAAATGATTCCATGAGCAACCTCCACAAAAGTTATGTGGCCCATCTGGGATTCGAACTTGCGCCACCCCACCCCCTACCTGGATCTGCAGTCAGACGAGCTACGCCTCACTTGCAATACCACTTTGTACCAGTAGAGATTATACAACGCGACTCATCGTTTATATTTACTAGATCGACAGAGATATTTCAATTTCTTTATTAATCTTACAGTATTTTCTATACGCCATCCGACCTCCACAAATCAGACACACATTACGTTAACACGTCAAAATTAAATACGCTGCCTCATTACGAAAACATGCCTATTCAAATATACTGAAAATTTTACCACCAAAAAATGAAAATTTTCAGATAAAAAATTCGGATATTTTTCATGTTTCTGCTCAAAATATAGATTGTGGGTACTCGTTAGAACCGCCTCATCGAGGCGGTTCTAACGAGTACCCACAATCTATGTTTTTGAGCAGAAAAAAGGAAAATAATGTATACCCCTGCAAACCCCAGTTTTGCTATATAAAAGTGGGGTTTAAGGGGGTCAAAATTATATAGGTATGTTTTCGTGATGCTATCCACATCCTCGTAGATCAAGGTGTGACGCAAATACGTTATCACTTTATTCATCAAGGCGCTTCAAATAAGTTGCCTCAACATATTCTTTTGAAGAATTTAGAAACCTATCCCAAATTATTCAAATTCTCCTCCATATAAGACCTCAGCCCTTTCGCTTGGTGGACACATATACATAATAATGAATTATGAAACTGATATTTGGAGGTACAAAACAAATCATACGGATCCCCCATGCGAAAACGTGTCTTCGGGAATATGCGAACAGCGAAGGCCCAGATCAGCCTGCGCATCCGCACTATCTGATCAGGGCCTTCGCTCCTCGCTAACGGAGTCATTGAATACTATAGAATGTATCAATGGAGAGCAAATGCCCGAGTCAGACTTTGCGCATGCGTGGTATGAATCTGAATGTGCATTTTGCGCATGCTCCTAGACACATATTTGCTTCGCTCGACCAATTTGATAGAACATACTACAAACTTATAATTACGAGATTTCACGAAGGGGAACTGATACACTCTCTTGTCATTTCCGACAAGTAGCATTACGAGAACATGCCTATTCAAATATACTGAAAATTTTACCACCAAAAAATGGAAGTTTTCAGATGAAAAAATTCTAAAAGTTTTCATATTTCTGCTCAAAACATAGATTTTGGGTACTCGTTAGAACCGCCTCGTCGAGGCGGTTCTAACGAGAACCCACAATCTATGTTTTGAGCAGAAATAAGAAAAATAATGTATACCCCTGTAAACCCCAGTTTTACTATATAAAAGTGGGGTTCAAGGGGGTCAAAATTATATAGGTATGTTTTCGTGATGGGATGTCCCAGGGTTAGCAAAATGTACAGTCGTACCGGGGGTGGAACTCGGTACCCTTGGATTACCGTCCGATGCTCTACTGACTGAGCTACCCGGCTACCAAGTACATTTAGGGGATAACTGCTTTCAAATTTGGCATTTGGGGAGGTAAATCGGCGGTTTTACGGTCGGAAATTTCGTTTTACGGCGACGCGTCAGCGGAGCCGTAAAACGTACTTTGCGACCGTAAAACCGCCGATTTACCTCCCCAAATGACAAATTTGAATGCAGTTATCCCCATTCTAATGTATTTATTCATTTTTCTGTTGAAAAATTGTACTATTTGCACGAAGCGACAAGTGCTGTGAGCTGCAGTAAAACCAAATGCCAGCCAATGAGATGCGACGTTACGTGATGACGTCGGATTTCCGACAGTATATCGCAGAATATACCGTCGCAAATTTTTGACGTTACCCAATCAGACGTCGCGTTACATACGCAAGTGCATTAGAATTGTATGTGACTGCCTGTTGGCACTCCTACACAATTAGTCCCATCTGAAAAGCAGTCTTCTTTTAAAGGCAAGAATTAGCTCCTGAGGGGAGTTTTTTTTTTTTTTTTTTGTTCTTTTTTTTTTTTTTGCCCAATAGGGTAGACCCCTTTTTCACAAGGGAGACAAAACTATTATGAAAGTGTTTCATCTCTTGAAAGTGTATCTTTTTTCCTTGAAGCTGTTTTCAGACAGCCCTCTTTATACTGACACTCGATACAACGACAAAATCCGTTATAATGACAATTTGAGTGTCATGAAACCTTAGCTTGAGAGGTAATAATTAGTCGCAAATTATGCAAGAATATTGTATTGAATACATTAAAGAAACATATGTTTTGGATATTTGTTAGAATCGCCTCAGTGAGGCGATTCTAACAAATATCCAAAACATATGTTCTATGAGGAAATAAGAACAAAACAAAAGCTTTCTTATATATCTATGCGCTCATTTAGGATTTTTCACAACAGCAAATTCATTTTAATGGCAACACCTTTGGGAACAAATAATGTGGTTGTAACGAGGGTTCACTGTAGTGTAATAACTACTACTGTATTTTATGTTCCTTCAGGCACCGATAGAAGTGGTGAGGAGAATGAAGACGATTCAGGTCACAGCTCCACTGAAGATGACCACAATGAGGACCATTTACTAGAAAAATTAAAGGTACCATAAAGACAGTTAATGTCTGAGACACGCACACACACACACACACACACACACACACACACACCAGACTATCTCGATTCGGCAGATCAGATCATTCTGCAGTCGAACCTCAATAGCTCGATGGCTCTTTTACCATGGCTAATTCGAACTCGTTTTTGAGTCACTACGAAATTCTTCCGGTAGCCCAAGAAAACAAATATAATATAGAGTATTTTTTTTTAATTTTGTTATGAAATTGTATGTTGTGTGTACGCGATGCGATTTTAATGAGTACACTCCACATACCATTATTGTGTAGAAAATCGAAAAGATTCCTCTAAATTATCGCTACTTGCTTCCTTACCTGGAGCCATGATTAACCTTCAGTGGCTCGAACTACCAATATCTAGAACAAATTTCCATGATTCCAAAGATGTTCGAGCCATTGACGTTCCACTGTATTTCAAAATGAATTGTTTACGTAACTCTAGATAACATCAATCATTTATTATCTGCAAACAACAGAAGGGCGGAACCGAAGCGCTTCTATTGAGTACCCACACATATGATTGTCGGGAAAAAAGGAAAAAAAATGATCCCAAAATTATCATTAATAAGATCTCTGATATTAGTATATAGTATCTAAGAATTCTGTAAACAGACTGTTACGACCCGGAAACGAATGCATGGACGCACAGACTGGACTGACATCAATTCATGACATCTATTTTCATTTGCTGCTCTAGTACAGCCAGGTTTGCTTTATGACAGTACAACAGTTATGTCTGTACCCAAGTTACGACGGAATGTACATTGCAGGTACAAATAAATTAGAATTATTTTATAATAATAACAAACAGGGACCAGTTGTTCAAAACAAACGATGTCGTTAGTTAACGTATCGTTAAAACTTTAATCATTAAATATTGCATATATACTGATATTTTTGCTGAAACAATGTGAGTAGCTTTTGCATTTGCAAAAGCCACTTACATTTTTTCAGCAAATATACCTGTGAATTAGATATTGTACTTACTAGAACAGTTAACAGTTTGATCACTAACGAGCTCGTAAAGCTAACGATGCTTTGAACAACTGGACCCAGGCAAATAAAGGATATAAATTCCCAAACCTACCGGAATGGTCTCAATGTTTACAGAGGACCAGAAAACAAACGTGCACTTTAGTAAAGTACGGGGAGACGATTTATGACACCTACATGGAACTTATTCCAGCTGCAGTGAAGATCAATTTGTTTAAAAGGGAATAAGCCTTGAGGGCAAAGAATACGCAAACTCACGACGGAAAAAAAGTTGGAATGTAAAAGATGAATTAGCTTGGAGATGAATAAACCTAATAGATTTCCCCCCCTTTTTACGAGGGACATCACTTTTGTGATTTCCAGTTTGCTGTCCTGTAGATCAGTCGTGTGTCGAGTAGTCCCTTTTCAGAAGGGAGGCAGAAACAATTTTAGAGTTGTCGCACTTGACAGTGTATCAATATCCCTTAACCCTTGTCCTGCTAAATAAATTAAGATACCACGCCCACTTCTAATTTTCAGCCAATCAGATTACTTGATCCAGATTTTTGTTATAAATTTGCATACTTGATGGCAAACAATGCAGATCCAGATCAGTTGGCTTCTTCAGAAGCCAACTGATCTGGATCTGCACTGTTTGTAAAACAGGGTATATCCGGGTTCAGCAGGACAAGGGTTAACACTAATGGGGCAACTTGGGCAAATATGAACGAATATATATATAAGCTTTTTGTATATTATAGGGGTTATCTGGTTTCTCAGATGAACAGTTTTCAAAGCCTGACAACGACCAATACGACAGTACGTCTGGGCCATATGGCATGTACTATCAAGCAGATCCGGAGTATGGTTTAACTTCAAACAGTGGAGAGAAAATGAACATTGTGAACACCGGAAACAATTACCGAAACGACAATCCTTTGACGAGTGATACCCGAAGTGTATCTCATACAGATAATATCAAAGGTAAGAAAGTAAGAAAAGAAAATAAATGAACTCAGGAACTGATACATGCTTACGTAGATTCTGTCTGTGCTGGTATACAATACAGTCGACTCTCGTTATCTCGAATTCCAAGGGACTCTCTGAAATACTTCGAGATATCCGTACATCTACATATCAGATTTGCAGAATTGAGGAAAAAATAACTCGAACAACCATATTTAACAAATATATGCGTAACTGGACTCTTGAAGTTAGAGATATATTGAAAATACTGTGGAAAAGAGGAGAAATTGCTCCTAAATCCTATTTTCCACAATATTTTTTTACCTGTTGTTTTATTTTCATGTTTAGGCAGGGACTAGATTTTCGCTTCGAGATAAGCGGTTATTCGAGATAAGTGAGGTCGAGATAACGAGAGTCAACAAAATGTCTATGAGCTTTTAATATTTACAGTAAACGAAATGAACACAATTTCTGGGAGGCGAATCTGTCATAGTTGTTTTGTCACCGATTTGGGGAAACCCTTCATACGACAGAAAGTTTAAAGTAGTTTCTCACGCTGCATATACACCCAATGCCAACCCCCACCCCTACCCCACAATCACTAGCACCGGCTTTTGCGGAACACTGATTTCAAAACTACCGGCTTTAGCCTTTTGCGGAACACGGTTTTCAAAACTACCGGCTTTATCCTTTGGAGGAACATGGTTTTTTAAAACTACCGGCTTTAGCTTTCGCCGAATACGGTTTTTAAAAGTGGAACACTGATTTCAAAACTACCGGCTTTAGCCTTTAGCGGAACACGGTTTTCAAAACTATTCTTTAGAGGAACATGGTTTTCAAAAGTACCGGCTTTAGCCTTTAGAGGAACACGGTTTTTTAAAACTACCAGCTTAAGTTTTTAGCGAAACACAATTTTTAAAACTACCGGCTTTAGCCTTATGCGGAACATGGTTCTCAAAGTTACCAGAATAGGCTCAGTGCTCTTGAGATAAAGATATAACTGGCCGTTTTAAAAAGGTTGATCCAGCGTCATTTGTTTTAATGAGGCCTTCTGGTTGCTTGCTGGACGTATTTTTTTTACATGTTTTGTCCTGTTTGTTGTTTTAATGCTGTGTTTGGTAGATCCTGTTTGGCATTTTGATCACAATATTGAGGAAGGACAGCTGCTTGCTTTTATTTTACTGGTTTGTGATATGTGTTCTGTCTCATAGTTGGTTACTCTTCCTCTTGGCGTCTTTGCTAGGCCATGTTCTGTGATTGTGGCTTTTCTTGGATATCTTCTACGCTACAATAAACCTCAATAACTCGAACACCGATGGCTCGTCTACCACGGCTAATTCGAACTCTGTGCTTTGAGTCCCAAGGAAATTCTCTTGATGGACCGAGAATTCAGATATTTATGGATATTGTAGGGACATTTTATGATATTATCGTGAAATACTTGTGTGTACTCATTAGAATTGCCTGATTGAGGCGATTTTAATGAGTATACACAACATACAATTATTACGTAGTCGATCGAAGAGACATCCCTAAATTATATATACATCTGCCTCCTGACCCTAGGTTATGTTTATCCTTCAGTGGTTCGACCTACCATGGTTAGAACAAATTTATATGGTCCCAAAAGATGTTCGAGTTGTTGAGATTTGACTGCTTTTTTTTGTTTTGTCTTTTGTTTGTTTTTGTTTTTGCACTCTGTAACAAGCCGTCTCCGAAAAACAAGGGGTGGGGGCGGGGTTGGTGGGTGGGTGGGTGTGTGTGTGGGAGAGGGGGGGGGGGACGAAATGTATAAAAACAGATACAAAGGACCCCACATGTAATCAGCCAACAGCAGCTGTCTTGATGAGTTGGTTACGGGTACGAATGCAAAAGATGTCGTGCCTGTCAAAAGAACATTTTTGTTTCATTGTGACTCATATAGCAGAGACCTGCATAATGCATTACATTTAAGCAAGTATGGTAAGCCATAGACCTAGATAAGAGCTTTTGAAAACACACACACACACACACACACACACACACACACACACACACACACACACACACACACACAATCTTACCATAGTCCTAGATAAGAGATATTGAACAAAACCCAATTTTGAAAACATTTAATTCTTAGTCTCCACGAGTGCTTAAAACGAGTCCTCACAGACGGTACAAGAAAATAATATTATTCCGGATATTATTCTGATCTATAGCTATGCATTGAATTACGCTTTTACCTTATAACACGAAAATAAAGTAGAAAAGTTTAATATTTAGCAGATTGGGACTACTATTTGCAGTACAAAAGATTGATGATAAAACAAACATATGGAAATAAGATATATACATGTAACTGCAACGTTCTTATACTCATAGCGGCAGATAAGAAGCTTTCTTTCTTCAACCGAAAAGTACTGATATTTTCCTTACTTTCCATAAAAATGTATGTTGTGGGTACTCGGTAGAAGCGCCTCGGCGAGGCGCTTCTAATGAGTACCAACAACATACGTTTTTATGGATAAATCAGAAACAAAATACAGTCAACTCTCGTTATCTCGAATTCCAAGAGACTCTCTGAAACACTTCGAGATATCCGTACCTCGAAATATCGGAGTTGCAGAAGTGAGGAAAACAATAAATCCAACAACCATATTTAACAAATGGGTATGTATTTTGACTCCTGAAGTTAGAGACATATTGAAAATATTGTGGAAAAGAGGAAAAAAATGCTCCTTTCTCCTCTTTTTCACAATATTTTCTTACCTGTTCTTAGACTTCCATGTTAAAGCAGGGATCAGAATTTCACTTCGAGATAAGCAGTTATTCGAGATAAGAGAGGTCGAGATAACGAGAGTCGGCTATATTGTATGAATATCCTCTCTTAGCTGGAGCTATGATAGTTGCCTAATAATATATAACCCTATATACACCCATTTCACAATACATTATGGGCGAAACAGGAGCTACACATTACATAGACCTGTTAACTTTGTTTGTGTTGAGGTTTTATGGCCCATTCAACCCAATGGGGTCATGTCGAGCGCGGTCAGTTTACCTAACCACACGTTTACTGGGCAGGCTTAGTCCTCTAAGCGGTTAGCCAGTATTGTGCACATTCTTTCGCCAGAAACTGACAACTGCCCTTCTTGAATCAGCGGAAGGGAGAGAATGACCGTAGAAAATATTTCATGATCAATCTCCACGAAAGAATGTTGCCGACTTCGGCGGGGGTTGAACCCGCGACCTCCTGGTCTCCAGTCGGACGGCGCATCTAACTGAGCCACCGACGCCGGCAGGTGTTAACTTAATGACTGTGTGGATGCACAAACTGGAATGCATTCTTTGCTTGTTCCATTTTTGGGTAGATTGTTTATAATCGAGCCATAGTATACAAACGCCAAAATTTTCATTAAGGTAGTTAACCACGTGATTATCATTGACCAATTGTACAAAACTTCGGTACGGTTATTTATAGCCGTGGTATTCTTGTCGCTGTGACGTCAGACTGCGTGTAAAGAAGTTTATCTAAAAATCCTGGACTGGAATATTGGCAAACAGTGCAGACCCAGACCAGACGCAATAGAGCGCGGCGTCTGATCAGGGTCAGCACTGTTTGCTTAAATTACAGGAAGTTAAGGATTAAATGAAACAGTCTTACGTCCCCGTTCAGGATCAATTTCCCAGCCTACACTCAAAGACAATCGACTCACCAGTGCTGGCAGTGCTACGATGTAGGTTTTGTTGTTTGTGTCAAATACACTAATATAACAAACTACCGGCACTCCCTTACCCTTAGAATGTTTTTAATATACTGCACTAAGTATTTTCACTGTTATGCTCATTTCTACAGTCGACTCTCGTTATCTCGACTTCGCTTATCTCGAATAACCGCTTCTCTCGAAGTGAAATTCCGGTCCCTGTTTTAACATGGAAGTCTAAGAACAGGTAACAAAATATTGTGAAAAAGAGGAGAAATTGCTCCTAAGGAGCAATTTCTCCTCTTTTCCACAATATTTTCAATATGTCTCTAACTTCAGGAGTCAAAATACATATCCGTTTGTTAAATATGGTTGTTGGATTTATTGTTTTCCTCACTTCTGCAACTCCGATATTTCGAGGTACGGATATCTCGAAGTGTTTCAGAGAGTCCCTTGGAATTCGAGATAACGAGAGTTGACTGTATTTGATGTTTCCAACAATCAATTGCTGATAATTACTTAAAGCGATTTGTTCTTTCAGTCCAACACAATCAGTTCATGGGAACAACAACTGAAGAAGAATACCTAAGAAGCGGATCAAAATATACCCAAGAGGCTACATCTATTCTCAGTAACACATTTCCAACAACTGAACTAAGGAAAGGTATTCGGTCTAAAGAAGGAATTTCAACCCACCCAAAATTAGAACGCACATCTTCAGAAAACAAGGTATGCCCAACTCCCCCGAATCGCATGAGCTCAGAGGATTACGAAAATGCTGATTTGCCCAATGAAACTGTAAGCACAAAGGAAGCAAGTAGAACCATATTAAAGAAAGACAGTGAGAGCTGCATGCGGTACTCTGGAAGCAGTACTGACAGTGGTGAATTTAAACTGAATTTGGAGAATAAGAAAAGCGGTAAAGGCTACTAAGAGCATGGGCGCAGGTATTAATGATGCTGTTCCCATTACGGAAACACGCCTATTCAAATATATAGAAAATTTCACCTCCAAAAACTGAATTTTTTCTGATAAAAAAGTCTGATATTTTTCATATTTCTGCTCAAAATATAGATTATGGGTACTTGTTAGAACCGCCTCGGCGAGGCGGTTCTAACGAGTACCCACAATCAATGTTTTCGAGCAAAAATTAGAAAAAAAAAGTTTACCCCTATAACCCCAGTTTTACTATATAAAAGTGGGGTTTAAGGGGGTCAAACTTATATAGGCATGTTTTCGTGATGATTTCCATCAAAAGTGAATGTTGATATAAAATCAGTAACCTCTAATCTGTTTTTTTTTCCGAATGTTAATCCGTCTTTAGAAATTTGTTATTCTTGATTATTTTTGAAAGCAGATCATAAAATTATTAAAAGTCGGTAGTACATGTAACACGTATGATTAAAGTAGAATTATTTTGAAATATGTAAATGAGGGCACTAATTGAGACCAAGCTATGAGCAGATGGCAAAAGCACTTTGTTTCAATTTTTCCAGAAAATAGGATTTGATATTTCATGCAAAGTATGGTAGGAGACAATTGCATGAAAATCAGACCCTACTTGCTGAGGAAAACGAGTATGATAATCAAAATGTCGTCTGCTGAAACATTAATCCGGTGTACCTGTTTATCTTGCACCCCCCGGGCAGCTTGCCCCCGAGGTGAAGCTGCCCCAGAGGCAGCTTGCCCCCCCCCACGGGGCTGAAGATACCCTAGCTTTCCCCCTAATCCTGGGCAGCTTGCCCCCCTCCACCCCCCCACACCTATCGCGGTGAAGATACCCTGCCAGAAAACCTGACAGAAGGTACATTAAGAAATATTTTATTCTTTAAAAACCTTGTAATGTCTGTTTTTACCTGCTTTTACCTTTTTTTTTTACATAAAAGTGTTAGGACCAAAATACTATGTTGTGAGCAGTATGTGCCCAACCTCATACATGATTGTATAATATTGTAAATTAAGTTCTTAATTTTTTTTGTCCTTTTTTAAACAATTTCCTATTTTACAGATCATTGGAATTTTTCTGTTATTTGCTATTATCTTGCTTCCGACAGGAAGGAGTGGGGAGTAAGATACCCTGGCCTGGACAGCTTGCCCCAACTCATAGAAACCTGGCAATTTCATATTAGAAAAGTTATTTAAATATTTTAAACATAAATTTCTAATGCCTAGACGTTGGATTTACCATATAATTGCTTTTATCTATTTTGCTCTTTACAGGAAGGTGTAAGGGCAAAAATAGTGGCCTGAGAAGTTTGCTCCCAACCTAAGATACTCTTGTAAACAAAGTTTAGAAAAAAAATTTCTGTCCTTTTTAAAACAATTTCCAATTTAACAGGTCATTTGAATATTACATTTATATGCTAGTATTTATCTTTCTAAAGAGAGGAAGGAGTGGGTGGGTAACAAACCCTGGCCTGGGCAGCATGCACCCCCCCACCCCCAACGCCCTCACCCCACCACCCATGAAAAAGTGGCAAACTAAACAGTTATTTGAGTATTTGTAACAGAAGTTCAAATGCATAGACATTTGATTTGGCATTATAAATGCTTTTACCTATTTTTCTCTTTTCAGGAAGGTGTTAGGGCCAAAATAATGTGGCCCAGATACTCATGTAAACAAAGTTCAGAAAATTATTTTCATCTATTTTAAAACAATTCCTCATTTAGCAGGTCATTTGAATATTATAATTATCTGCTATAATCAATATTTCTATATGAATATGTATATGACAGTTCACTAGGAAAGTTTATTTAAAGTGATAAGCTATCTTTAGAATTGAGTGTCAGCTTTTCTGACATAGGTGCAAGCTGCTAAGACCACTATATCTGTCCCTCAATTTCCTCTTTTGAGGTACATGTAAAAGATGCATATGTACACAAAATATCAGTTTACCCATGTTTCTATCAAAGATTTTTATTCAATAAGAATAAAATTGTTTGGAATAAAGTTCTTTCAGGCTTTCTAAGGGCATGAGGCAAGCAGCCAAGCCAAGCTCACACCTTACGAAAACACACCTATTCAAATATATAGAAAATTTCACCTCCAAAAACTGATAAAAAACTCGGTATTTTTCATATTTCTGCTCAAAACATGGATTGTGGGTACTCGTTAGAACCGCCTCGGCGAGGCGGTTCTAACGAGTACCCACAATCTATGATTTTTGGGCAGAAATAAGAAAAATAATGTATACCCCTGTAAACCCCAGTTTTAGTATATAAAAATCGGGTTTAAGGGGGTCAAAATTATATAGGTATGTTTTCGTGATGAAATACTAAGACCTGCCCTTCGTGTTACTAGAAAAATAGGTAATGGTTGTTATTAAGAATATTCAAAGAACTGTTAAATACCATAGTCTATTAAAGTGATTAACTATGTTACTGTAAAGAGAAAAAAAAGTAAAGGCAAGTATTACTCTAATTTCAGTGTGTATGCATTATGTGTAAAATGCTCAAAAAACAGTCCTGGTCTTAGTTTGCTAAGTTCCCACGGGTGTAGGGCAAGCTGCCAAGGCCAGGGTATCTTACCCCCAACCCTTCCTGTCTGTAGAACCTAAGGTAATTGCAAATAACCGAAATTTCAAATGCCCTGTTCAACTGAAAATTGTTTTAAAAAGATAAACAAAAATTCTGAATTTGGTTTACAAGATTTTCTGAAGTTCATGTAAACTACTGTTCGGACTACAGTATTTTAGCCCTAACATCTTCCTGTAGAGAGAAAAATAGATACTAGCAGTTATATTGCAAACCTTGTGTCTATGCATAAGAAATTTTTGTTTAGAATGCTTAAATAACTTTGCAGATATGAGTTTTAAAAGTTCCCATGTGTATGTGGTGTGAGTCTGGGGGTGGGGGTGGAGGGGTGGAGTGCAAGCTTCCCATGCCAGGGTTAATTTTCTGAACTTGGTTTACAAAATTTTCTCAAGTTGGGAGCAAACTGCTGAGGCCACAATATTTTGGCCCTAAGTTATAATTGCAAATCTAACGTCTCTGCATTAGAAATTTATGTTTTAAATGCTTTAATACTTTTTCGGATCCCAGTTTTCCAAGATACGATGGGAGTAGGGGGAGGGGTGAGAGACAAGCTGCCCACGCCAGGGTTTCTTCATCCCCGGGGAAGGGGTGGGGGTGCAAGCTGTCCAGGCATGGGTATCTCCACCCCATCCCACCACCACTTCCTGTCTTAAGATAGATAGATAATGGCAAATAGTTGTTAAATGTAAAATTGTTTTGAAGAAGACAAAAATTATTTTCTGAACTTTGTATCCAAAATTTTCTTAGGTTGGGTGCAAATTGCTCGGGCCACAGTATTTTGGACCTAACACATTCCCATAAAGAGAAAAATAGGTTAAAGCAGGTATTACTACAATTCTAATGTCTGTGCATCAGAAATTCATGTTTAAAATGCTCAAATACAGTCGATTCTCGTTATCTCGAATTCCAAGGGACTCACTGAAACACTTCGAGATATCAGTACCTCGACATATCAGAGTTGAGAGAGTGAGGAAAACAATAAATTGAACAACCACATTTAACAAATGAATATGTAATTTGACTCCTGAAGTTAGAAATATATATAAAATAATGTGGAAAAGAGGAGAAATTGCTCCTGAGGAGCAATTTCTCCTCTTTTCCACATTATTTTGTTACCTGTTGTCATAGTTTCATGTTAAAACAGGGACCAGATTTTCACTTCGAGATAAGCGATAATTCGAAATAAGCGAGTTTGAGATAACGAGGTTCGACTGTAGCTTTTCTGATCTGAGTTTGCCAAGTTCCCATCGGTTGGGGGCTAGCTGCCCAGGCCAGGGTATCACCCCCTACCCCACCCCACCTTACCCCATCCTGTCTGAAGAACGACAAGAAATATAGGGAATATTTGATTTTCTCAAATAAGCTGTTAATAATATTAATAATTAATTCTATTAAAAGTGCTAAAAATATTTCTAAGCTGTGTGTGCAAGGATTTTAGAGTTTGGGAAAAATAGGCTTAGGCCACATTATCTTATTATAGGCCCTAACCTCATGGCGTAAATAGAATAATTAGAGAACAGCATACATTACTTCTGTACAAATAACTGAGAATATAAATTAATTTGTCATAAAAAATTTCATTTAGAACTGAATTTGCCAGATTTTCTGAGGTGGGGATAAGCTGCTCAGGGCGGGGATGGGGACAAGATACCCGGGATGGGATGAGGCGGAGGGAGGGGGGGGGGGGGGCGCGATGGGCAAGATAAACTGTTACACCGGCATGCTAAGAGTCAAAATCACTAAAATTGCAAAATTAAACAATTTGCCTTTTCATGCGAAAAATTACACATTAGTAAACACAACATATAAACAACACAAAATATTAGTCTGTTTAATATCATTATTTCCTAGTGGGACTGGAGCAGCCTGATTGAAACCTGTGCCCGACACAGAGTAGAAACTCAAAGAGTAACAAGAATCCATTAAACATTTCGCTGATCACATAACCTTCTCAACACAGACGAGAAGCTTCAGTCATGACCTTTATGATATAACATTTATCGCATATGAAAACGTTTTCCCATCACTTGTATCATTTTTAATTTTTTCACAATGTGCGGCGCCGTGATAAGGCCTGTCTGGGGTATGTGCAAACTGCTATGGCTCAGAAGAGAAAGCTCACCACGAAACGCGCATTTGTCCCAGAACATTCAGTTTGTTTTTAAAGACAAAGCGCTCGGCTCACATTCCGGCCTTACTGAGCATGCGCAGAAACGGACACGCAAATATGCAGGTCGCATATGCCCAAAGACAGTTGTTGGTAGTGTATTAAATCTTTTTGTCATCCTTCTGAAAAAAGGTTTACTCCAAAACTTAAAGCATTACTCGCATCGAGAGCAGATGTTACCTTTTAGTGTAGTTCTCATTTTTCAGAAAGTAACTGTATTGCAGCAAGCACACATAAAGTCATAAAAACTGTCTCACATGTAGAACTGATGAAAACTCTGCCACTTTAAAGGGGATTTGGTACATTTTAAGTGACTTTGGCTTGGAGATTGAAGTATGGAGTTTTGTATTCGATTTATTCTGTAGTAGTAAAGTATAGTAAAGTAACGGTAAAGGTTTGGCAAAATTGATACTCCAAGTTGCGAATCCCAAGCCAACTTCACACTCGTACTCTACATTTTTAAGGGAGGTTACTATGACAAAATTACTTTTGTCCACTCATCACGAAAACATGCCTATATAATTTTGACCCCCTTAAACCCCACTTTTATATAGTAAAACTGGGGTTTACTGGGGTATACATTATTTTTCTTATTTCTGCTCAAAAACATAGATTGTGGTACTCGTTAGAACCGCCTCACCGAGGCGGTTCTAACGAGTACCCACAATCTATGTTTTGAGCAGAAATATGAAAAATATCAGATTTTTTTTTATCTGAAAATTTTCAGTTTTTGGAGGTGAATTTTTCTATATATTTGAATAGGCGTGTTTTCGTAATGTCTGAAAAAGGGTCTATTCTAAAAGTAAAGAATTTGCTCTCCAGACCCCTTTTTCGAAGTAGTTTGATGTGCAGGAAAGCAAACAGGAAGTCAAAGAAGTTATTTCCCTTGGCGGAAATGGCAGAATATCCACTAAATGTATCAAATTCCCTAAAGGCAAACATCTGAGATTATGAAAGAGCATGTGCTCCGTTGATAATTGAGCCGCATAATAACAAAACCAAGAAAGTGACTATGCGCCCAGCGAAGACTCAGATCAGCCTAGGCATCCGCCCAGTCTGATCAGAGTATTCGCTGTCCGCATGAATAAATTCAGGGTCCTTAACTACCCACTGAGCAAGCAACGAAGGCTTATTAGACTGGGTGGATTCCTAGCTGATCTGAGTTTTCGCTGGGTGCCATCACGAAAACATGCCTATATAATTTTGACCCCCTTAAACCCCACTTTTATATAGTAAAACTGGGGTTTGCAGGGGTATACATTATTTTTCTTCTTTCTGCTCAAAGACATAAATTGTGGGTACTCGTGAGAACCGCCTCTCCGAGGCGGTTCTAACGAGTACCCACAATCTGTGTTTTGAGCAGAAATTTGAAAAATATCAGATTTTTTATCTGAAAATTTTCAGTTTTTGTAGGTGAAATTGTTTATATATTTGAATAGGTGAGTTTTTGTAATGACGTGCCATTTTGTTGGTTTTTGTCATGTCGCGGCTCAATTTTGTGAATGTGACATTTGTTCTTCAATTTATTATTTTTTTTTTCTACTTTTTACGCCTCCAACTTTGAACAAAATGAGTGGGTTTGCATATTGCTTTTCCTTCGTTTGTACGTCCGTTTGTTAGCTGGTTTGTCTAATAATTGATTAATTGATACAGGGTTTTTGCTAAGGTCATGAAATTTCGTGCATGGACTCCTCGTTGAAAAACTAGCTGACCCGCGTTTTTTTTTTTTTTTTTGCGGCCAACCTATATTTATGCCTGTTTTTTTTTTTTTTTTTTAAATGGAAAACAAAACATTGTGTACAAGTTATCTCAGAAAGTATTTGACCCAGGGTTTTGATATTTGGCAGACTTATTGGGGCTGAAAAGTAGATCATCTGATAGACTGCTAAACAAAAAACAGATAAATTTTAAGAGGGTATTTACTTTTCCAAGTTTGGCATTTAAACGTCATTTATACTTGTGTAGCGACAAGCATATAAATTAGGGGCATAGGGTTTTACAAATACATACAGTCAAACCTGTGTTAAGCAAGCACCTATGGGAAAGCCAAAAACTGGTTGCTTAAGACAGGTACTTGCTTAATACAGGTAGAATTCCACTTCTTTGCCTTTAATGAGATCTGAAATAGTGGCCTTTAAAGGCAGGTGATTGTTTAATACAGGAGACCTTTAGGACAGGTTTGACTGTATATTTAGTTTCTTTCCTTTTCTGATTGTCATAAGCATGTATATATTCAATGTCAAAGGCAGCAGCTTGTCTGATGACAGACTGGCGGGTGATATCAACATCTACATTTTATTTCCATTATGTAACACAAGTTCTTTGACTATTTTTTAAAAGTCAGTAAGTAAATTAACTTCTCTGTACAGTATTCTACTCATTGTGAAAATTTGGTGACACAGTGTTTGTGCCATAACGTCGGAAGACGAACCTGTGGACATAATCGCCCAGTGAAGATTCAGATCAGACTGCGAATTTGTGCAAGCTAATCAGAATCTTCACTGGGCACTTTTGGACGGCCAAAACTACAACGTTTCTCCAAGAGGACAATGAAGGCTCTGATCAGACTGCGCGGATGCGCAGGCTGATTTGAGTCTTCGTTGGGCGCACATATCAGAAGGTACATTTTATCACGTTACGACTCATTTGTTTTGTACACTCATTACGAAAACATTCCTATTTAAATATACTGAAAATTTTACCACCAAAAAATGCAAATTTTCAGATAAAATTTCCTGATATTTTTCATATTTCTGCTCAAAACAAAGATTGTGGGTACTCGTTAGAACCGCCTCGACGAGGCGGTTCTACCTAACGCCTCGACGAGGCGGTTCTTACGAGTACCTACAATCTTTGTTTTGAGCAGAAATAAGAAAAAATAATGTATACCCCTATAAATCCCAGTTTTACTATATAAAAAGGGGGTTTAAGAGGGTCAAAATTATATCTAGGTATGTTTTCGTGATGTTTTTCTGTCCAATTACATGTATGACGATATAAAATCAGTTTGCTTGAATTTACATTTAAAGATGGGATCTATCACAGACATGATTGTCTCTATGAGCAAATTCGTTAAACTGTATACATGTACCTGTTATATGTCTAGAACCTCTTGATATGATCTGTGTCAACGCATAGCTCCAGATATCTTTTTTTAACCCAAAAAGTGTGGTTATATTTTTTATTTCTCCCCGAAAACATATGTTGTGGGTACTCATCAGAAGCATCCTAGCGCTTCTAATGTGTACCCACGTCATATGTTTTCGTGGAAAAATAAAAAAAAATATTTACCTGATACCCACTCTGCAACCGCCACCCGCTCCCCCACTTTCTGTCCTCAGGTGAGCTCTGCTGTCTGATAAAAGATCTTGTTTGGCATTTTGGTCAACTACACAAAATTTCACATAGAAACTTACATCACATAACTTGTCTTTAAATGATCTCTATACATAAAGTCAGGATCTCATGAAATAGTTTACATTCCACAATATTTTCCCACTGTGCACCCACAGTCTTCATTGTCGAGGTGATATGCAACTCATATAAGAATACGTATTTCTATCCATTTTAGCAAATAAATTTTCAGGGTACAAATTTGTACAATATTATTCCAGCTCACGCTTCTTTATCCGGTTTCATATCATGCCATAAAAATCATTGTGTATATAAATATCTGCCTGTTGGGTCTTTTCAGCGGAATACATTTACATTTTGAAAGCACGCATGTCTGCTTGAAGTGATTCATGGTATCATGGTGTATACTTTTTACGAATTCAATTTAACAATATCTGTGCTGCATATATCTGTTAAAGACCACATTGTTCAAATGTACTCTTTCGTTTGTACAAACTATTTAGTATTTATAACGCTATAAACAGAAGAATGTTTTCTGACCAGTAACACCACATGTGGACTATTGAAATTTCAGTGCATTAAAAATGTTACTACAGTGTCAAGGATTGCGTTTTGGCATGATTTACCCATTTACGGCTAGCAGCCCATAAAAGGGAATTAGCAAACAGTGTAGACCCAGATCAGACGCCGCAGAATGTGGCGTCTGATCTGGGTCTACACTGTTTGCATTTAGGACAGGAAACATAGTAACGATAAAAACCAGCCAGTCATTCCTTATACTGAAATGAAATGATCCAATGTTAATATAGAAGACTCCACACGGCATAAATAGGTAAAGTCAATCCCCTTTTATGTTTACTGTCTGAAGAAGGGATAGTTTGCCGAATCAGAAAAGTAATTTAGCGTCGATTTTAACCCATTAATGCATAACGAGGAAATACCAAGCTATTTCATGGTCAGTAAACTTTCATTAGTTTATGGCGTGTACCCTTTCATCCCTGAGTATCTGAAATGGACACTTTCATCTCTGAATCTGGAGACATTCATTGTTTCAAATAAGAGTTTCAGTCAAAAGTCAATACCAGAATGGCAAACAGTGTAGATACAGATGAGACGGCTCGTTACGAGCCGTCTCATCTGGATCTGCACTGCTTGCAAAGGTATCTGTACTGTTCTGTAAGGATGGAAGGGTCAACCGTTTTAGTATTATGTTTTTAATTTGTTTATTTACATGTTCTAATTCTCCGTTCTAATTACTGTGTACAAATAAAGTGCCTGGTATTAACGCTTAGCATGCTGGGTAAATATTAAAGCTAACGACATTTTGAAGTATTTTTTATTTTAATTTTCCAGAAAATAGGCCTTGACAGTTAATGCAAATTGTCTCCTTTGCATTGAATGCCAAAGCCTTTTTATTGGAAAAACAAGAAAAAGTATCTTCAATTTGCCATCTGTCGAGTTTGCCCGGTAGTAGTAAAATTAAGTATATAAACTGCCTTGCTCTACAAGCCTTTACAGCGACGTGGAGTGTTCGATTATACCATGTATGACCAGGTTCGATTTCCGTCAGGGCCAGGCGTGCGATTTTGTCTTTGTTATATTCATCGTCTTTGGGTTGTTTTTTTATTATTTCACGCCTAACATGGCACCAGGACTTCGTCTGGCAGAATGAAAGAATATGAAAGTAAAATCTTTCAGACTGCCCTGGGGTCTACATAAAAGAATAGAATTTGCTACTCTTGCGAGCAAATTATTTCCTTTTAGAATAAGAAGAGCGACACATTTTTTTCCCTGTAGAGTAGACCTCTATTCAGAAAGGTATTGGTGTGCTGAAAACCAAAGAGAAAGCCACACAAGTTGTCTCCATTGTTGAAACTAATGGAAGATATAGCAAATATAACTAGTCCGCTAAAAGCCATTCGAAAATCAAAAAAGCTAAAATTGAAACAGTGTAGATCCTGATGAGACGGCTCGATACGAGCCGTCTCATCTGGAACTACACTGTTTGCAAAGGTATATGTTTTGGTCTGCAGGGCTGAAATAGTTGCGAACTGCGTGTCCTCAGAAGATGGTGCGCATGCGCATAGTCTCAAAGAGCCTGTGCAATTCGCAATTCTCCGAAAAGAGATTTGTCATGTCAAAGTTCATATCTTTATACCACCTTTCAAAAATGCCTTAAAACTGTATATAATTACATGGTTTACAGGTTTATTGTTTTTTATTTATTTATTTTTTTTTTTCGTTTTCACTTCTTCATCATATTTAAATATACATGCATTTAAAGGGGAACGCAATATAAGTTGTAAGTATATCGGAGTAAAGTGCTTAATAAGTCATTTATTTTGATGCAAGAATTTTCAAAATTGGCCTAGAAATAAGGCAGTTATAGTGGTTTGAATATATGTAAAGTGGCTCTCACGGATGCCGCCATATTGTATGCTCTTTGACGTCACACAGACCAAATTAAATATAGCGTCAGTCTGAAAACACTTCTGCAACAAGGTATATCGGAACCAGAATTTTACGGTGACTTAGTGTACCGATTTAGAAAAATTGTAGGTAAATCTAACTTTTCGGAGCAATTCAGAAAACTTATTAGCCGTTATAAAAGAATTGGCTATAGCCTGGATATTATGCGGCAGACTGCATGCCTAGTTGTCAACCTAATCATTGTTGATGGCTATGCTTCACTCTTCAATTGCACGACGGCGTTCGGGCCTCTGACTCAATGACGGTCGCTTCGTAAAACTTTAACCAGTGGGTTGGGGCTTGATGATATGTCTTTGGCTTGGCCCACCGTGGTTCAACTATTGGTTTTCATTTACTCTGGCATACAGTAGAATTAGCCATGAGTACTCGTCTTTGTTTATTATAGTGATTAATTGATTTTTATGTTTTCGCTTTGATGCATTGACTGAGTTGGGAGCCTTTATGCGAAGTGAATTTTTATGTGTTTCTGTATTAAGAGTAGCATCGGGACCCAGGGTGAAGTTAGCTAGCTGTAAAAGTGCTTTAACCCCCCCCTCCCCCCCCCCCCCCTCCCCCGGTGGTTTGCTCTACTGACCGTTCTAAGGCGGTGGTCCTGGTGTTAGTCTTACTCTTTGTTGCTTTGTGGTTTATTCTACGAGGCGATTTGTTGTATGTCTTTCCGTGTGTTATTTTGTTCTTGTGTTTTTCAGTCCTTTTAGTATTGCGATTACCTCGCTTGGGGAAGAGAGAGCTAATCTTAGTGCTTTTCGTACGTTTGTTCGATTTTGTACTTGTTTGGATTTGTCGGTTTCCTCTTCCTCTTGGGGTCTAGGAAGGGCTGCGGTTTGTGATTGTGGCACTCCCTGGACTTTTCTCTTACCTTTATTTTTGTAAATGGGTCGAATAGTACCCTCCAACCAAGAGCTGGGGATAATACCTGAATCAAAGACAGCGTTAAACAGCTTTTCATAAGTTGGTAGAAAGAGTTCCTGTGTAGATTTTATATATTCGTTTATTATTTTGTGCTCTCCACTTGCCTTACCGTTTTTGAGGTTTTTAATACTCTGGCGTATTTCGTTTGAAGTTATTTTCCTATTTAATATATTTTCATCATTTTCGACGTTTATGTTGAACGCTTCATGCTGTGGTTCATTGTTTTTGTTAATTGTCTTAAAAGTAATCATAAAACTCATTTATTGGCGGTTGACATCTATACAGGGTTACCCATTTTTAGACCGGGATAGTCTGCAGGAAAGAAAACAGGTGGCCCAAAACTGATGCCAGGAATACTCCATCTGCATCCAGTCTCATTAACGGCAAGGGCCTGGTCCGTCTTTTCTTTTGTTTTTTATTAATCTATACTTTAGGCATATTCAACAGACGACAAATATTTTTTTTTCACAAAGAACAGGATTTACATTTTCATGCAAATTGTCTCCAGTGGACAGTTTGTATGAAAAGTCAAATTCTGTTTTCTGGAAAAAAAAAATAAGAAAAATATTTCAAAACGGCGCCTGCTGGAAATTTTACCCAGAGTGCTAAGTGTATTAACGCTTAGCACTCTGGGTAAAATTTTCGGCAGACGACATTTTGAAATATTTTTCTTATTTTTCTCAGAAAACAGGATATGACATTTCATGCAAATTGTCTCCTTAGGAGACAATTTGCATGAAATGTCAAATCCTGTTTTCTGGGAAAAATAAGAAAAATATCATCAATCTGTCGTCTGCTGAAAATGCCCAGAGAGTGGTAAAGGTTAAAGCATTCAAAATTAGCCCGATAATAGATTCTTTAGTACTTGTGTATACGAGTAGTGTTTCTGGGGTTAACAGCACAGGCTTATAAGAGCTTTCGGTGTTTGTATATGCATTAAACTGTTTGTTACGTTCGTGTTTGGCATCATGCTGAAGCGAAGTAAGCTTTTAAATTTTCAATATTTATCTAAAATACATGTTGTTCTATCTAACTCGAGCAGATAGGAATGGCCATTTAAAAATGAAAAATAAAATGTGTGTGTGTGTGTGTGTGTGTGTGTATAATTATGTGTGTGTATGTTTTGCATCCATGTAAATTTAGAATACGTCACGACCACACGTGAGCAGACACTATATGTACATACCAGTTTATGATCTAGTAGGAAAAGAAGCTTGGTATATGTATATGGTCTTCATCACACACACACACACACACACACACACACACACACACACACACACACACACACACACACACACACACACACACACACACATTTTTGCTTAATGTCCCATTAAAGGGACACTGGCAAAAGTGCAGACACAGATCAAACGCTGCAAAACGCGGCGTCTGATTAAGTTCTACACTGTTGGCATTAAAACGCAAGATGTTCTGTAAAAGGAGAGATAAATAAACACAAAACAGACATCCCTTTAAGTAAGTAATTGACCTGTCCAAAGAATGAGGTAGAATAGTCCACTCGGCATAAATCGGTTTTAAGTTTTTAACTATAAAATGGACAGTCCATTCTGCTTGAGTTAGACAGATCTAAAATTAGGATAAAATGTTGAAACTTCTAAAAAAACGAAAACGTGTTTAAGGGGACTGGATGCGCTTAGTTGATTTGTTGGCATTTGGTACAGGATAGACGTTTTTGTGACTTTCAGTTTGTTTTCCCATCACGAAAACATACCTATACAATTTTGACCCCCTGAAACCCCACTATTATATAGTAAAACTGGGGTTTACAGGGGTATACATTATTTTCTTATTTCTGCTCAAAAACATAGATTGTGAGTACTCGTTAGAACCGCCTTGTCAAGGCGGTTCTAACGAGCACCCACAATCTATGTTTCGAACAGAAATAAGAAAAATATCAGAATTTTTTATCTGAAAATTTTCTTTTTTTGGTGTTAAAATTTTCAGTATATTTGAATAGACGTGTTTTCGTAATGCTGGCTACCAAACCCCTTCTGATGGGCTTTACTCTAGGGTAGTCGTATTGAATATCAGCTAGCCATGTTCCCTTCACTTCACGTCAATCCCTAGCAGAGGGGCGGCTTGTAAGGAGTTAGCAATGTCTAAAATGACCAAAAAGTCACAATTCACTTGACACACGTCAGTACAAATAGTGTCTGTCAAGCCTTCTTTAATATTTTGGCCTTTTTAGACATCGGAAACCAGTAAAGACGACAGTGTCTGTTAAGCCTATTTGAACGTTTTGGCCATTTTAGACATTGGCAACCAATACAGACGGTGTCTGTCAAGCCTATTTGAAATTTTTCATCATTTTTTGGCATTGGAAACCCCCTACGTGCTGGCCCCTATGGTCTCTAGTCTTGTCAGTTCTTAAAGCACCACTGATAACTTTGAGATTATTTCTTGCTCTTTTGACCTGTTTTCGATCATTGGGAGTTAGAAGCTGGGTATGTCTTTCCGTCTTTTATTTTATTTTTGTCTCTTCATAACGAAAACACGCCAATTCAAATGTACAGAAAACTTCACCTCCAACAACTAAAAATTTTCAGATAAAAAAGTCGGATATTTTCATATTTCTGATCAAAACATAGATTATGGGTACTCGTTAGATCTGCCCCAGCAAGGCAGTTCTAACGAGTACCACACAACCTATGTTTTTGAGCAGAAATAAGAACAATAATGTATACCCACCGTTAGCACGCAGGTGCGATATAGGCGTGCCGTGACCCGTCCGTTCATCCGTTCGTACGTTCGTCCGTTCGTCAACAATTGACTTGTGAGCGCAACTCCTCCTACAGTTTTGGCCAATCGTTTTGAAAATTCACAGATGTTTTGGCCATGGCGTGTAGATGTGCATATTGTTTGCTCATAATTCTCAGATTTTTTTTTCAACTTTTTCCGCTTTGTTAACTCAGTCAGTTTTGTCTAAAACCATTATAGTCGGTGGGTGCCTCGTGAGCGCAACTCCTCCTACAGTTTTTGGCCAATCATTTTGAAACTTCACAGATGTTTTGGCCATGGCGTGTAGATGTTTGCTCGTAATTCTCAGATTTTTTTTTTCAACTTTTTCCGCTTTGTTAACTTAGTCGTTTTTTACCTAAAACCCTTATAGTCAGTGGGTGTCTTGTGAGCGCAACTTCTCCTACAGTTTTTGGCCAATCATTTTGAAACTTCACAGATGTTTTTATTGCCATGGTGTATAGATGTGCATATTGTTTGCTCATAATTCTCAGATTTTTTTTCAACTTTTTCCGCTTTGTTAACTTAGTCAGTTTTTACCTAAAACCCTTATAGTGAGTGGGTGTCTCGTGAGCGCAACTCCTCCTACAGTTTTTGGCCAATCATTTTGAAACTTCACAGATGTTTTGGCCAGAGTGTGTAGATGCGCATATTGTTTGCTCATAATTCTCAGATTTTTTTTTCAACTTTTTTCACTTTGTTTACGTAGTCAGTTTTTACCTAAAACCATAATAGTCGGTGGGTGTCTCGTGAGCGCAACTCCTCCTACAGGTTTTGGCCAATCATTTTGAAACTTCACAGATGTTTTGGCCATGGTGTGTAAATGCGCATATTGTTTGCTCATAATTCTCAGATTTTTTTTCCAACTTTTTTCACTTTGTTAACTTAGTCAGTTTTTACCTAAAACCCTTATAGTCAGTGGGTGTCTCGTGAGCCCAACTCCTCCTGCAGTTTAAGGCCAATAGTATTGAAACTTCACACATGATTAGGTCAGGGTCTGAAAATTTGCATAGTGTTTGCACATAAATCTCAGAATTTTTTTTAACTTTTTCCGCTTTGTTAACTTAGTCAGTTTTTTGCCTAAAACCCTTATAGTCAGTGGGTGTTTCGTGAGCGCAACTACTCCTGCAGTTTTAGGCCAATAGCTTTGAAACTTCACAGATGATTAGGTCATGGTCTGAAGATGTGCATATTGTTTGCACATAAAACTCAGATTCATTTCAGCAGAGTTTGGGGCCCTTGATTTATGCCCAAAATTGGTTTCCGCTCAATATCTTGCGAAAGAATTGATTGATTAGGATCATATTTTACATACATATTGTTGTTAACAATACCTAGCTTGGGATTGTCATATGACATTTTTCGTCAATTTTCAGCTGAATTACTGGCCTTGATTAATGGGCAAAAATGATATCCGCTCAATATCAATATTATGTGAAATAATGGACAGGTTTAGATAAAATTTTGCAAGCCAATATTCCAAATTTTCTACTTTGTCCATTTTTCTAACCCGTCAATTTCTTGAATACTGCAAAATAGATTTTTTTCAATACAAATAGGAACTTGTATTATCCCCGCAGGTGCGACATCGCTTTCCGCGGATTTCGTGTTTTACTATATAAAAGTGGGATTTTAAGGGGTCAAAAATTATATAGGTATGTTTTCGTGATGCAATGCCCTTTCAATTATTCCTTGCAGAATTGTCTTTACAATGTCAGAGGAACGTGGGATATAACCGTTCCACCTAAATATTTGTTACATGCTCACGGTGATGAGATCATCATGAGAGTTGATGCCATATTTTATTTGACTGCGAACCGTCCCACTGATGATGTTGTCCAAGTATGAAATGCTCAGAAGTCTGAATTTGCATCCCATTTCTAAGGTCTGCATACTTTTTCTCGAATTATGCAGTCGGAGTCCAGATCTCACAAGCATAAGGAAAAGTACATTATAGCTCCAAATAAAGTACTTTTTTAAATCGAAAAGTAATGATATTTTTTTTAATTCTCCACAAAAAGTTGTGGGTACTTTTTAGTAGCGCCTCCCCGAGGCGCTTCTAAAAAGTACCCACAACATGTTTTCGTGGAAAAATAAGAAAAAATATTATGTGGATACTTTCTCATACATTTGTATCTGGAGCTATAAGTGGATGTTACCAGGAAGGGTGGTATCTTTAGTTTTGGGGCGAGCCTGGTGTCCTTGTCTTTGGTGCTAGATCAGTTTCAATTTTGCTGGTGCCGCAATTGCCTTAGCAACCCAGCATAAACCCAGGATAAAACCTCGGCTTTAGATATATCAGCAGATCATGGGATCTAAAGTCCTTTCAACATCACTCGGAAAGACGCTTTTTGCATGACGTTTTATTTGGAATGAGAATATGTTGTTCTAAGTCTTACTATGGTTTGTGCGCATGTACGATGCGCATGTACAGTGCGATAATACAAGAGCGGGTGCATTATCGCATGTACATGCGCAAACCATAGTATGACTGATTCCTCACATTTTCATGCATGGAGACCAACCTCATCGCGAAATATTTAATGCTGAATGTTAGGAATTTTGGCTACCATGTGATAATTTACCGTAATTTATCAAAAACCAGTTGCGTTTTATATTTCTGTGCTTTGTTCTCAAATATTCTACCCTGAAATTAAATTTACGGGGAAAAAATTGTCTGACCTATGTACGTTTTATAATTAAGTAATATTTTGGAATGTTTATTTGGTGCTATATGTATATTTAGTATTCTTTGGCAATTTTTAAACAGATTTTATGTTTCATAACATATTTCATGACAATTTGAACAAGAGGATTTGTTTTGAAGACCTGCTTAAAATTTACCTACCCTACTGATTTCTGCGTAATCTGCAGTCATTTTTACTATGGGAAAAATGAAAATATTCGATTTGGTTTGAAACCAATCACGAGAATATAACTGTTTGTGTATAGGTATAGATAGTTACATGGTTTTACATTAAATCACATCACGAAAACATGCCTATATAATTTCGACCCCTTTAACCCCACTTTTATATTGTAAAACTGGGGTTTACAAGGGTGTACATTATTATTCTTATTTTTGCTCGAAAACATAGATTTTGGGTACTCGTTAGAACCGCCTCGCCGAGGCGGTTCTAACGAGTAGCCACAATCTATATTTTGAGCAGAAATATGAAAAATATCAAAGTGTTTTTATCTGAAAATTTTCAGTTTTTGGAAATGAATTTTTTTATATATTTGAATAGGCGTGTTTTCGTAATGATAATTAAGTCAACAAATCTACTTATTCTGTGTAAAGCGCCATGCAAAAAAAAAATCAACAAAAAAACAAAAAAAAAAAAAAAAAAAAAAAAACACACACAAAAAAAAAAAAAAAATAATAACAAATAAATAAATAAATAAATAAATAAATAAATAATTAACCGCTTTTTCGAAAGATGTTGGAAAAGAGTAATGCGTCAAACCGGCAAAAACTCTTATATCGAGCTCGAATCCGTCTCGATTCTACGTCATTAGTTTTGACTTCTCAGGGCTAATTTCTGTTTCGAAGGCCTTGTTGGTGTCTTCAAGACGATCAGTCAGTCCCATGAGTTCACGGGATTTTGCCACATTACGGTGCTTACTAATTAGTTTTTGGAAAACTTAATTCATTACCATGATAGTACTTCTTCTTACATTTGAAGAATTTCATTTGTCAGTGACTTATTGTTGATTCGTAAAAACGTACTAGATGTGTGGCAAACAGAGTAGCCCCTGATCAAGCGTCTAATCTGTAACTACACTGTTTGCAGAGGACTGCCTGTCCGAATACTTAGAGTAAGTACGAGAAGAAACAAAATTGTTTTAATGTCTAAGATGCTTGTGTTTTATAATAGTGTCATACATAAACAGCATTCAGAGTTTCTTTGTAACCAACCCGGGTTGTTTCAGCCCTGGGTCGTTTCGACCTGAATCCTTTCGCTCCTGGGTCTTTTCGACCAATTTTGATGGGTCCTTTCGGCCTGATGTTTAGGTTACACAATAGCACAGTCTGATTGGAGTGTCATTACAGTATCGCTCAATTCTGCTGGCTACAAAAGGGCCTCATCAGAATTCGCGAACATCATTTACTTGCGTTGCACAGCAGCTCATTTCGGGGTCATCCCAGCTAGCATTCTACGTAAATCTACATCGGCCCGTCATCGGCCCGTCAGCTACCCTGACGGGCCGATGACGGCCCGATATAGATTTACGTAGAATGCTGACTGGGATAGTGCATACTTAATCAGCGAAGTCACAGATAAGCCTTCTCATCCGCAAATGCCATCAAAAATCAGATGATCGAATTTATCGCATTTACTGGACAAAAGCGGACAGCGTGGATGCACAGGCTGATCAAGACCTTCACTGTTCACATTATGTGGAAAGGCTACATAACTCCAGATAAGGCAACAACTGCTCTTATTTCTAAATGAAAACATAAATAATGAGTATCTCGTAGAGGCGCTTCTAATGAGTAATCACAATGTCTATTTTCATGGAGAAATAAGAAAAATCTGTCTGTCTGTCTATAGATCCTGGCATCATCCGTCCGTCTGTCCTTCCGTCCATCTTGTAAACACCTGTTATACTCTACCATATTGTAAATGGGCCAAAACGACCCACCTACTGAGGCCGAAACGACCCTTCCCCCAAATTGGCCGAAACGACCCGGCCGAAACGGCCAAGGGCGAAAACGACCCGGAACCTTTTTAACTAGTCTTACCTTTATTTTCTAACGCGGATTATTCATTTTTTTTAAATTGTACTTGCATGTTGTTGTTAATAGGGTTTGTGAGTTTGGTGGTCTGATCTGGATGTATACTGTTTGCCCAGCCTGTTTGAATACTTTTATTAAAACATGTTAAGCATTATTTTTGAACCGCAACGTCAGAAAACGTATCTTCGGACATTTTCGCTCAGCAAAGATTCAGATCAACCTGTGCATTCGGGCAGTCTGATCAGAATATGCACTGGCCGCATTTGAATAGCTTAGGATGCAAAGTACCTTCATTCGAACAACGAATAGACTGATCAGAGTCCTCGTTGAGCGCACATGTCAGAACATTACGAAAACACGCCTATTCAAATATATTGAAAATTTCACCACCAAAACCTGAAAGTTTTCAGATAAAAATTCTGATATTTTTTTCATATTTCTACTCAAAACATGGATTGTGGGTACTCGTTAGAACCGCCTCGACGAGGCGGTTCTAACGAGTACCCACAATCCATGTTTTGAGCAGAAATAAGAAAAATAATGTATACCCCTGTAAACCCCAGTTTTACTATATAAAAGTGGGGTTTAAGGGGGTCAAAATTATATAGGTATGTTTTCGTGATGAAGTACGATTTCTCACGTTACGGCTCATTTGATATTTTTATAATTTTTATATGTTGCTTGTATAGACATATATTCTACAATACTTCTAATATTCTTAAGATTTTTAGTTCGATTATTTACAATCGAGCTAAATAAAGTATACATACACCAGGTGTATTTCCTTCAGGCTGTTGTCCACGTGATTATCATTTACCAATGAAATCAAACCGCGCGTTGCTACGAAATCAAGTAGCGGTTATTTATAGCCGCGCTATTCTCGTCTCTATGACGTCAGAGTGCCGTGTGAAGAGGGTTATCCGTAAAACCTGGACTGGGACATTGGCAAACAGTGCTGACCAGATCAGACGCCGCGGAACGCGGGTCTCATCAGGGTCTGCACTGTTTGCTTATTTACGGGAAGTATAGGTTTAACTGAAACTGTCCTAAGTCCCCGTTCAGGACCATTTTCCCAATCTATACTCAAGACAATCGAGTTCAAGTGCTGTCAGTGCTTTGATTTAAAATTTGTGATGTTTGGTGGACAGTTCTTAAGGGGAATGGATACATGCACATTTTCAGGGCAGGGACGCAACTCAGTCAAACCTGTTTTGTCTCCCCTCTGAAAAGGGGGCTATTCTAAAAGAAAAGATTGCTTTCCTTGGGAGCCAAATTATTTTAGAGAAGAGCCCTTTCTAGAAGGGGATTGGTATGCAGAAAAGCAAATAGGAAGTCTCACAAAAGTTGTCACCTTTGGATAAAAATGTCGTTGCTGACCGTATTTGTTTTTTAAACGTTGACTGTCTCACTATCAAATCTGTCTATTTTCATACCGCATTTACCTTAAATTGTCTGACACCTTAACTGCTTTCCTTTCTTCAAAAATTAGAACTAGTCCATTTGGCTAATTGTTGTTATTCCTAAAATTATGAATGTGTGGTAAACAGTGTAGACCTTGATCAAACGCATCTGATCAGAGTCTGCACGTTTATTTAGTTCACTCTGTCTGAATTTTCAATGTCAATAATGTATATGTAATACAATTGTTGCGTTTTTTCTGTTTCGTATATGTATATTATATTTAAACTTATTTTTGTTTGTATGTTTCCTGGGACTTACCGACCGATCAAACTGACCTGTCGCTTTGACTTTACATTTAATATTCATTAGGCTACATAGGCAAGACGATCAGAAAATTCTGCATACCACGTGAAGCAGGTCGTCCATAACCTGTACAGGTAATACTTAGACACGCAGTATTCGTATACACATAAAAATTACAATCCAATTTAGTGTCCACTAAAGCGATAGTGAGTTGGGTGGCCTAGTGGTTAGCGCATTCGACTTTCAAGCGGGATATCGTGGGTTCGAATCGCGCTCGTCGAGACAATTTTCAGACCAGTAGTACGTCAAACTCATACTCGACGCGCCCTGGGTTGAGTATAAAGTAGATAGGGCGGCGCTTGATGACAGACAGCGGCACCAAGGATGCATGGGTGAGCCATGAAAGTAAGGCTGTATAATTAAATGTACATAACAATCGCCGCTGTACACAACAATCGCCGCTGCCTATATGTGCCTCGGGTGCCTGGTGGCGTTAAAATTCCCGCACAACAACAACACAAGTAACAGGTCACTTTGATCGGCCTATACATCGATATATACATTCACATATGTGCCATCATATACTACCGTATGTACTCTAAATACTGGGACACCTTAACTCCTTACCATACTTGCCCTATGATTTGTAAAAGTCTGTTCCACTGCCCGTTGATGTGTTTTAAATCTTGCTTTACGGCTGGCAAACACTGTTTGCTCAGGCCCCCCTGTCCCAATATTTAGGGTGTTTTACGGTATTTACATGTATTTACATGTAATACATGTGGCCTGCATTGTGCAGAAGTAAACCTGCTACAAGATTATATCCACATGAATATACTTTTGTTTTACTGATCAGAGAAATCCATAACACAACCTCCCCCATCCAGACCCACACAAGCAACTCTTTTTTCGGGCCTTCCTTGGTTCAGTTAGTGGTTTTCGTTAGCTCAGGATGTCGGTGTCTGAGCTGATTGCTACGAGCCCTATTCATTGTTTTAGCACGGGGATTTATTTTTATTTAATCTAATTTGATTTACATATTCTTTTTTTTTTCTGTGATATTTCACTGATTAAATTAAGGAACCTCCATGCGAGCTGTACAATCATTTTATATTGTTTACAACATTTGAACCAAGGGTGAAGGTTTGGTAGCAGAAAAATCGATTGAAACCATCCGAGTGGTTTCACTGCTAACTGTTCTAAGGCGATGGTCCTGAGTTGTTTGTTCTTTGAGTGACCTTGTGGCTGTACACTCCGGGGCTTTATTTTATGTTTTTGTCCTGCTCCTAGTCGTATTGTTGTGTTAAATGGATCATGACTAGCATTTTGATCACCTGTTTGGGGAAAGGGGGACTGCTTGCATTTCATAAGTATGTGGCTTGCGTTCTGGGTTTCTCTGATCTTGCTCTTGGTGTCATTGCATCACGAAAACATGCCTATATAATTTCGACGCCCTTAAACCCCACTTTTATAAAGTAAAACTGGGGTTTATAGGGGTATACATCATTTTTGTTATTTTTGCTCAAAAACATAGATTGTGGGTACTCGTTAGAACCGCCTCGCCGAGGCGGTTCTAACGAGTACCACAATCTAAGTTTTGAGCAGAAATATGAAAAATATCAGATTTTTTTATCTGAAAATTTTCAGTTTTTTGGAGATGAAATTTTCTATATATTTGAATAGGCGTGTTTTCGTAATGGGTAGGCTATAATCTGTTACTGAGTCTATTCCCGGACATTTTCTATCCTATTTTTGAGTCATCAGAGGACTCGTTGAGGAGGAGTATTTGATGATAATTCTGGAGTATTTTTTTCATTTCTGAGGCGCTTCTAATGCGTACACACATCATATTATTATGGCGAGGTGCTTCTAATGTGTATACCCACACCTTTGGTTTTATGGAAAACTGGTGACAGTTATCCCAGAATTATCATGCAATGATCCTCCTTACAGTCTATTGGTCATTAATAATACTCGTGTGTAAAAATTGTTTAATGCGAGGAAACGGGCCTTATGTCGTATTGGTACAAAGAAGACTCAGATCAGAGCATCCATTGTCCACTCACAGAATCAATGGTGTTAGCATATATTGATGAAAAGAAGTCCCTGATCGCGCAGTCTAATCTGGACCATCACTGTTCGCATACTACATAAGCCGCCATTTCCAATATCAATACATTCCTTTATGGGCCAGCGCATGACAGACCAGCAAGACTTGTGCGACCAGCGAAGATTCTGATCAACCTGCGCATCCGCGCAGTCTAATCAGAGTTTTTTTGCTGATTGCATGTGCCTTCTACAGCCTCCAGGCTACTTAAAAAGGGATAAACGAGAACCCTTGCAATACTGGGTGGGTGTACAAGCTGATCTGAGTCTTTGCTGGTCACACAGGTCTTATTGTAGGTTTTGTCATGCGCAGGCTTAAATTTATATATTTGAGATTTTCAAAACACTGTTCGTCTTGTTTTACGTTGCGTTATGTCTTTTTTATGGGCCACTATCATGAAAACATACCTATATATTTTTGACCCCCTTAAACCCCACTTTTATATGGTAAAACTGGTGTTTTCAGGGGTATACATTATTTTTCTTATTTCTGCTCAAAAACATAGATTGTGGGTATTCGTTAGAACCGCCTCGCCGAGGCGGTTCTAACGAGTGCCCACAATCTATATTTTGAGCAGAAATATGAAAAAATATCAGTTGTTTTTTTATCTGAAAATTTTCAGTTTTTGGAGGTGAAATTTTCTATATATTTGAATAGGCGTGTTTTCGTAATGGCAAAGTCAGTATACGTACATGCGGACATGTGTGCCCAGCGAAGATTCAGATCAGACTGCGCGAATCTTCATTGGGCGCATTTTGGATAGCCAAGGGTGCAAAGCTCCTTCGTGCGGACAACGAATACTCTAATTGGACTGCGCGCATGCGCAGGCCGATTTGTGTCGTCGCTGGGCGCACATGTCAGAAGGCACGTTTGTCTCACTTCGCAGTTCCTATGTCTACTACCATATTTACCCTAAGTATTCAGACAGAAGCCCCAGTGTAATCAGTGTACATGCAGATCACACGCCACAGAATGTAGGGGGCGTGGTAGTGCTATGGTTAGAGCCCTGGCCTCTGGTGCAGGAGGACCCAGGGTTTGATCTCCGCTGTGGAAGAGAATTTTTATGGGTCCGAATATATGCAAAAGTAACAACGACAGAGGTGATCTTAACCTTTAAAACGCCAAGAAAACCTGCATCTGAAAATGTCGTCTGTTATGTTGTCTGCTGCATCTTCTTGCAAACTTTTCAAACATATTTTTGCATATAGGCAAACAGTGTGGACCCAGATCAGACTGCTCCTAGAGGAGCCGTCTGATCTGGTCCACACTGTTTGCAATAATGACTTTTAAAGTATTCGACAGAAGACAAAGCAGACGACAATTGTTGTGTTTGGCGTCTTAAGGGTTAAAAGAGTGCACCGTGCTTCAGCTTTGGACGTTATCTGGAGCCTCTCCCCGTGCATGGAGAGATGTCCCATGTGGAGGCTTAAGATCCCACTGCTGACAAAATAGCTTCTTTGTGGTCCATCCTCCAAAACCGGCTCCCTGTGGATAATGGTCGAATAGACCGACTGCAGTGATGATGTTAAAGCAATGCACCGTCACTGGGATTTGGGACTTTATCTGGAGGTCCCCTATGTAGGGAGAGATATCCCATATGGAGGCTAAAAAATCAACTGCTGAGACAAAATAGCTTCTTTCTGGTCCGTCCTGCAAAACTGACTCCCTGTGGATAATTTTCAAATATGGCCGACTGCAGTGGTGATGTAAAAACAATGAACCGTCATTCGGATTTGGGACATTATCTGGAGGTCCCCTATGTAGGGAGAGATATCCCATATAGAGGTTAAAAATTCCACTGCTGAGACAAAATAGCTTCTTTCTGGTCCGTCCTGCAAAACTGACTCCCTGTGGATAATTATCAAATATGGCCGACTGCAGTGATGATGTAAAAACAATGAACCGTCATTCGGATTTGGGACATTATCTGGAGGTCCCCTATGTAGGGAGAGATATCCCATATGGAGGCTGAAAAATCAACTGCTGAGACAAAATAGCTTCTTTCTGGTCCGTCCTGCAAAACTGACTCCCTGTGGATAATTTTCAAATATGGCCGACTGCAGTGGTGATGTAAAAACAATGAACCGTCATTCGGATTTGGGACATTATCTGGAGGTCCCCTATGTAGGGAGAGATATCCCATATAGAGATTAAAAATTCCACTGCTGAGACAAAATAGCTTCTTTCTGGTCCGTCCTGCAAAACTGACTCCCTGTGGATAATTTTCAAATATGGCCGACTGCAGTGATGATGTAAAAACAATGAACCGTCATTCGGATTTGGGACATTATCTGGAGGTCCCCTATGTAGGGAGAGATATCCCATATGGAGGTTAAAAATTCCTCTGCTGAGACAAAATAGCTTCTTTCTGGTCCGTCCTGCAAAACTGGCTCCATGTGGATAATTTTCAAATATGGCCGACTGCAGTGATGATGTTAAAACAATGAACCGTCATTCGGATTTGGGACATTATCTGGAGGTCCCCTATGTAGGGAGAGATATCCCATATGGAGGCTGAAAATTCCACTGCTGAGACAAAATAGCTTCTTTCTGGTCCGTCCTGCAAAACTGGCTCCCTGTGGTTAATTTTCAAATATGGCCGACTGCAGTGATAATGTAAAAACAATGAACCGTCATTCGGATTTGGGACATTATCTGGAGGTCCCCTATGGAGGGAGAGATATCCCATATGGAGGCTGAAAATTCCACTGCTGAGACAAAATAGCTTCTTTCTGGTCCGTCCTGCAAAACTGGCTCCCTGTGGTTAATTTTCAAATATGGCCGACTGCAGTGATAATGTAAAAACAATGAACCGTCATTCGGATTTGGGACATTATCTGGAGGTCCCCTATGTAGGGAGAGATATCCCATATGGAGGCTGAAAATTCCACTGCTGAGACAAAATAGCTTCTTTATGGTCCGTCCTGCAAAACCGGCTGGATAATGGTCGAATACTGCCGACTGCAGGGAAGACGTTGAATCAACATTTTTTGGTAGAGCTGGTGTATAATAACAGGTGGTCGGAGAATAGGTAAAGTACCGTATTCAGCGTAATTACCGCACATACCCATATAAGCGCACATTCAAGTCTTTTGGAGTCTGGGTTTATTACCGCCCGTATATTTTCATCCAGTTCCATGTACACGCATATTTTATTGGTATTCATTAGACATTAGAAATGCATCGACTATCGGGGCGATTCTAGTTATTAAGCATTTAAAACATAAAACATATGGAAATAAATCTGAACAAAATATCGCATAAGCATCTTCAATCTTCAATCTTCAATCACAGACAATTGGTGTCAGTAGAACGTATATGGTCCGAATTCGATATATATTATTGAAAAAAAAAAAAAAAAATGTTCAAAAAAAAAAAAAAAAAAAAAAAAAAAAAAAAAAGAAAGAAAGAAAAATACTGGCAAGGTATCTTTATGCCTTTCCAACAAATATTTTTTTTTCTTCAAAAACGTTTTTAGACGGGAAAGAAACCTAGTCTGACCTCGTACGGTGTTCATTAATATAAAAATGCAAAACTAAGTGGATAAAAACTCCAAGTGATCAAATTTGAACCATAAACGCTCTGCTTATCGCACGTGTCTATGTCTAAGATACTCCCCTCATGAAGTTTCTGCAGATCAATTTCTTTTACGTGTGTATCTGGATACGTCAATGCAGTTTTTTTTTTTGTTTTGTTTTTTTTTACAGTAATTTTGAAAACACTTAAGCACACAATGCGTTAATAAGGTCGAATACGTTCTTTTATGCAGTAAAACCTATGGAGCGCCTACTTATACGAATCGCCTTCTTGCATGCGGCGATTCTTTCCCAATACCCCAAAATATATTTTGGTGTAAAACTGACACATTAAAGGGACCGGAAACACTTGGTAGAATTTCTGCTATATCAGGGAGATAACTGTTTTGACTTTCTGTTTGCCTTCCACAACAACAATTCCTATTGAATAATGGTGTACTCAAAAAGGAAAGAATTTGTTCCCAAAGGGAGCAAATTCTTTCCTTTTAGAGTAGACCATTTATTTGCTCCAAACTCTTTCCTTATAAAATAGACCTCTTTACAGAAGGAGGCAAAAATAGTTTAAAAGAGGTATCTATCTTGAAATGTGTCAGTTGTCAATGATTTTCATCTGATCTTGTGCTCTGAACAAATATTTGATATTTTGTACTTGTATTTTGTTAATTGTATTGTCCGGTGCAAGAGTTGCAAATGTATGCTTTAAAATAAAACAACAGAAAGAAACAACGACAACATTTACTTGCATATACAATGTACCCGATACTTTGAAAGTAAAATATTTTGACGAATTTTGCCAATGTAGGAAACTTGCTTTTAACTGATATTTTATGCAAAAGTTTTTCAATAAACATATGGTATGTGTTATTCAGATTCAAACTTATGTATTGAGACCGTAAACGTATATTGTATATGATATACTTCCAGAAATGTGTCGTCATTTATTGCCCCTTGCTTTAAGATAGGCTTTCAGTAAGACAGTCTCCCCTTAATTCATGAAGAGTTTCCTGAAATCAAATATGTTATAATTCCAAATTCTTCCTTTTTATACACATTTCACGCCATTTGGCTGGCTGAAGCCGGAAAGAAGAGTTTCTTGAAATCAAATATGTTATAATTCCAAATTCCTCATTTTTATACACATTTCACGCAATTTGGCTGGCAGAAGCCGGAAAGAATTTTTTTGAAATCTATGTTATAATTCCAAATTCCTCCTTTTTACACACATTTCACGCAATTTGGCTGGCTGAAAAGTTTTACACGTCAATAAAGTCCAAAGTAGGAATACGTCGGATCTATTTTTCTTCCGCCGTCTCAAAAGATTGATAGATTGATGTATTTCGGTAACATTAAATTTGTAACATTTTGATGGTTAAGTTGGAATTATATGGCAAGAATTATTATTTTTGTAGATTTTATTAATGTGTAAGCTAGAACGAATCACTCTCAATCTTAACATATAACCCAAGGGGCTTTAATCAGTTTTTTTAGCTATTCGCCGGAATTTACACATCGATAAAATCCACAAAAATAATATTCATTCCTATAGTATATTTCTATCTTCAGCTTTTGATATTTAATGTATTTTCATCTTTGGTAAAATAATACTTAGTCCATTAAATTAGTGAAAATGACATGAAAAAAATCCAGTAATGACTTAAAAAAAAAAAAATAAATAAATAAAATAAAAAGTCGACTGATCGGTGTATTTCATACATGTAGTAGAACCTCGACAATCAAAGTGATTTTGCAATGCCTGTTGAAACATATGTATACATTTAACCCTTAATCATTCAAAATCTCGATAATTCAAAACCAAATTGTCTGGTTCCTCGAGTCTACAAATTCCACTGTTCGAATAAGGCATTCACCAAAATAATTATATAAAACTGTAAAAAAAACCTTTATTCATATACAATATACATGTATCAAAGCTCCAGATAAGGTACTTTTTTACCCGAAAAGTACTGTCATTTTTTTTCTTATTTCTCCATGAAAACGTATGTTGTAGATAATCATTAGAAGCGCCTCGTTGAGGCGCTTCTAATGATTACCCACAAAATATGTCTTCTTGAAGAAATAAAAAAATCTTATTTGGATGCATGTACCACCTCATATCACAAGCTTTCAATGTCACTTCAATATATGTGCTCCAACGTGAGAAAACGTATCTTTGACACCAGCAACGGAATGTAAGAAATCCAACAGAAGTAAATGAACCGAAACGTAAGCAAACATACCTTCTGACATGCTCGCCAAAGGAAGACTCAAATCAGCCTACGCATTCATGTAGTCTGGTCAGAGTCTACGTTGTCCGCATGAAGAAACTTAACATCCTCGGCTAAGTATATATTCATGTGAATGCGCCCAGGGAAGATTCTGATGCGCTTGCTGATCTATCTCTTCGCTGGGCGCACATGGCCGAAGGTACGATTTCTGACGTTGCGGCTTATTTATTTCTGAACCTGGCATACCTTTGCTGATGTTAACCCTTGTCCTTCTGGATATACCCTGTCTTTGCAAACAGTGTAGATCCAGATCAGTTGGCTCCTGAAGAAGCCAACTTATCTGGATCTGCACTGTTTGCCATTAAGTATGTGAATTTGCAGCAACAATTTGGATCAAGCAATCTGATTGGCTGAAAATTAGAAGTAGGTGTGGCATCTTAATTTATTCAGCAGGACAAGGGTTAAGTATCATGGAATGTCTGAAAATCAACCTAACCGTACCATTTAGTGTGGAAGATGTGCACACCCCAAATATTAACCCTAGTCCTGCCGAACCTGGATATGCCCTGCCTTTGCAACACTGCAGATCCAGATCAGTTGGTTTCGGAAACCAATTGATCGTGATCTGCGCTGTTTGTCATTAAGTATGCAAATTTATACCAATAAACTAGATCAAGTAATCTGATTGGCTGAGCATTAAAAGTGGGCACGGCATCTGAATTTATTCAGTGTGGCAAGGGTTAAAGGTAAGGTTTCTCCTCGTGTGTCTCCCCGTACTTCGTCGCTGTGTGAATAAGCTTAATCATATTTATTGCAAAATTTTATTATGCAAGGGGTCGGGCCACAAATTCTCACAACATTAGTTATGGTCCTCCCCCTACAATGGAAAACATAGCATGTATATATCAGATGACAGTAGCAATATACAATATATTATTCAATTTTTAAATTGAGAAAAGACATAAGCTGCTGCAAATACAATAACAGCAAATGACTAAGTTATAGAAAAGAAAATCTTCGTGTATATATTGAAATGTTATTATGCGTAATGCTGAAAGAATTGGAAATAAGAATACACACACACACACACACACACACACACACACACACACACACACACACACACACACACACACACACACACACACACACACACACACACACACACACACACACACACACACACATATATATATATATATATATATATATATATATATATATATATATAATTTCTCTAGTGACTGATACGATTTATATGTTCACTCCTCGCTTTGAATGACTTCGGTTTTCTTCATTGTTTGAAAAGCGGGTGTAAATTCTCCACCTCGGATTTTTGATCTAAATTCTTTGTTTCTGAACTCAACTGTCAAGTGTTGGTGTGCATTTTCTTAGTTAGACTTTAAAGAACAGTTTGGTTACAAGATTATTTTTATTTGCCGAAACGTTTTTTTTTTTTTTTATTATTATTATTATTATTTGTCTCTCCAGCGCTTCACATGTCGAGGCCATAACGTTCATGTTTTGTTTGGTGACGTTAGTTATGACAATCAAATAAATAAATAAAAAAAAAAAAAAAAAAAAGAAAAAAAATGCTCTTTTTCAGTGAATACCACAAAAATTTCATCTCTTGTAATGAAAAATTCAAATTTTCACTCGGCGAGGCGGTTCTAACGAGTACCCACAATCTATGTTTTTAGCAAAAATATGGAAAATATCAGAGTTTTTATCTGAAAATTTTCAGTTTTGGTGGTGAAATTTTCTATATATTTGAATAGTCGTGTTTTCGTAATGATCAGCAAACGTACTTCACGAGACTCATAGAAGTTACTATTGGTTAAAGACATAATTTCGATTGCATAACACCCTAATGACTCTTAGCAGATTAAGATAAGAAATTCTTGGTGACTTAGGCCAGCCTTACAGGTAGGGACCTGATAAGGGGTAATTTGATTAGGTATCAGCAAAGCTTGTGATGAAGACTAGGAAACAGATAAAGTGAGTAATTTGGTGATAATTTGATATCTTTATTCAATAAAATATATCTGGTTGTTATTCATTAGAATTGCCTCGCCAATGCAGTTCTAATGAATACTCACAACATGCTTTATGGAGAAATACAGATTCTTATGCTGTTATGCTAATTTGTCATCAAATGCTCTCTTTATCTGCTTCTTTGGACCAAAAACGAAAAATTGGTATGACAGGTAATATTTTATTCATTTATTTATTTATTGAAAAAGAAAAGCTTTTTGGCATAAAATACACATTCTAAATTTTCTAAGATTTTCCTGACATATTCCTTAATGTGTTGTTTGTGAAGTTAAAATATTAAGTTTTGAGGCAGCTATGGAATAATTGTGAAATGTGCTTATTTACTTAAGAATATAAATAAATAAAATTTAAACAAAAAGCTTTCAATTTTTATGGAAGCGTCCTAGTGCCAGGTGAAAAAAATATTTAAGTCCTATGTAGGAGATAGGAACTCCTACGTAGGAGATAATAAGTCCTACGTAGGAGTTAGTAACTCCTACGTAGGAGATAATAAGTCTTACGTAGGAGATAGTAAGTCCTACGTAGGAATAAGAAGCTCCTACGTAGGAGTTAATAAGTCCTACGTAGGAGATAATAAGTCCTACGTAGGAGTTAGAAAGAGATAATAAGTCTTACGTAGGAGATAGTAACTCCTACGTAGTAGATAGTAACTCCTACGTAGGAAATAATAAATCCTATTTAGCAGATAATAAGTCTTACGTAGGAGTTAGTAACTACTACGTAGAAATAATATGTCCTACGTAGGCGATAGTTACTCTTACGTAGGAGATAGTATGTCCTACGTAGGAGATAGTAAGTCCTACGTAGGAGTAAGTAGCTCCTACGTAGGAGTTAATAAGTCCTACGTAGGAGATAATAAGTCCTACGTAGAAGTTAGTAAGAGATAATAAGTCTTACATAGGAGACAGTAACTCCTACGTAGGAGATAGTAACTCCTACGTAGGAGATAATAAATCCTACGTAGCAGATAGTAAGTCTTACGTAGGAGTTAGTAGCTCCTACGTAGGAGATATTATGTCCTACGTAGGCGATAGTAACTCCTACGTAGGAGATACTAAGTCCTACGTAAGATTAGTAACTCCTACGTAGCAGATAATAAGTCCTACGTAGGAGTTACTAACTGCTACGTAGGAGATAATGTCCTACGTAGGAGTTAGTAACTCCTACGTAGGAGATAATAAGTCTTAAATAGGAGACAGTAACACCTACGTAGGAGATAGTAACTCATACGTAGGAGATAATAAGTCCTACGTTGCATATAATTAGTCCTACGTAGGAGTTAGTAACTCCTACGTAGGAGATAATATGTCCTACGTAGGGGATAGTAACTCCTATGTAGGAGATAGTAAGTCCTACGTAGGAGTTAGTAACTCCTACGTAGCAGATAATAAGTCCTACGTAGGAGTTTCTAACACCTACGTAGGAGATAAGTCATACGTAGGACTTACTTTCTCCTATAAAGATGCTAGTAACCGTATTACAATGCGGAGAAAAACAATGTTGGTCATATTTCTTTCCATAAAGTAAATCTATTCAATTGATTATTTATAATATTTAAGAAATTACAATAAAACAAAATGATAATAATAACATTATTATTGATATTATTTTCAGATATAATTATAATAGTAATCAAGCTGTATATCATAATTCAGAAAATCCTATACTGGTCCTTTCTTATCTCATAAAATGGTTTTCTAAGAAATTAAACATAGTGATAATAATGAAAAAGAAACATAGTGATAATAATCACATTATTATCATTATTATTACCATTATTTATTTATTTAGATTATTACTAATAGTAACAGTGATTTAGCTGTACCTATGTATTCCGAAGAATAAATATTATGTTGGTCATATTCAAAACGAATTCACATAAGCTATATAGCTTTTTTCGAATCCCTTTTATATATTAACATACTCATGTAATGTCTATGTAGATGTATTGATGTTTTGAGAAATATATGAAATAAAATATGTTTAAACCAAACGTTTTGTTTTTAAAAGAGCTACGTGGAGCTTTAACAGTTTTTTTACTGCATGTGTATTTAGGGGTATAATATTGCTAATTATTAAACAACTTAAATCCCTATCATACTGAAGTTTGATTAAGTCCGTGTTACTACCTGTTTACATAGCTTATACGTGCTATTGAGTGGCAAATAGTGTGCAGACCTTAATAAGATGCTCTGTAATGTAATGTCTAAACAGGGGCCGTGACTGCTGTTTGTGAAGGTGTGTCTATCAGAATACTTAGGTTAAATACTGTAAACCACTTTCTTCTCTAACCACCATCTGTGAGATTCAATAAATTGTTTAACCCTTTTCAAACATTGGCGTAAAGGTAATTGTTTCAAAAACAAACCTGGAATATCAGATGATCCTTAACCACACTTGCCCTATATCTTTTACTAGGCCATTATAGGACCCACTGATTTATTTAAACATTGTGTAGACCCTGATTACACAATGTGTTATATGACAGCTGATCTGGGTCTACACTGTAAGCACATGTCTATCTGTCTAGAAACCTAGGATAGTAACAGTAATAATCTAAGGAAAACGACATTTTATCCATATTTACTAACTACCCAACACAGAAATAACAAGAGTCTCTCCAAATAATAAAAACAGGATTTAACAATATGTGCAACAATTGTAGTTCCAGATCAGCATGTGCATACATTTTGTTCGCTGATAGAATGTGCAATCTCTATTCGCATGCAGTGTAGACTCTGATCATAAAGCGAACGTACAGACTAATCGGGGTCTACAGTGGTCGCATAATTCATAAAGTCCATTTTTATTTGAACAGACTCAACCATCATTGTTTCTTATTTTACTTGTAGACACCTCAAAGTTCTACAAAATATGAACAAGACATTCTATTTTTTATATTTATTTGTACATTGTTTTGAAAAGATTGTTCAAACATATATAAAAAACAAGTTAAATAACATCATTGTGTATTTCCAGTATCTGTATCTAGGCAGCTGAGTCCCATAAAAACAGTATTACCATGAAGTGTGAACCGGTTAAATACAACCTTCTCCAGGGACTTGTACCTCCTGGTTTCATTTATCTATTTGACATCATACAGCTGAGAACAAGAAGCCTCAGGCCACTGGACAGTGTTATAGTTTCATCTGTAACCCATGCAATAAAAACAAAGTGGTCCACACATCAAATGAACATCAACATTTGTAAAGGACCATTACGACAATGATCTAAGAATCCGGGCAGACAAATCGGCATCTTTAATTGTGTACCTTAAGAAACCCTGGTTACTGTAAAATGTATTGATAAACAGTGAAAATCCTGATCAGAATGTGCAGTTGTGCTGTCTGATCTGGGTATTTCGTGTTTGCGTAATACACAATCTCCCTTTTTCATAATCTGACAAGTGCCCTGTATCTGAAACAGATCACTGCAAGTCTTTAATCTATCAGATCAATAAAAAATTTTAAGTTTGATTGATTAACTGAAAACTGATTGTAAGGCAACATTTATGCATCAAGGACAAACTGATGATACTCTTAATTTTCCCAAAGTGTGTTTTGTTGGATATTTGATCCCTTAACCTTTACCACTCTCTGGGCTAATTAAGCAGACGACAACTTGTTGGTCTTCCTAAGTTATCATTCACTAAATATATTACTTTTTTAATTCAACAATATGTTTTGTCTTCTTAGGTTAAACTGTTGATCTTCATTTCAATATCGTATTAAATTATCTATAACTAAATACTATCTCCTACGTAGGACTTATTATCTCCTACGTAGCAGTTACTAACTCCTATGTAGGACTTATTATCCCCTACGTAGGAGTTACTACGTAGGACTTAGTATCTCCTACTTAGGACTTACTAACTCCTACGTAGGACTTACTATCTCCTACGTAGGAGTTACTAACACCTACGTAGGACTTATTATCTCCTACGTAGGACTTATTATCTCCTACATAGGAGTTACTAACTCTTACGTAGGACTTAGTATCTCCTACGTAGGACTTACAAACTCCTACGTACGACTTACTATCTCCTACGTAGGAGTTACTATCTCCTACGTAGGGCTTATTATCTCCTACATAGGAGTTACTAACACCTACGTAGGACTTATGATCCCCTACGTAGGAGTTACTAACTGCTACGTAGGACTTATTATCTCCTACGTAGGAGTTACTAACTCCTACGAAGGACTTAGTATCTCCTATGTAGGACTAATTATCCCCTACGTAGGAGTTACTAACTCCTACGTAGGACTTACTATCTCATACGACGTAGGACTTACTATCTCCTACGTAGGAGTTACTATCTCCTACGTAGGACTTATTATCTCCTACGTAGGAGTTACTATCTCCTACGTAGGACATTTTATCTCCTACGTAGGAGTTACTCTCCTACGTAGGACTTATTATTTCCTACGTAGGAGTTAAATATTTTTTTCACCTGGCACTAGGACGCTTCCATAAACTTTATATTTCTATTTCAGTTTATTTTATTTTTTTTCACAGTGCAAGAAAAAAAACAACACTTTTGTAGTTTGGAAAAATAACTATCATTAAATGAATAAATAAAGTGACATTATACAAACCAACAAATTAAATGCAAAATTTGCAAATAAATTTATTTGGTTTTGAAGAAACATATTGACTACTTCTCAGTTATATGAATGTCCCTCTATAGGGCCCACCTAGGGAGACTTGACATCCTTATAATCACCTCATAATTGCTTAGATTAGATAAACCGTTCATGTGTACTCTGTTATCAGGACTGTATATTGGGGTTGATCATGAGAGGGGTGGGGGAAGGTGAGGTCTAGCCAAAGAAGGAAAAAGATGTGTCTTTAAAGGGAATGCAGCCTTATCAGGCATTATGCTTCAAAGTAAAGAACTTTACAAACGATGAATTTTGACACAAATTTGATCAAAATCGGTGGAAAATTAAGTAAGTTACAGAAAATTGAATATTCTAACATTGGTGGAATGGGCGCCGCGATTTTGAATATTTAATGAGATTTCATAAAAATTATAATTTATTTCATAAAGGTAGTTTTTCTCAGAAAGTTGGTTTATTTTGGGGGAAATGATTGCTTGTGACTAGAATTAAAGGATTAGAAAAAAGTATGTAGCAAAATTATTCTAAAAACCCTTTATAATTTGGTTTTGTATATTTAATTTGGGTTGTGTGACGTCACAAAACCTACAATATGGCGGCATCCATGATAGCCATTTTAAACATATTCAAACCACCATGACTTCCTTATTTCTAGGCCGATTTTGAAAATTTTTGCATCAAAATAAATGGCTTGTTAAACATTTTACTTCAAAATATACTTACAACTTGTACTGCGTTCCCCTTTAACAGCTGCAAATCTTTCAGTGATTTTAATATAGGTTTGAACAACGTGTTCTCTTGGTCTGTTAGGCTGTCATTCCAGAAAAGAAGTTTTTCGGTAATAATGGGGAGGTTATTTCGGTTTTCGTTAAATAATGTAACTCACTCATTCGTGTAGTTTGGACAATTGAAGAAAAAGTAATCAGCATCTTCTGTTATAACCCTCATCTACAGATTTGGCAATCGCATAGGTGCTTAAGGTATAAGTCACTGTTTATATTATGCAAAATGTTTCTGATCCTTGCCTGCATTACTGACCAATACCGTTCCCCGCATAAAAAGAAATGTGGAACGATTATTAAAATCGGTGCGCAGATTTTTTTTTTAATTTACTTTTGAAACATGACATGCTACTGGAGGTACAAATCTCTTCGTCAAGCGAGTTCCACAGAAAGAGGGATAAAGGGATGCAGGCCTTGAGTGAAATTTCGGTTCTGGTAGATTGAACTGCGAGGTTATTATTATTACGAAGAGGACAATTTGTTGTGTCTCTTACAAAATGAGGAATGAGGTCAGATATATAATCAGGAGCCAAGTCATTAACAGCTTTCTACATGAGTCCCAGTTTTTGTTCTTTACACTTAGTATTTAATATAACCCAACCACACTCTGTATATAAATTTACTATGGATAGAGAAAGAGCTAAACCCGTCACAATCCTAGCTGCTTCATTCTGAGGTTTTTCGAGCGTATTTGAGTCTTGTATTGTGCAGTTATCCCAAACTATAGCAGAGTATTCCAAATTCGGTAACACATAAGAAAGATATATTTGGTTCAGTGCAACTCTGTGAAAAGAATTTTTAGTTTACGCATAATAACAATGACTTTGGAAGCACTGCTAACGATGTTTTCTATGTGTTTATGTCACTGGCCCTTATTACTTAGGGCTAAACCTAAATGTTTCTGATCCGAGACAAATGTAATCGGAATACCGTCAAGAATTATATGGGTCAAGAGAGTAAAATGCTTTAAAGTAAACAGGATGGCTTCAGTTTTCAAAGCGTTGAAGGATATGAGTCATTGTTTATCCCAAGCAGACAGATTCTGTAAATCATGACTAATTATACCCTGTTAGTCTATAATTGATGATGCTGAGCAGAACAGAGAGTTATTGTCTGCAAATAAACGTTTGAACTAAGAAGTGACTCTGCAATGTCATTAACATAAATCAAGAACAGCAGAGGCCCAAGGACTGAACCTTGAGGTACTCCAGCATGCGCTGGTTTGAGGTTGAAGTGCATGATTTGATTACCACACCTTGAGACCTGTCATTTTAATTGTCAATAAGCCAGTCCAAGAGAGAATCACTAATTCCATGTGGTTTAGTCTAAACACAAGACCCTTGTGCTAGACTCTGTCAAAAGCCTTTGACACATCACAGAATACCATACATGAAAATAGGTCATTGTCAAACCATTACGAAAACACGCCTTTTCAAATATATTGAAAATTTTACAACCAAAAACGGGAAAATTTCCAGATAAAAATTATGATATTTTTTATATTTCTGCTCAAAACATAGATTGTGGTACTCGTTAGAACCGCCTCGACGAGGCGGTTCTAACGAGTACCCACAATCTATGTTTTGAACAGAAATAAGAAAAATAATGTACATCCCTGTAAACCCCAGTTTTACTATATAAAAGTGGGGTTTCAGGGGGTTAAATTATATAGGCGTGTTTTCGTGATGGTTTGACAAAAAGATATATCGTGATAAATATCTACTAATCGATAGGTTATTGAGTGATTGGTTAAGAAGCCAGATTGATATTTGTATTGTTAGTGGTTATCATGCAGATGATTGTTAATGTTTTTATAAACGATTCGTTCTTGTAGCTTGCCTATGTTACTTAATAAATAGATTAGTCTATAATTGGATGGAAGAGACTTATCCCCCGTTTCAAATAAGGAGAGAACCTCTGATTCTTTCTACGAAAATGCAAATTTTCCTTCTCTGAAAGATCCGTTAAAAAAACAGACAGTGGAATTGAAATTTCTTTTGCGACTGCAATTAACATCCTATTGCTAAAGGCATCGGGTGCAATAGCTTTATTTGGGTTCAATAATTTAATCAAAATTTCTATTTCGTCTGTATTATAGGACATATCAGAAAGAAGATTCTGTGCTTTCGCCTGAAAAGCTGGAAGTTGAATATTACTGTCATCGACATTTGTGATTGAAGTAAAACAATTATTAAGACTTTCAATTTTTTCTTCATCAGAAAAGAAGTAAGTGGTTTGGCCATTGTTTGATTTTGACAATGGCGGTATGTTGTTTGAGGCATTGTTATGTTTAACAAAATAACGAATAACCTGTCAAAATTTTTCCTAATGTTTTTTAGTGAAAGTCGGAATTCGGAAATAGATAGTTCAAAATTGTTATAAAATCTTTCTTTTGCATACTTTATGAGGTTATTTACTTTATTTCTGTTTTTTTTTTTTTTTTTTTTTTTTTTTTTTTTTTTTTTGTATTTATTCCAATCGTTTGCATTGCCGGTTCCAAGTGATTTTTAAGTGATATCTCGTATCCTTGAAAAGCGTCGTAAATTTTTCACAAGCAGCATTTACTGAACCCTCGTTAAGGCAGTTCCAGTCTTGAGAAGAAATTATTTACCTGAGAAGTTCGAAATTTGCCTTTTTATAAAGTCATACTAGACGCTTAATGGTTTTCTGACACTGATAATGAAAAGGTATCCTTATAAAAGTTGCTTTATGATCAGAAATTTTATCAGGGGTTGAGATAGTACCAGCATTTGAATAAGGGAGATCGTCAGGAAAAATAATTGGGTCAAGTAATGCCCTTATACGAGTAGGTTCACAAATAGTGTTTTACAGAGAATTTAACAATAAAAAGTTTTCTAAATTGTGAAAATTAGGATTTAACAAATCCTCATTTAAATTGCCTACTATTATCAGGTTTTTATAGACATCATAAGCTTTCTCAATATTTAACTTTAAATTATTGAAAAAGTTCACATCAGCAGTTTTAGGGCTATAAAACAAGCCAAGTAAACAAACATTCCTTTGTACCTTAATTTCTACCCGTATTGATTCTTCACAAAAAAACTCTAGGTAGTGCATGTACAATATCTGAATTTAAATAAATAAGTATTCCACCACTGTGGTTTGTCCTGTCTTTATTGTAGGGTTGTTTCGAATGTATCTGAAAGTAACAGTTCTCAGTTAGAGATCTACTTTCAGAAAAGCACAGAATGTTAAAATAAAGAAAATTATCTTTAATGAAATCAAATTTGTTCCTAATACTTCTTATATTCAAATGAAGAATTGATGAAGCTGCTAGAGTATTGACAGGACCTGGGTTAAGCTATTTATCAAAAGATACAAACAGAAGGGTCATTATGATAAGTATTATATAATTATTCTTAATATTGTCTGTGAAAGAATATAAACTTGAAGAGAACACAAATTCAATATTTAATAAGAATTGGTAAGGACCGCAAATAAGATTCGCATTGTGAATAATATTTCCTGATCCCTTCAGAGAAATTTTCATGCTCAGCAGTGTTTGGCAAGAAAGATTTTGCAATTGTTAGTAAATTGAGATTTATTAGCAAGACACATTTCATGCTCAGCTGAGTTGAGCATGAAACAAGTTTTGCAACCTCAGGGCAAGTTCGATTTCCAAGGTCACCGTATCATTTCTTAAGGGGAATGGGTGCACTTTCAGGGGAGGTAAAATTGTCAAAATTTTAATCCTGCCTTCTGAAAAAGGGATGTAATCTAAGAGGAAAAAGAATGCTCTCAAATCAAAACTACATCTGCTGGGACCAGGAGCCAAAAGTAATTACTTTTCCAAAGATACCATCATATCATTTGGCTAAATTCTGATCTTCACAATATTCCTTGCCTTCCAAATTTAGTCTCAAATAAAGATTAGCCTTAGACTGACATAATACATTACAGAAGGGTTTGGCTCTTGTCTGCCCTTGAACACATGTACCCTCATTTTGATGTAAAATAAAAAAAAAAGAAGTTTACCAGGTCTGTTTTTTTTTTTTTTTTTTTTGTTTTTTTTTTTGCAACACTGACATACGGCCTCGGTGGCTCAGTTGGATGCGCCGTCCGACTGGAGACCAGGAGGTCGCGGGTTCAACCCCCGCCGAGGTCGGCAACATTCTTTCGTGGAGATTGATCATGAAATATTTTCTACGGTCATTCTCTCCCTTCCGCTGATTCAAGAAGGGCAGTTGTCAGTTTCTGGCGAAAGAATGTGCACAATACTGGTTAACCGCTTAGAGGACTAAGCCTGCCCAGTAAACGTGTGGTTAGGTAAACTGACCGCGCTCGACATGACCCCACTGGGTTGACTGGGCCGTAAAACCTCAACACAAACAAACTGGAAATACCATTGACAAATTTAAATTTACACCGCAATCAACTGAAATATATATTCATGTATTGTATTTTTATTTATACGAACCAAATTTAGGTTTGTGTAAAACTGACATACGTCTAACTGTTCTATCAGTCAAGCTTTTTATAAACCGTTGTATTTACTGTTGTCAAATCAGAGTCCAGCTTTTTATCAAATATAACCTTTTCTGGTTCCAGCCCTCACCAACCTAGTTGGTACCCTGTTCTCTGTCAAAACGTGTTTATAAGAATATGGAATATTAACACATAAAACTTTCTGTAGAATCCAGATACAGAGACTACGTAATAGCAGAATTACTCCATAGCTATTAGCATTTATTAACCTTTACCACAGTCTGGGCAAATTTAGCAGGCGTCAAATTGATAATATTTTTCATATTTTTCCCCCAAAAAAACAGGCTTTGACAGTCCATGCAAATTGTTTTCTAAGGATCGAGTATACTTTCTATGAAAAAATATTTCAAAATGTCGTCTGCGGAAAGTTTTTCCCAGCATGCTAAGCGTTAAGGCCCCGATTTTGCGGTGTGAGGCCTATTAAAGTATACTAGATATACTCGTATCCCAGAGGGCACACAACGCTAAAACAACGTCGACTCAACATTGATTCGACGTTCTTTCAACGTTGTGTGCCTGCTGAGATGGTATTTACATCGTAATTGGGCCGCATCAAGCCAAAAAGTGCCTAAGGGCGTTCGCAAAATGCTCAGAGTTAGATCCATCCTCGCGCAAAGTATCATCCAGGCCTTTGCTCTCCCATCATATCTTCTGTAGTATCTAATAATTCTGTTGGCGGACAGTCAGATCCTGATCAGACTGCGCGGATGCGCGGGTTGAGCTGGGTCTTAGATGTCCGCAAATTCCCGAAGACACATTTTCGCTCCAGTTATTCTTATTAAGATTGATTTTCCGCTGCTGGTGTATGCGATGCCCTCCATGAGCTCTTAATGGATTCTGAGAGAGCGTAGTGTTTTCTCCTATTTTCTGTCTTCCAAACCTATCAACGAACTGTTTGCGATGCGTAGTTTTTTCTCCTATTTTCTGTCTTCCAAACCTATCAACGAATGATGATGACGGGTCTTCAAATCTGTATTCAGGCAATGGACTGGCTGTAGTGTTAACAAAAAGGTTGACCAGTCCATTTGCGTCGGTACCATAGACATTATTCAACAATGGACCGGCTTGAAATGCAAAAGCGGGGCTTATAACCTCATGCCCCTGATTTGAAATTTCATTGTCTATATTTGCCATTGTCTTCTGAACACTTTTTACAGCAATAAACTGGTGGAAGTCAGATCCGTACTGCTGTACCGTTTTAAGCAAATTACAGGCAGCTTTTATATTATCAAGGTGAGACTTCCACCTCCCGATCTCAGCTGTGACATTCTCACTTTCTTGGCGTCCTTCCTTTTTAGTTGCTGCGAGGACACGTTTTTCTAGTTTACTGAGCGCTTCATTTATATTTTGTCTTAATTTTTGCAATTGCTGGGGGATTGTGACGTCAATCTGTGACTGAATATCTTCATAACCTTTCTTAAGCCACTTAATTATTTCTTCTATATGTTCGCAGGCAGCAGTAAGGCGCTTATTCAAAGTTTGCGTGGCAGAAGCCATGTCTGCATTTGCTACCTGACTCGCAACTTCTAAAACTTGTCTGCAACTTCGGTGTTCAACTGTTGCGCAGGTGAGACAGCACATGACGTCATGATCTTTGCACTCCAATTCAATGGTCTTATCCGGGTGCTTAGGGCAGTTGAGGCTGGTGGATAAAAAATGTACAAGCTTCAAAGCTTCCTGATTGAATTGGTCTAAAAGTTTATGATTTTGAATTTGCTTAATCCGTCGATGTGAATCGACGCATTGTTGACAGATCGGCTGGCTGCAATCTAGACAGTACTTTACCGCTGGTTTATTGTCGCCATCAGCTTTACAAGCAGCGCATGAAATGTCCTTTACAGCATCACTACCAGTTTCCATGGCATGTGCAGGCTTGCTGTGGGCCATATCAATCGTTTAAGAATAACTATCTGAAAAATTAAATTCCGGTAAAAACACTTAGCACGCTATGGGCAACTTCAGCAGACGGCAAGTTGATATTGTCTTATTTTTCCCGGATAAGACATTTCATGAAAATTGTCCCCTAAGGAGACAATTTCCATGGAAGGTCAAATCCTATTTTCTGGAAAAAAAATAATATAAATACTTTAAAATGTCGACTTCTGAACTTTATACCCAGTTTGCTAAGATATTAATAATACTTCACTACGTACCTTTACTATAGCTGGTGTTACTTAATGCCGTGTGACAGCCGTAAAACTCTTCGTACTTCACTATAGTGTAATATATATTTTCTAATCCTTACGTTCATCCCGGGATTCCTAAACAAGAGGCACATGAGCCACAATTCGATCACCCGGTAAAAACAACCATTGCATATTTACAAATGCCATGCAACATTCATCCATTATTGCCAGAGCAACTGGGACACAAATTTGACCATACCATAAAAAGTTCAAAGGCCATCCTAGTCTCATCATTCTAACAAACTTAGTATACCTTGAGTCCCTGATGCTGTATGTACCATATATGGACATAGCAGCCATCTTGTTCATTGGTAAGGAACCTTTTGAACAAATTGTCAACATCCCTTCGACAGAAGGCCCCATGTGGAATCTGGTAAAAACTGGTTAAGTGGTTTCAGAGAAGAAGACGTTTAAACATTTTTTTATGATTCTATGTCTGTATATAGCCCAGGGGCAAGTGCAGATAACCCCTGTGGAGCAAAATTTTGATCCTAACTTAAAAATTTTTTACTATTTTAATCATACATTGTAAGTTTCATCCATTGGTCTTAAATACTTCTGGAAAAAATATTTTTCAACTTCTGAAAAAAAAAAAAAAAATATTTTTCAACTTTTCCCCCATACAAATCTACAGAGACACAAATTTAACCTTGCCGTAAAAAGGTCAAAGGTCAACCTACGATTGATCATTTGGAAAAACTTGCTATAGCTTGAGTCCTCGATGCTATATACCAAGATTCAACCCTAAAACCTTCTTGGTTCTGGAGAAGAAGATTTTTAAGTGTTTTTATCATATATGGGCATGACAGCCATCTTGTACAATGGCGCTGAACCATTTGATCAAATAGACAATACCCTTTTGACAAAAGGTCCCATGTGAAATCTGGTGAACTTATCTCAAGCGGTTTCAGAGAAGAAGGCATTTAAAAATTACACAAATTTATACATATTTAATCCAGGGGGGAAGGACAGATAACTCCCAGGGGACAAAATTTTGAATGTCACTTAAATGTTATACTACTTTCATCACTTATTGTCAGTTTCAGCCATTAGTCTTTAATGTCTTTCGAGAAAATGACTTTTCAAAATTTTCCTCATACAAATGCATGGTGATGCAAATTTGACCGTGCCGTAAAAAAATCAAAGATCAACTAATGGTCATCATATGAACAAATTAGGTAGAGTGAGTCCAATGCTATATACCAAGATTCAGCCCCAGAGCTTTCTTGGTTCTGGAGAAGAGGATTTTTAAGTGTTTTTACTATATATGGCCATGGCGGCCATCTTGTTCAATGGCGCAGAACCATTTAAACAAAATGTCAATACCCTTTCAACAGTAGGCCCCACGCGAAATCTAGTAAACATTGCTGAGGCGGTTTCGGAGAAGAAGACATTTTACACAATTTTATTAACGTATATAGCCCAGGGGCAAGGGAAGATAACTGTAAATTTAAGCCATTAGTCTTTAATACATTTTAAGAAAAAGACTTTTCAACATTTTCCCCATACAAATGCATGGGGACGCAAATTTGACCTTGCCGTAAACAGGTCAGAGGTCAACTTAGGATCATCATTTGAAAAAAACTTGGTAGACCTTGTCCATATGCTAGATACCAAGATCAGACTTGACGCTTCTTGGTTCTGGAGAAGAAGATTTTTAAATGTTTTTATCTTTATATGGGTATGGCGGCCATCTTGATTAACGGACCGTGACCATTTGTACAAATTTTCAATCCCCCTTTTACAGAAGGCTTCACATGAAGTTTGAAGAAAACGTGTCCAGGGATTTCAGAGGAGAAGTCGTTCAAAGGTGTGGACGACGGACGACGGAAGTCGTTTTCCCATACTTTGCTATGGTGTAGTTTATATTTTCTGGCCCCGAGGTTATAAAACTTTTTTTCATGCTCAACTCAGCTGAGCATGAAATTTGTCCTGCTAATAAATCTCAAATTACTAACAATTGCAACTTCTATCTTGATCAACATAGCTGACCATGAAAATTTCTCTACTATTAAACTGTTGTTGGCATTTTCATATTTATTAGCTGAGAAATTTTCATGCTCAGCTGATTTGAGCATGAAAACAGTTTTATAACGTCAGGCCTGGTCCTTTGTGATTATTGTGCCCATTCCGGGATTTCTGAGAATAAGAGAATTATATGGAGGTCACTGTCGAGGCCCAACCGGCCCAAACTAACTCGGCTGGTCTAGAAACGTGACATTGCAGTTGTTTAAACTTTGTGAGAGTGTTCATTGCTCTCAAGGGTTATTTCTTTTAGCATATAAACCCTTATATTTGGACAGACAGTCTGAGCAAGCGGTGTGGACCCAGATCTGATGCCGCAGAATATGATGTCTGATTGGGGCCTACACTGTTTGACACTCGTCCAGCAATATTTTAAGCGCATCAGCTTGTGGTGGAATAGACCTTTACAAATTATAGGACAAGTATGGTAAGGAGTTAAATGTGTCACAATATTTGGAGTAAATATTGCATACTAATAGGCGTCTTAAGTGAAGCTCGCTTTCAATTTTCTGTATAAAAAAAAAGTCCGTACTTTGTACTTGATGCAACATCTAGAAATTGTTATAGAATAACTGAAATGTAATACAATTAACAGTTAAACATAATGATGCTAAAGTTATACACTGTTTAGCTCAATCATGCTAATCATCCTCTCATTTTCATACTTGTATATATTGCATTGTATTTGTTGTACTATTAATTTGTATTGTATGCATTTTAGAGAGCCTCATGGAAGATTTGCACTTCCAAATGAGTCACCCTCTTCAAATAAAGCCAACTTACTTTACTTACTTACTTACTTCTTTTAGCATCTATTCACAATATGTAAACAAAAGCTAATAATCGCTCCCTCTCACTAGTATGCAGTTGTTGGGATCTGACAAAGCTCCTGTATCAGGTGCCGTTTTACTATAAATCCCCTATTGTTTGATATCACTAAATCGATTTTGTGATATCATTATCTATTATGTGATATCACAAATTATTTTGTGATATAAAAAAATTGATTTTGTGATATCACTAAATCGAGTTTGTGATATCAAAGAATCGATTTTGTGATATCACAAATTAAGACTGAATTTGTGATATCACAAAATCTATTTAGTCATATCACATAATAGAATTTGTAATATCACAAAATCGATTTTGTGATATTACAAAATCGATTTAGTGATATGACAAATTAAGACTGAATTTGTGATATCACAAAATCTATTTAGTGATATCACATAAAAGAATTTGTGATATCACAAAATCAATTTAGTGATATCACAAAATCGATTTTGTGATATCACAAAATAGGCAAGATTTTGTGAAATCACTAATATATGCCACTTGGTTTTATACAAAAAGGGTTTGATAATCATCATGTAAATAGACAATTTGCATAAAAGATCAAATCCCGTTTTCTAGGACAAATAAGAAAAAAAAAACAAAAAAAAAAAAAAAAAAAAAAAAAAAAAAAAAAAAAAAAAAAAAAAAAAAAAACAGTCATCAATTTGTCGTCTGCTAAATTTGCCTAGGGAATGGAAGTAATTAATTTCGTACTATTTTTTTTTCAATCCTCAAAATAACTGTTACGACAATAGTTGTGATTGGCAGTTCAAGGGTTAATGTGGTGACTTTTGTTGGTCACCGCTAATAGGTGTATAAACTTGTTTACAATGTATAGGTTTCGAACTGAATACATACCCTGGGATAACGCAGATCATCAAACGGGTGTGATCAGAGTCTTTGCCATTTACCTAGATATCTAATTTCACAGGCTGTCCATAGAGCATCCAGTAAATACCTTGGTCAGACTACGGGGAGGCATGGGTTGACCTGATTCTTACCTGGGTATATGTCAAAAGGGACTAAAATACGTTTGACAGAGTTGTCTTTCCTGAACATGTGCCAATTCCCCTTACTCTGGATACATTCTTACCAAAGCTATGAGAATGGTCGCCTGTACCATAATTAGTTTCATTCTTATAAAAGAGAGAAAAAAGTACAGAACTTTTATACTATATTTACCCTAAATACCGGGACACCTAAACCCCTCGTCAAACTTATTCTAAAACAGAAAATGTCTACTTTACTACCTGTTGATAGAGGATTGCTGGATGAGTGGCAAACTGTGTAGACCCTAGTCAGATGCCGTATACTGAGCCTCTGATCTGAGTCTTCATTGTTTACTCAGGCCTGTCTGTCTGTCCAAGTACTTAGGGTTAGTATGGTAAATTCAGAGTATTACAAAATAACAACTTGTCCGAAATCAGTACATTACAGCTGTAGCATTCGTATATTAAAAATTCTAATGCTTGGATTTAAAGAATGGGGGATACACTGTACGAATGGTGTGATGAGAGAATCTGCTTTATGAAATGTTCGAACTGATCGGCACCCTTGTTGTTCTTTCGGACTTGTCTTGTGTTTGAGCATTACACCGGTCAGTATCAAACAAATAATTTTGTTGGTGGTTCGTTTTATAACTACGTTGGTGCGAAAAACAAAACAAAAAAAACAACAACAAAAAAACTTCTAACGACCAGTGACAATGACAAACGGTGCAGATCCAGATCGAACACAATATAGTGTTCCCGATCTGGGTCTGCACTGTTTGCTCTTTACACTTCCTGACCAAACTGAGGTATGCAGTATATGGAATTTTTATTGAGATAATCTGCCTTAATAAATGTTCGACCAATATGGGTGGGGCCCGGACTGCGCGACCGTGCCGTCCGATCGGCACCCATGTTAATTCGTTCGTATTTATATTGCGTTTGAGCAACACACAGTTCAAGAATAAGTAAAGGAAATTTGGCGTATCGTCCTTTAATTACGCTGGTTTTTAACCCGCTTATATCCAGTGACAATGGCAAGCAGTGTGGATCCGGATCAGACAATAAATAGGGTGACTGATGGGGGTTTACACTGTTTGCTAGAAGGCTACAGTAACGTCTACATATTTTTATATAATTTAAGTTGATAGAACACACGAGGAATAAAAATGGTTAAATGCGACGCAGTGTCTACTTGTAAATTGGAATAGTGACAGCATAAAGTTAACTTGTATTTTATAAAGAATCATATACGAAAGTAGACTCTTCCATATACCAAATTGTGATGTATCTTACCTCATGTCAGTCAGGCATTGTTATGAAGTATTTCTTTTTCTGCATGTTGTATCATATTTGTTTCTTTTGTATGTGCATTATTACTTCATTTTTTCACTCATTGTCGATCGACATTACCATGATAAGACTTAGAAATGTCCACTACACATCTCTTGAAATGCAACCAAATTATTTCAAAATCACCATGGCGGCCGACAGGACCCTCTGTGATCCTACTTGAGCTCTTACTTTGTAAAACCTGAAACCTGAAAGGATCGGGTCAGATGGTCTTGGCGGCTTCTATGGTGTATCCAAAACTTTAAAACTGGGTGCCGATAAACGACTAAGTTACAATAGATGTCACCTGCTTTTGATTTTGGTACTCGTAACATGGATTCACAATCTCCATACACATAACATATCAAGTCTAAGTATAATTATTTCTCTGCAGCAGAGTAACGAAACTTACAAACACATCAAATCGTGTCAGCATTACATTAAAAAAAAGTCTCTGCCCATTCGAAACATTATCTTTACGTACAGATGCATCAGGATGTTGTTCACAGTCTGTTTTCTTGCATGGCTAATAAGATTACTGCTCTTAAGTGGTGACATCCAACCAAACCCCGGCCCTAGTTCAGCGAGTTCCGCAAATGATACAAGCTTTTCCAGTTCAGATTCTCAGGAAATCTTCGCAAATCATCTCAGCATTTTACACCTCAATGTTCAAAGTCTGCTACCTAAAATAGATCTAATAAGAGCTGAAACAGTGACATATGATATAGCTGTTTTCACGGAAAGCTGGCTCAAACCCAATATCACTGACGATCTCATATCGCTACAAAACTTCTTGCCACCCTTTCGGACAGACAGAAATGACCGACCCGGAGGCGGTGTTGTGATATATGCGCGCGATACACTCTCGTGCAAGCGCCGTAAAGACATTGAAATCAATGGACTTGAAGCTGTCTGGCTAGAAACCGCAATAAAGTCGAAGAAAGTCCTAATCGGCGGTATTTACAGGCCCCCAAATAGTAGTTTCGAGTATTTTAATTTAATTTTGGAGAGTATCGACCGCGCATACAATACTAATATTCAAGATATCATTATCACAGGCGACTTCAATTACAATATGTTTTCTGATAGTAATAATAAAATGAAAGACTTGCTGCAGCATTTCAGTTTAAGGCAACTAATAGATGAGGCCACACACTTTACGGAACAATCCACGTCTCTAATTGATCTAATCATCGTTAGAAATACAAACAATATCTTAAGTTGGGGTGTGGCGGATCCTTTCATTCCCGATCTTACGAGGTACCACTGTCCAGTATTTGTCTTCTTAAAATTCATCCGCCCAAAAGCCAGAACATACAAAAGAAAAATATGGAACTATCAAAGAGCTGATTTTGTAAAATACCGACAACTTCTAAGCGAGCACGACCTTGTAACTCAAATCAGAGACCATGACCTGGATACCGGTGTGCAAATCATTGCTGATGCAATATTTGATGCAGCCGAAAAATCAATTCCAAATAAAGTTGTTAGTATTCGTCCTAATGATTATCCCTGGATAACATGCAACATAAAATTACTTATACGTAGACGACGAAGAATTTACAACAAATTCAAGAAAACAAAGAACTTATATTTCTGGAATCGGTTTAAAAAAATACGAAACACAGTCACAAACCTAATCCGGAATTCAAAGCAAGACTATTTTAACAAGCTTGAAAGTATACTCACCGATGAAACTCCTAACTCTAAACTTTTCTGGAAAACTTCCAAGCAAATCTTAAAACTCGAAAAATCCTCACAAGCGATACCTACCCTTAACCTCAACAATAAATGTGCGGAAACTGACCTCCAAAAAGCAAACATGTTGAATGAATACTTTTCCTCCCAATCTGTAGTTGATGATCACAATACACCGTTGCCACCTCCGAACACCTTTTCACATGAATGTCTGGAACTCTTCGAGATCAGTCCACAGACTGTTAAAGACGTCTTCGACGGGCTTAACACGAGTAAAGCTAGTGGGCCTGATCTTATGAGTCCTCGATTGCTCAAAGAAGGTTCGTCTATTCTTGCAGAGTCTTACTCAATCTTATATACTTCTTCTCTTCGGCTAGGTCACTTTCCATCCTCTTGGAAGGACGGAAATGTTACAGCAATTCACAAAAAAGATGATCGGTCAAAACCTTCGAATTATAGGCCGATATCATTACTTTGTCAACCAGGCAAAAGCATGGAACGATGCATACATAAAGTACTGTATAATTACATTAGCAAACACAAACTCTTAACCCCCTTTCAGTCCGGCTTTATCCCAGGGGACTCCACGACCTTCCAACTCCTCCATACTTACCATATGTTTTGCGAAGCTGTCGATAACGGTAAGGAAGTTCGTGTGGTTTTCTGTGATATAAGCAAGGCTTTTGATAGGGTTTGGCACCAGGGTCTTATACACAAACTACGAGATATGGGCTGCTGCGATGAACTTCTAAACTGGTTCTCTAGCTATTTATCCAACAGACGACAAAGAGTTGTCATAAACGGTCAGACATCTGAGTGGACATATGTCCTAGCCGGTGTGCCCCAGGGATCTATCTTGGGGCCGTTATTATTTCTCATCTACATCAATGACATCGTAAACGAGCTCCAAGCATCAGTTAGATTGTTCGCAGACGATACAAGCCTTTATATAATAGTTGAAAATCCAAACACTGCAGCCACCATTTTAAATCATGACCTGAACCGTATCGATACATGGGCTGCGCAGTGGCTGGTTGATTTCAACGCTGCTAAAACTATTTCCCAAATCTTATCATTGAAACGTAACCCGCCCCTGCATCCACCCCTGTATATGAACGGAATACATATCACTGATGCTTCATCGCACAAGCACTTAGGCTTGACGTTCACCAATAACTGCAATTGGACTGAACACATCAACAATATCACAGCAGCCGCCTGGACTAGACTAAATTTGTTACGTTCACTGAAATTTAAAATTAACAGACATGCCCTCGAAAAAATTTATATCTCATTTTTTAGACCCTTGCTTGAATATAGTGACGCAGTTTGGAACAACGCCTCTGTAGAAAGTAAAAAGCAACTAGAAGCAGTACACAAGGAAGCAGCGCGAATTATAACGGGTGGAACAAAACTTTGTAGCATAAAGAACCTCCTTGATGACCTCGGCTGGGAATCTCTACAAGCTAGGCGCGAGAAGCACAAACTAATTATCTTTTATAAAATGGTAAACGGCCTTACACCTGAATATCTCCAATCCCTTATCCCACCAATTGTTCAAAATACTACAGACATGCCCTCGAAAAAATTTATATCTCATTTTTTAGACCCTTGCTTGAATATAGTGACGCAGTTTGGAACAACGCCTCTGTAGAAAGTAAAAAGCAACTAGAAGCAGTACACAACGAAGCAGCGCGAATTATAACGGGTGGAACAAAACTTTGTAGCATAAAGAACCTCCTTGATGACCTAGGCTGGGAATCTCTACAAGCTAGGCGCGAGAAGCACAAACTAATTATCTTTTATAAAATGGTAAACGGCCTTACACCTGAATATCTCCAATCCCTTATCCCACCAATTGTTCAAAATACTACTACATATAACTTGAGAAATTCCAGCGATCTTCGCAATGTTCATGCGCGAACAAACTTGTTTTATAACTCATTCATTCCATCAACAATACGTGCCTGGAATGATCTGTCTGACGAGATTAAGACCGCACCATCTGTTGCTTCGTTCAAATATCGACTTAATAATAATCTTAGAAAATCTCCGAAATATTACGATACTGGCTCTCGTATTGGCCAGATCTTGCATGCAAGACTCAGAATGGAATGCAGTTCCTTAAATGCGCATCTCTACAGGAAAAATATCGTCCCTAGCCCAATATGTTCATGTGGGGGATTCGAAAGTACCTATCACTTCTTTTTCCAATGCCCAAACTATGCAGTCACCAGAAGAAGGTATCTTTCGAACTATCTTCCTACCCTGAACACTAATCAGGCTCTTTATGGTATAGCTGATGCTTCTGTGGTAGAGAATGAAGTTTTATTTTCTCAGGTCCAACAATTCATAATACACTCTAAACGTTTCGTTTGATCTTTTAACAAAAATACACATCAAGCGGCACCAAATGATAAACTAAATACACTTTAAATAAATATGCAACGTTATTCAAAATGAAACTTTAACGGGTATTGTCGATCGACAGTGTAGAATGCTACATCGTACATGTTGAGCGAGGACAAAATTGTCGTAATTGTAACATAAATACCCTTATGAGCATTCTCCCAGTAAGCATTCTGCATAATTCTGAATCTGGCCGTTATCGGCCGATAGTGGCCGATTTGGATTTGTGAGGAATGCTGGCTGGGCTAAGAACAAATGTGCACGCTCTTCTCAAAGAAATTCTCGATATATGTACCGATGTAAATAACTAAAATATCACTATAACTATGGCATGTCCTCGCATCATCATCATCATCATCATCATCATCATCATCGTCGTCGTCGTCGTCGTCGTCGCCGTCGATATCATCATAATTATCATTATCATCATCATTATAGTCGTTTCTTTCAAGTCAATGTAGTAGATGGTATCATTAATATTATTGGTAGTTGTAGTGGTAATGGTAATGGCAACAATAATAATCGCAATGATTATTATTGTTGTGTTGTTATTATTACTGCTTTTAGTTGATTATTATTATTATTATTAGGAGTTGCAATAATGATGGTGATTGGGACGACGGTATGGCATTATTATTATTATCATCATCATTACTATTATTATTATTATTATCATTATTATTATTGTGTACTTCATAAACATACATCATTATTATCTACCATTCACGTATTGTAAATATGCCTTTATTTCTATTTCAGGAGATGATTTATATAAGCTTTTAGCTTTTTATCAAATCCTGTACCATATAACATTATGCGATGTATTTATGTGAACTTAAATGAATAAAATATTGTTTAAACCAAAATAACTGTTGTATTGCGGAAGCGAAAGAAGGTTCTTCACCATTGATTTTCGTAATTAATATCGTCTAAATCTAAAACGAGTCTATGTCTTAAAGTCTAATCATAACAGCAGCAAACGACACATTGATATTGTTTAATTATTTTTAGAGTTAATTAAACTTGACGAGTCCACATGAAATACCAAGTTTTATTTTCTCGGTAAAACAATAAAAATGTCGTCTGCTACAATTTTCATAGCCTATTTTCTGGGAAAAATTTTACCTAGTATGCTAAGCGGCAACATTAGGTAGTAAACATTGTACTGTTTTCGAATATAATATAGTTAGTGATATCACTTATTCGATTTAGTGATATCACTAATTCGTTCATATTTAGTGATATCACTTATTCGGTTTTGTGATATCACTAATTCGATTTAGTAATATCGTAAATTCATCTCTATTTAGTGATATCACTAAACATAATTAGTGATATCATTAATTCGATTTAGTGATATCACAAAAAAAGGAATTTATAGTAAAACGGCATCTCATACTCCTGAAGCTTCGTCAGCAGTTATGTAGATATTTTCTTTCTATATTAAATTTGTTACACGGTGGAACGACCATAGAATGTCATGAGACGGAAACTCGGTGCATTACTGCATTAACCTTAAATTTTGCGACACATTAATGCATACCATTCTTCTCCTAAAAAATTGAAAGATAAAATTCTTCTATCTGTCGATGTCTAGAAAATTGCTGGATGGGTGGCAATGTAGAGCCTGAGCAGACGCCGCGTTCTGTGGCGTCTGATCTGGATCTACATTGTTTGAACAGGCTTTTTTTTACAATATTTATGGGTAATGCGGTAAGTCCAGTAGGGAGGTACCTGTATAAAAACACTGCCCAGCGGACACGCAATGTTAAGACAACGTAGCATGAACGACGATGCAACGCCATGACGTTTCATCAACGTTGTATAAACATCATGTTCCCGCTGGCTGATATCATTATTTCGTATAGTACAGCTAAAGAGTAACTATATTGCATGTTTGCTATTTTAGTAATTTCTGCGGGATATGTAATTTATAATTCCTTAGAGGAAATATTTCCTCCTGGAACAAACAAAATATTTCCTTTTGAACGCTATCACGCCGCGCAACTGGTGAAGATGACGTAACGTCGCAAAGTTTAATGAGAGGGTGGACAGGGGGCGGGGATACGGGGATAAGGGGGCCGGGGGACGGGGGTAAAGGGGGCGGGGGGCGTGGACGGGGGAAGAGGGGCGGGGTAGGGAAATTTTTGGGGCGGGGGTTATACCAAAATTTGTTGTATTTTACTGATTTTACTCTATATTTATGTACTTCAGTGCAATAACTGGGTATCAGAAGTATATAATAGACGTACTGAAGCAACTTCAGGTATATTCACAATGAATCCGGCGTTGATTTCACTTCACCGACGAGGAGTGTTCCGCCAACCGTGGTTTACATTGAATTCGTTTACGTCCGATTTCGGTTTATCTCTAGTTGATTACTTCCCTTTGATTCCGAAAGTTCACAAAATAGCCGTTGTCGGTGGCAATCCACATTTTTAGAAATAATTATCCGTCTGCCGTAGACAATCATTTTATTTGCTCATTGTTGGATAAGGACTTTTGCGCTGTTAAAAAACAAACAAAAACACTTCAATATCCAACATGAATTTTCTGATAGGTGTTCCAAACACGGAATATACACGTTGCACGGTGGGGTGGTTGGGTGAGGTAAAGGTATCGTAACTGATATTTTCTTACAGTTGGGCAAGGCCTGCTATCCTTGCAGCAGGTAACTGTAGAGGGGGAATGTTTTTATTTCTTCTGTTTCTTCACTTTCATTCATTTTCCTTTCTCCCCTGTCCCTCTCTTTCATCTCCTCTACTATCTCCTATCTCTCTTCTCCCTTTCTCTGGGAGACGACACAAAATGACCCTCAAGGATTGACGTGTCGTTAAAACCCAACAATCAAATCAATCACATGTTTTCCGGTGACAAAAACACGGGCCATTCACGGACTTAGGACCAATAAAAATTCCGTGTCCGTGGTCCGTGAATAGTCTGTATTAATTGCAAAATTTAGTAAACTTAACAGCTAATTGGTCCGTGAGTAGTCGGTGGTCCGTGAATAATCCGTAATTAGTCCGTAATTGGTGCATCGTACATCGGTCCGTTATAGCAATCAGATCGTCTGTGAAAAGTCCTTGGTCCGTGAACGGTCAGTTATGGTCCAAAAATTGGTCCGTAAATGGTCTGTAGCAGCAACAACATGGTCAGTTAATTGAAAACTACAAAATAACTAATAATTTTAATTGATTGTCTCGTATGACTGTAATCTAAACATTTAATTTTTTTTTGTTTGGATAATTAGACTTGCCGTACTAACTGTATGATATTTTGCCACCTCAGATGAAACCGTTTTTGGCATTTTGAATATGTGAATATGAAGCCAGAATCTGGCATGCGGCAGATACAAAACAGTGAAATTCCGATCACTTTAAGGAAAGTGAATAACCGAACTCAGAAACTGATACAGTCAGATCCACATCTAACCTCCAACACCATAGGAAAAGACAGAAAAATACAATTAAGCAGCCACAAAATGAACAGATGGCAAGCAGAGCTGGCAACTTTTTCCCAAAATGGTGGCAACTCTGTTACCCTTATTAACTGAATTATCTTAAACATACATACTTGTTGAAAGTAAAACATTAGAAAGTGAAACACTACATAACATTGAACAAAAAGTACCACCATGAAATTTCGTACCGCCTCGGAACGGTCAGTAATGGATTACTCGGGAGGAGCGCATGTATTTGTGTGTGTGTGTGGGGGGGGGGGGGGGGGGGGAGGGGGGGGGGCAGAGCTTAAGCTAGCTTTACGAGATCCCAACCCAAAATTGTGTAAATGTGACACAAGACAATGTCTTAGACCTTTTTGATGAGATAAGTCGCTCGGATGACATAGAGTCTCATAGGCAACAGTACAGCGCCCTGGTTCAATTATATAGGGACTTACCAAAAGATATGTTCTTGTCCAGAATACTTAGTGATTATAATGCTGATGAAAAACTGCTGTATGAACTGCGTAGTAATCTATTTGCGGAACTTAAGTCTATAGAAAAGTGCCCTTTTGTCCCTGGAACAGAACTTAAACGGCGGAAAAACACAACCCGTGGGGAGGGGGTTCATGTAAAATTATGCGGTGACATTTACATACTTACATCTGTTCTTGATGGTGCCCCATTTGATGATCTGAAAGATCTGATCAGCATATCTAAGTATTCATCGCAAAATGAAAATGATCAGTCTGTTCTCATTGATGCAAACACGCCGTTAGTTGGAAAGAATCTGCCACAAAACAGTGACTTTGATTTGACAATACTTCGTAGTAGTATTGCTACTGTTCAGGCAGATATAATCGCCTTAAAGCAGGACAATAATACATTAAATGATGAACTTAAATCTATCAAAAATGAATTAATATCTTTTAAATCTGAAACAGAAGCTGCGTTGAATAAGATCAAGAGTACCGTAGCAGAATGTGAACAGTCCATTGTGCGAATAGGAGACGACAAACGACAAAAACAACGGAATTGCGAATACCAAAAGTGACATTAAACAAATTCGCTCTGACGTCACGTCAATTGACGAAACTATAGATATCCGGTAGTTTGAAATGCAGAAAAAACTTTCAGCACTAAGTAAATTTGAAAGACGACTGATGAAAATCGAAAATAGCCTACACAAAAGGCCGGACAGTGCAGACAGCTCAAGTCAGACACAGGATGTTGGCTTTACGTCGTCTCCTCAGAGAAATTTGGAGAGAAGAAGTCCTGCCTCGAAAGGTTTTACAGCAGAACGATATACAACAGAAACTCTTCCCTCAAATTTGGCTGGCAACTTTAATGTGGCGCAGAATGATAATAGAGCCAACGAAGTACCCCTGACACTGGGGAATACCCGTTTATACCAGAATCCTGGATCTCGTTTATTTAAGAGGCTGCCTACAATTTCTTCAGACAACGGTTGGACATCTGAACGAAGAGATGACCGGGACCTTATGAACAGTTTCCCTGCAGCAGTACAGATACAACAATCATGCGATTCTAGGGACAGTCAGTCTAACAGCAGGTCTAAGGCTGCAGAAATTTATCAGAAAGCTGAGCATGTGCATAAGTCTAGTGTTGACAATTCTTTCCAATATAATTGTGCCCCGGGCAACCGTTTTGATTATTTACCAGTTCAGGATGAAATAGTGGAAAACAGAGCTTGCAGTAATATTGCAGAGATACCAAGTAATACTGACCAACATTCAGACCAACGACCTATGTCAAGAATTCCAGTTATGATTTCTGATAGAACAAACCATCACCACTTATATCGGCCAAATTCACAGTCTAGGATCCGGTCAGTGCAAAATTTAAAACAACATGACTTTGCAGATATGGGTACAGATTGTATGGACACTGCCAATGAAAACGATGACGATTTTATGACACATGTCCGACGAAGAACAAAACGTTATTATGTAGGTGGTTTTCTTCCCAGTATATCTGAGAGGAAAATAATGAACTATGCCGCCCGAAGGGGTGTGAAATTGACTTGGGTAAACATACGGAGATACGAACGTCAGAATAGAGCGGTCATCAGAGTTAATGTGGACCCTGAAAATGGCTATCGCCTTCTTGACAGGAGATTTTGGCCTAAAGGAGTGAATTGTAGGCCTTGGTATTCGAAAGTGCAGTATCGAAATAGATATACAAACTGTGCCGATGATAATGATGGTCGAGGCACAGCCCGTGGTGATGTGCACGACGCGGACATGGACGCATACAGTTGTGATGAGTACGATGTACAGTATTATTATTGTGTTTTTATTAATATGTGCTCTTTCACTCGCGACGTGGAATGCTACTGGTCTAATGTCTGGCGCGTCCTACGTCAGCCATTTGCTTGGACGCCACCAACTTCAAATATTAGGACTTTCTGAGCACTGGTTAAATAGTAGCAACCTGCACTTCTTAAGCAGTATTCATAAAGATTATCTGGCGTATGGGGTCATTGACAATGATTTACGTACACCTGGTTGCAGGACTATTGGGAAAGGTGGAATGGCCATTATGTGGCATGGGTCTCTGAACAGTTGTGTAACCCCACTGGACATAGACAGTGACCGTATATGTGGAACATTGCCTCGGAGTGGGGATGCTATTTTCGGAAATCATATTCTGAAAGTGACTGTCCCTACTTCGACCCCACGTTTAAAGTTAGTATTGATCGCAAAGTTAATTTTATAACCGAAGAGTTCTCTAACTCGTGTGTGGTAGATCCAGTAAGTTTTACTGCTGATGACGTCCGTAAAGCTGTAGAAAAGGTGAAACTTAAGAAAGCTTGTGGTCCCGATAGGATTTTTAATGAACACATGATTTATGGCGGTAGTATACTTTACGGCAAGCTTGCACTATTGTACAGTGACATGTATAATTATGGTTATATACCAGAAAGCCTAAAAAGGGGCATAGTTGTGACTATTCACAAGGGCGGGCGGAAACCCAAGACAGACCCAAACAATTACCGGGCAATCACCTTGTCTTCATGCATTCTCAAGTTGTTGGAGCGGATATTATTGCAGCGAGCAGAAGCAGCTCTGACTGTACCTATAAATGTGTTACAAGGTGGGTTTAGAGCTAACTTAAGTTGCAATATGTCATCTCTGATGCTGAGAGAGTGCATTTCATACGCAAAGGAAAACAATAGTAAATTATTTGTGTGTTTCCTGGATGTCCAAAAGGCATTCGACAGTGTTTTGGCATAATGGCTTGTTTGTGAAATTGTATGAAATGTGCATTAGGTCCAACTTGTTACGCCTTGTTATGAATATGTATAAAGGTATGAAAAGTGCGGTACTGTATAAGGGGTATTACTCTGCATGGTTCTCCGTTTGACAAGGAACGTGGCAGGGTGGGGTGATGTCCCCTTTCTTCTATTTATGTTTCATTAATGATCTGATTAGTGAGCTTATTGCCAGTAGTTATGGTTTTATAATGAGTAACAGGAGTATTTGTTCGCCAGCGGTTGCTGACGATATGCTTTTAATGGCTTTATCCAAGCTGGGACTTGATGGATTGACGAGAATTTGCTTCTCATACGCTTGTAAATGGAGATATGAGTATGGACCGCCTAAAAGTGCAGCAGTTGTTTTTAACGAATCAAAAGGCCAGTTTTTGAGAGCAGAAAGAAAGTGTTTTTTGGGACCTCACCGTATAAATGAAGAAGAGAGTTATAAGTATCTTGGCGTATATTTTAGCAAATATTTGTCTGTAATAGGTAATATTAAAGAGGCTTCTGACAGGTTAAAGGGTACGTTTGTCAGTCTCGTGAACAGTGGTATTGTTCATGAGAACGGCTTACATCCTTTATCATGCCAGAAAATATACAGATGTATTGTGTTGCCAAAAGCTCTCTATGGTTGCGAAAACTGGAGTCAACTGACCGAAACTGACATTTTAACTATAGAAAGAGCCCATAGATATTGCATAAAATATATGCAAGGTCTTCATATTCGGACACGTACAGCTATTGCTCTTAGCTTGATTGGTGCTTACACGGTTGAATCAGAGATAGATTTTAAAAAACTGATTTTATTTGGACAGTTTTGTAGACTAAGATTTGACCATTGGTTACGTTTTGTATTTTTGAATAGGCTCACTTCTTTTTCCATGAATGGTGCCAAACAGACTGGTTATATATCTGATATTGTCAGCTTGCTTAGAAAGTATAACCTTTTAGATATACTAGAAACATATAAAAAGGACTGTACTTTTCCGAGTAAGCTGTCATGGAAGAAGCTTGTTAAATGTAGATTGCAAGAACATGAATTGCGTTTGTGGCATAACCGGATTTCAAACCCGGAGTTTAGTCGGTTCAGACGTATACATGGCAACCTCCAAACACATTCCTTGTGGCTACTGTCGAAGCAGAAGCCTAAGCTTACAGTGGCATGTAGGTCCGTTATTCAGATGCTTTCGAATGTGATATGTGACGATGCTATCCGGTTATGCTACAAGTGTGGCAAGTATTATCACAATGTTGTGGATCATATTATTAGTGAATGTTCATACTTACACTGGGAGAGAGTCATGTTATGGGACAAATTGTACCAGCTTAGTTCTCATGTATACGAATACTTGCGAAGCTTGGATAAAATTACACTGATATCTCTACTTCTTGGTGAAGATTATTCTGATTTTAATATGCTTTTGCCAGATGACATTTGTGCGTTTTGGTGTTTATGTTTACCATGCATGCATGTCATGTGGGTTAAGTATACTAACTATTGAGTGTATCTAACAGCACAGTGACCTATTGGCTAAAATACAAGATATGTTAAAGTGTGAATACCGCTAATCTGAGCATTTCCGGACAAGAAAGGCACTTCATCCTTATATAATGACTTGATCTTGTGGTGTATCATTATTAAATCTCTTGCATTTCGTTTCGGTAAGGGATTTATTAGTAGTGAATCACTTTGACAATATGCTTTATATATGTGCATGCATGTGTGCATGCATGCGTATATGCATGTGCACGCAGGTGCGTATATATGTATGCGTATAGATATGTATATATGTATGCATATAGATATGTATGTATATGTGTATATAATATATATCCTTCCTTAACATTTTCGATTTGATTGTAAATATGTTCTTGATGATGTTCTGTATATGTGTTTTGTATGTTTATGTTATACTCTCCTATATGGAGGAAATAAAGAAATCTATCTATCTATCTATAGTGGTAAAAATGTAAAAATATATATTTGTTCGGTCCTATTTGAGGTCTTCTAACTCATCCATTAATCATTACGGGCAATAAACAAATCACAGATAAAGCCTATACAGTAATAAGAAACCACAACTGATAATTTTCTGTGTGGGAAAACTGTTATGTTTTGATTCTCAAGTCCTTTGATAAGATGATCTCTCATTTTAGAGACAGTATATGGTATGCCACTAGGATCAATTCCATTTAGAATGCTGACCATATTTTCAATGGTGTGAAACCACAGTCATTTGTATTCGTTTGTACAGAGCATTTAAAGTGTATAACAAAGATTTTCGGCATAGGGCTAAACATCATGTTTGCAACTGCCATTTCAGCGGCAGCTGAAATGTAAGTACCGCTTGCACTATCATACAAGTTGACAACATCATCGTCACAGTTGAATTTCGAGAAACAAATCCAGTGCAGACCTACATCATTAGGATGAATATCAAAAATCTGTACAATTGGGTTACTTCTACGTACATGTAGGTATCTATGACAATGTAACGTCACGTTATCCATAACGTCACGTTATTCCGATTTTTACTCCTAGTTTTTTTTTTTTTTTTTTTTTTTTTCATATATCATAAGTGGCGTCCGTAATTTAAATAACGTTCCGTGCTTTGTTAGGTCCGTGCATTGTAGGTCCGTGGTTTGTCAAGAGATCCGTGAACATTTTGTTATGCAGTCCGTGTATTGTCAATAGGTCCGTAAGTCCACGAGTCCGTGTCCGTAAGTGGTCCGTGTTTTGTCAATCACCACACACGTTCGACATTTAACTTTGAGAAAACCACAAAAAAGATTATTGTTCTCACTGACCCCCAAGTGTGGGACCAGGCTTATCAAAAATATTAAAAGAAGATGCAGATTTACATGTACTCTTGAGTTTTGATTTCAGTAATTAATACAACTGTTTTTGTGGAAATGTGGATCAGTTTAGGCCCGGACCTAGGCCCACCACATTTTTTTCTTGACCAGTTTAGGACCGGATCAAGACCCACCACCTTGTGATACCTGTTTTCCATAAGACTCATATGCAAGCCCTTACGCAGACTTTTGAAATGGAGGGTGCAAATCTTTAGCTCTTCTGTAAAGAGGGTGTCAATGCTAAAGAAATACCGATTTTGGAGTAAAAATTAGGGGTATAGTTTGGGGTCAAAATCTGCATGAATGTATATTGCAGAGTCATGTTTGAATTTAATCATAGCGCGTTGGGGATATTAAAAATTCTGAATTAGGGGAGGGAATAATTTGCTTGTGGGAGGGAAGTGGGGGTAAGGGGGGAGGGAAGTGGGGGAAAGGGGGGAGGGAAGTGGGGAAAAGGGGGAGGGAAGTGGGGGTAAGGGGGAGGGAAGTGGGGAATGCCTACCCCCCTGTCCACCCCCTCTTTAATGTGACCTTATTTGAAGAAAAAAAAGTCCAACGAGCATAAAACAGAATGTGAAGAAACAAAATCATTTTTATGATATGTATTATACAAGTTAATACACCTTGAGTTAAAAAATACAGGAATTATTTCCAAACAAGTGCTAATGAAACGCACTTGTTTATTTATAGAATTATGCAGTTTGCGTTGTTACAAAATAATAGTCCTAAAAGCTCCGGTGCGTAGATGTAGACTACAGGCCTAAAGAGCTAACGACTTACGTTGTCTAATATTTGGGTGAAAAATCTCTTCTGTAACGCCAATATCTTCTTACAGAGCTCAACAATGATTCTCACGGTATTCTGAAGAAATAATATAAAAAGAAACTGCTGGTATAAAATTCCCCTAATTTAAATAATCCTGGGACGAGGACTGATCAATAATTTCAATGTTTGAAAGTGCAGAAAAATCATTATTAACCCATTTACGTATATCGCCCTATATAAAAGGGATATTGGAAAATAGGGTAGACCCAGATCAGGAATTTCTGTAAAACATGGTAATTATAAAACTTAGCAGAGACGCATTCTGTTGGAAATGGACCGGTCCAAAGAGTTATAGACTTATTTATATTCATATTCTGCAGCGCCCTCTTGCGAGTATAATGTGCAGTTGCTTGTCAGTGCAAGAATTATGGTAGAAGAGTCCACTCGGTATGAATTGGTTAAATTTTAGGTGATTTTAAATGTAGTTAATACAAGGTGAGAAGGAAATTTTTCAGGATGAACGATTTTGTTGTTGTTGTTTTATATGTGATGTATTTACAATTTATTACATATACCAATCAATATACCTTAAATAGCCTTGCAATTTGTGACATATTATTGAATGATCCACGAAATATATGACTTTTTTCAGGAAAACACGGGAGAAAATCGATGGTTGTAAAAAATGCGCAGCTAGTTAGATTTATCTTTCTTCATGTTGTTTATAAAGTGTGATCCTGAGTTTTTCTTTTTTTTTTAAAAAAACAACAACAAAAAATACAACAAAAAAAAAAAAAAAAAAAAAAAAACAACAAAAAAAAAAAAAAAAAACAAAAAAAAAAAAAACATGAAAACAATCGACTGTTGTTATCTCGACTTCGCTTATCTCGAATAACGGCTTATCTCGAAGTGAAAATCTGGTCCCTGTTTAAACATGAAAGTCCAACAACAGGTAACAAAATAGTGTGGACAAGAATAGCTTTTTAAAAAAAGCTAGAAACGGCCCGCATAGCATATGGTTGTCAAGTTGTTGAATTCAATACGAATTGTGTAAATAATAGTTATATTTGTGATTTGCTGTTTAAGAAGTATGTAGTGAATGCCCTAGGTCTGATACCTGGTCAGAAACAGACTCTAACACAAATTATTAACAACGTCATGCCTGAATTCAGATGGGCATGTCTTAGTAATCCAAGTAGCAGTGCTGTAGGTGAGAAAAGTGGACCAAAACACAAATTCTTTACAAGAAAGTTTGCGGACTTACGAATACGTTTGAAGCGTTCAAGATTTTCACGGTTTCTAAATAAACTCCTATCGTATATTCGGCCGCCCGTGAAAGGGCCAAATAAAATTTTCCGAAGTATTTAGCTGATATTTGAGTGTTACGCCACCTTTTGCTTGAGGTGTACATTGTGAATGCACTGACAAAAAACTGGAAAAAAAAAATACAAAGAACACATTTATGGTGTTTAAATCTAAATCCTTGACCCCAAGGTCATAAGCATGCTGATGAAATGTTTGGACAAATATCTATCATCATACAAATATGTATTAAATCCATCATAAGATCTGGCAATATTTTAACCAAAAACTTTTAACATGAAAACTCTGTCCATGATATTGACCCTAAGGTCATAGCCACGAGTTAAGATGGTGCTGATGACATTTGCAGACCAATATCTACCTTCATACATATAAACTAAACCCACCATGAGGTCTGTGAGTAGTGAGTTCTTAAAAAATAACTAAAAACTTAAACTTCTGTGGAAGGCAAACATCGTGGTGATTGCTATAGCTCTGCCTGAACTTAAGTTTACTGTATGCTAATGTGTCCCAAAATTGGCTGGATGAGTGGCAAACAGTGTAGACCCAGATCAGATGCCACCTGTGACATCTGATATGAGTGTACATTGTTCAAGCGTAGCTGTCTGAAATTTTAGGGTAAATGTTATATGCGCGTAGTAAAGGCTCTGATCAGACTGTGTAGATGTGAAAACTGATCTGGGAATTCACTATCTACATTGTCATGAAGACATCATTCTGTCTGGTGTATGGTTCGGTTTAGTTTGATGGCCCAGTCAACACTATTAAGGTCTTGTCGGGCTGGTCAGTTTTCCTTACCAAACTTTTTCCTGTGCAGGCATAGTCCTGTAAGCGGTTAACCTGTACTTGTTCAATTCTTTCGCCAGAAACTGACAACTGCCCTTCTTGAATCAGCGGAAGGCAGAGAATGATCATAAAAAAATATTTCATATTTAATCTTCAAGTAAGAATGTAGCCCGACTTGGCAGGGTTTGACTCCGCGATCTCCCATCACCAGTCTGACACTCATCCGACTGAGCCACTTAGGATGGCTGCATGGCTTGGCCCAAACAGGAAATAGTATTGCTAACATTCTGCTTGGTAAAGTTAAACATTGTGTATTTCAGCTACTGGCTGTTCATATCTTTTCTGATCACACAGATCTGCCGAGTGTATATACATGGGGCATAACTGAAGCTAACATAAGCCACACCATAGGAAAATATGCCTTACACCCAAGCTCCAGATAAGAGATCGAAATATCCAAACAATCATTTTCTTATTTTTCCACAAAAACACATGTGTTGCGGGTAGTTATTATAGGCACCTCACTGAGATGCTACTAATGGGTTTCTACAGCGTATATTTTCGAGTAGAAATAAAATATCACTCCTTTTTCATTAGTGGGTACTCACAGCATATGCCTATTATCTGGTGTTTTGCTTACATCATATGTAAACAGCGACAAATCAGATGAACTGCCCATCTGAGCTAACAAAAGAGTGACTACTAGTGCTTCCTCTGCCGATTCAGCAGATAAAATATTGGTAATATTTATCTATTCTTTTCCTGCACGGCTGGATTTGAAATTCCATGCAAATTGTCTGTTGAATGTTTTCTTATTTTTTTTCCACAACAGACTTTGGCAATCCATGCAAGTTGTCTCTTCAGGAGACAATTTACGTGAAATGCCATATTTTATTCTGGTTGAGAAAATAAGAAAATCCACCACAAATTTATTGTCTGCTGAATTTTTTACACAGCATGCATAGTATTAAAGTAAATGTCTTGTCTATTCCAAAGAGAGAGAGAGAAAAAAAAAACTTTGATATTACAATCTAATGACCGCCTTCATCTGGAGGCGTCAATAAAATATCCAGCCTGTTTTCCTGGGTAAAACTATATAACAGGTAAGTATTGTCAAAGGTCCTAAAATTGAAAATAAATCAACCTCAATGTACCCTAGTAGACCAGAATAGGTTAATAACAGTTCAGGAAGGGAGAGAATGGCCTTAGAAAATATTTCATGGTCAATCTCCACGGAAGAATGTTGCCGACTTGGCGGGGGTCTAACCAAGAACCTTCTGTCATCAGTTGGACTCACTTGCAATGAGCTACCGAGGCTGGCTCGCACAACATTATATTTTTATAGAGAAAATTTATTGATAAAAATATCAATAACTTTTAGCGGATAAACCCATACCTACAGCTGTTGATTATCGCTATCAGCAGAACCTTCTCAGACTCACAGATTTAGATAAGACTGGGTATCGGATGAATATTTTTCTTATTTCTCTATGAAAACATATGCTGTGGATACTCACTAGAAGCGCTCGGTAAGGCCCTTCTAATGAGTACCGACAAAATATAATAAGAAAAATATCAATACTTTTGGATTGAAAAAAAAAAACAAAAAAAAACAAACAAAACACACCTTATCAAGAGCTATGCAAACTGTTAATTCTAATAATATCCAAGACTATCTTTTTTGCACAGAATTCTTAAATATATTAAAACTATTATTTTCTTTTTATCTCCAAAACAACAAAATATCAGCTATTATATACTGAACAAACTTATAGCCTGACATATGAATAAGCAGACATTTTCTTACTTCTCCCTGAAAACAGTACCGATAGATGGCATTTCATTAATCATTTCAATGCTTCACACTCTGGGTATTTTTTTCTGCAGATGAAAATTTGAAATATTTTTTTTTTCTTATTTTCCAAAAAAAAAAAAAAAAAAAAAAAAAAAAATCATTTCATACATATCGTCATCAATGGAAATTATAAACGTCAAATCCTGATTTCTGGAGAACATAAGAAAAATATCACCAAGTTGTTGTCTCTGAATAAGCCCAGAGTGGTAAAGGTTACCTACCTTGGCAGAAATGGTCGAAAGCCCCATTGAGGCATTTCTCTTAAAGACAAATAGAGAAAAATTTAGTTAGATACATAGCTCCAGATATAGCCAGTTTGTCAACGAAAGTATGACTATTTTTCCACAAAGACATATGTTGTGGTACTCATTAGAAGTGCCTTGCCGAGGCAGTTCTAATGATTACCAAAATCATTTTTTTATGGAGAAATAAGAACATTTTATGTGGGTACCACCTCTTATCTTGAGCAATCTGGATACCTCTAATATCAAAAGCTTGCTGTTTTATAATTATTTGCTTTGAAGATGCCAAGACCTATTTTCAGTGAAAAATAAGAAAACAAATATCTCACATTTCGTCATCTGCTATTTTCATGCAAAAGCTTAAAACAATAATGACAGCTACAAGCAAGTGCACTTCCATAAGCAGAAATTAGTCTATTGTGGTTTCGATGTACAGATCTCTGCCGAATTACCTTTTATTCTGCGTGCTGACCCAACTTCCATATTGTTAGCTTTTTTTTCAGTATTTAGATTAACCCGTTGCACCGCTGCGTTACTGGGTTTCAACACCTATATGTAATCGAAATCGAGTGGTTCTAAAATGCCATAGCCTTGGTTTGGTTTGAAAGAGCAAAAGTCATTGGTCGAGCTAAAATCAGCCAGTGGCTGTGTGCGTTCAATAAACACAGGTTTTCAGCGCAAACTACTGGAAAGAACGAACATGCCGAAAACCAGCCATTCTATACATTTGGAGCGTTCAAGGTTTTTCGCTGTTTCTAAGCAAAATCCTATCGTATATTCGGCCTCCCGTGAGCGGGCCGAAGAAAGAGGAGAAGTTGCTTCTAAGAAGTAATTTCTTCTCTTTTCCACAATATTTTTGATATATCTCTAATTTCAGGAGTCAAATTACATATTCATTTGTGAAATGTGGTTGTTCGATTTATTTTTCCTCAATTCTGCAAATCTGATATTTCGAGGTACAGATATCTCGAAGTATTTCAGAGAGTCACGTGGACTTCGAGATAATGAGAGTCGACTGTATAATGAAGAAATTGCATTTCACAGAACAATGCATCACTCCAAGTAAGCGTTGCATTTTTTCTTACTTGGCGATACAAAACGTGTCAGGAGAAACACTGGAAATTCATTATGAAACTGAAACTAATTCTGAAAAAAAAATATGAACTAAGTTACACTTTCATTACATTAATACGCCTATTAGAAAGGCTTATGAGTCGGGGCACAACGATTCCTACAAAATTGCGTGTACGACTTGCGAAGACTCAGATGAGCCTGCACGTCCACGCAGTTTGATTAGTCTTCACTGTGCGTTTTATAAATAGCCAAGGACACAAAACTTATTCATGCCCCAGCTCGAAATACTTCTTAGCCTTAGATAAGCTAATATAGTGATATTTTTTCTTATTTCTCAGAAAAAAAATAATGCTGTGGATATTCATTAGCAGTGCCTCTGATTACATTTTTCTTATTTCTCCACACACACACACACACACACACACACACACACACACACACACACACAAAGAACAAAAAAAAAAAAAAAAAAAAAAGCATATGCCACGGCACTAATTACACCAGTCATTTGTAGTGACGGAGAATAGCGGGTCGTTTAACTTTTCCTTTTAAAGCCCTGCTAAAAGCATTGCACTGCAGAGAGAAATGTATAGTAAAATCGCTGCTAAAAGCCCCTCCACCCCGGGTCAGTTTCTGTTTTCTGGAACAGTCTGCTCTCTGTTGCAAAAATCAACATGTATCTTTTTCCTGGTAAAAGGTCTCGTTCACTTGATACAGCTAAATTCAAAGCTGAAGTATCATTGACACTATAGGGATCAAACATGGTTTGTCATACATTAACATTCGCCAGGTCCCGTGGGAGGTGTTGAAAACCGAGGCCGGAGGCCGCGGTTTTCAACACCTTCCAAGGGGCCTGGCGAATGTTAATGCTTTGAAAAAACCATGTTTGATCGCTCTTATTGCATAAAAACTGAAAACATTTGCTACATTTCGCGTTATTTCTTGCACTATTTTGTTTCGCCTTTTCCCCGATGTCGCGCGAACGTTATTTGCACGGACTATGCCCGTTCTAGGGCAGGGCAGTACACATCTCGTGACGGCAGCAATTCTGTGGTTCCGGTAGGAGCATATTGAAAGTTGCGTAGCCGTGCATTAACAGCGCGTGAATTGCTTTGTTAATACACGGCTTAATGTACAGCTGTTAATAACGTGCGACACTGCTTTTAATGCAATAATATGAGTCAAATTATTAGAGAGCCAAGACAAAATATTTACGTAAACGTCTACGCACCGGTGCAAATTTTGTTCATGTTTACATAGAGATATGGGACAAGGGTACACTAAAGTTAAATAAATAATTTTCAGTGTAACATGTAAAAAAGAACAACAATGTGATTCTTTAATGTTTGCTTTTTTAAGCTTTATGGAATTTCTTGATTGGAATGAAAATAAAATAGACAGTAATCTGCTTATAACACAGTTTGTTTTAAGATTTTTTTTATATTTGTCGGGATCGTCACAAACCGACGTCCCGGCAAATATAAAAAGTCCTTACAGAGCTAATCGAACAGTCTACCATATGTAAAAATCCAAAGCTATATTGAGAGACCGGCGCGATTCTCGTCCTAATTTTATGAAGGTAAAGCATGTTGGTGGGAAATATTTACCCCGAAACATCTACGGTACTGTCAGGACTCATCGGAGGTAGAATCCCGGCACTTAAGCCCCGCTATGTCTTCGCTATTCCCGGCCCTGTATGGACCGGAGTTTTAAAAGACTGATGCATTATATGGAGCTAGGTATGCAAACCATAGCATTTCACCATAAAATATGGAGAATGAGGACGGCTTGGCCTTTTAAGTATAAAAAGACACAGAGCTCGTCTCGCCAAGCAGAAATGCAGAAATATGAAAAAAAAACTCAGTTTTTAATCGGAAATTTTCAGATTTTATAGGTGAAATTTTCTCTCAGTTTTTAATCGGACATTTTCAGATTTTATAGGTGAAATTTTCTATATATTTGAATAAGCATGTTTTCGTAATGTTTACGGGCACAGTGAACCAGTTGTGACAGGACTGCTGATTGGTGCAAAAAAGTGTAGGGAAGCCCGGGGTAGTTATTTTGTGTAAGGCGACCTGTGATTGGTTAATAATAAAGATGAATTAAAACTCATCGTTCTAATTTGAAGAAAAAAATGTCTGTGTGTTCTGATTGTTTCAAAGAAATAAATGTTTCTGTGTGTGTTTGCCGGAGCCCAAAGAAGGAGTCACTGTGGTGAAATTGCAAAGTTTCAATTTTTGATATCTGCCAATTGAGGGGTTGCTACATTCAGCCTCCAAAAAGTCCCAGAAAGTGCTGGTGATGATGGTATTTTTCCTTGTTTATTTTGCTATGCTAAGCCTGGTCTTTGAATTAAAACAAAATTTAGAAGCCCAGCTATACCCTGAAATGAACCTTTAACCACCAAAAAGGTTGGAATTACTATGGAGCTGTATGGGAAAAATAATTAGTTCACTGTACCCTTACGTATTAAATAGGTTGCTACTTTGAAAGCTGTTTTAAACATTGTAAAATTTAAAAAAAAATCCGCCTTATAATGTAGACCCTAAGTACCCCTTTTTTCACTATTTATTATGGCGGAACACGGGGTGTAGTGTAGGGTGTGCACACATGACAAAACCGTTAATGTAATGTTCGTTTTAATTCCAATTTCAATTTGTACACTTGTGTTGAAGGTATATTTCTTCTAAATCATTCAACTGATAGAAAACTGTATTGAGGCGATGGCAGAATGTATCTCTAACAGAGAGAAGTGAAATGTGTTGCCACCCCACCCCTCCTCCACACCCGCCCCCCTCCCCCCCCCCCCCCCCACCCCCGCGCAATAAATGATTTCCAGTCGTGGACTTGTGTAAGAGTGAAACAATTTGGCTAAAACTATTCATGCCACTGTCTATATTCGCCTGGGCAAACTGGACATTAATCCTGACATGACAGTTAAATATTTGTTAATTGTTTCGCCCGCATAGGGGTTCCCTAACTGATCAATGGAGTTTACAAACGGGATAAAAACAGTTGTGTTATTGTACTATGGCAGACGGTGGTCCAGGGACCGAACTGCCAAACTGTCTACCAAATTTATGCAGTTAATCCTAGGATGACCTTTCACCTTTTACTGATATGGTCAAATTTGTGTATCTAAATATTTGTATGGGGGAAATATTTTAAATTCATTTTCTTAATCTGTATTAAAGACTTATGGTTGAAACTTGCAAAGTATTGCCAGAGTAGTAAGCCTTTTAATTAGTTACAATAAAATTTCGTTCACTAGGGGTTATTTGTATCCTTCTGTCGAAGGGATATTGAAAATGTGTTCAAACATTGTTCTGCATACAGTAAGAAAACACTTACAAATCTTCTTCTCCAGAATCAAGAAAGTTTCGAGGCTTAAACTTGGTAATTAGCATTGGGGATTCAGGGGCTTCCAAATTTGTTCAAATGATGATCCTTGGATGACCTTTGCCTTTTAACGACCCGTTCAGATTTGTATTCTAGTTGCTGTGGCAATACTGGAAGAATGTTACAGGGCATCCGCAGATATACAATGTCTGTTTTACTCAGGTGAGCGAATCATGGCCCATGGGCGTCTTGTTTCCAAGGAAACAGGATTTGACATTTCGTGCAAATTGTCTGCATTGTAGACAATTTGCATGAAATATCAAATTCTGTTTCATGAGAAATATATCATCAATTCACCGTCAGCTGAATTAGCCAAGAGAGTTGAAAAGGTTAAGGAAAAAGGCATCGCAGGCGATACAAATCCCCTCGCACAAGACTATTGATATGGGCAGACACTGAACCGGGAAATTTCATGACGTATAATAGTTATATGAATAAAGAAACAAAAAACCTGTGACCTTACTGTAAAAGTCATATATGACCTTGACATTAAGCTACAGTATTGTAAGCATTCAGATTTTCAGGTTGGGAGAGATTAGATTTCACATGATAGAAAATATTTCAGTCATGTCAATCTTGACCTTGAGCCAGGACTTGAAAGTCAAACTTGCTTAAGATATTATCATACCCACAAATCTGTGAAGTTATATTAAAATCCATTGATAAATGCAGGGGCTAGAGCGATGACAAAGTTTTTCCTTTTTTTTTCTAAGAAAATCCAGTTACCTTGACCTTGAGCCCAGCAACCTGAAAGTTGAACTTGCTCGAGATATTAAAATACCCAACAATTGTATGAAGATACATTAAAAGCTATTGATAAAGGCAGGGGCTAGAGTGATGACAGAGATTTGTTTCTATAAATAGCCACAATTACCTTGACCTTAAGCCCAGCAACCTGAAAGTTAAACTTGCTGGAGATTTTATATAACCAATATTTATGTGGAGTCATATCAAAATCTAACAATAAATGTAGGCACTAGAGCTATGACAATGGTCGTTTAAAAAAAAAAAAAAAAAAAAAAAAAAAGCCACAAGAAGGTGCTTGAGCCCAGGAGCCAGAAATCAAAATCGCACAAGCTAGTATCATGACTCATTATTTGTGTGATTTACATTAAAATCCATCAATAAATATAGTTGCTAGAGCGATGACAAAGTTTTTCAAAAACTAACCACAGTGATCTTGATCTTGAGTCCAGGACCCTGAAAATCTAACTTGCTTGAGACATTGCCATAGCCAACATTTGTGTGAAGTTATAGTAAAATCCATTAATAATGTGGGTGCAAGAGCGATGACAATGTTTTTCTAAAAACAGCCACAATTACCTTGACCCTGACCCTGAAGTCCAATTTGCTTGAGATATTGTCATACCCAACATTTGTGTGAAGTTATACTAAGATCCTTTGATAATTGTAGGCTCTGGAGCGATGCTACAATGACCCTGACCTTCAGCCCAAAACCCTAAAAGACAAACTTGCTCAGAACATCATACCCAACATTCGCGTGAAGTTACATTAAAATCCCTCAATAAATGTAGGCGCTAGAGCAATGACAAGGTTTTCTACATATAGCCACAGTGACCTTGACCTTCAGTTTAGGACCCTGAAAGTTATTCTTGCTCGTGATATTGCCATACCCCACATTTATGTGAAGTTATATTAAAAGCCATCAATTAACTTAGGCACTAGAGCGATGACAATGTTTTTTTTTCTTTCTAAAAATAGCCACAGTGACCTTGAACTGGAGCCCTGGACTCAGCGAGTCGTACCTGCTCGAGATATTGTCATTACCAACATTTCTGTGAAGTTATATTAAAATTCACCAAGAAATGCAGGCGCTAGAGAGATGACAATGTTTTTTTGTTTGTTTGTTTTTCTAAAAATAGCCACATTGACTATGACCTTAAGCTCAGAACCCTGAAAGTCAAACTTGCTTGCGGTATTGTCTTGCCAAACATTTGTGCGAATAAGTATCAAAGTACATCCGTAAATGTAGGCGCTAGAGTGATAATAATGCTTTTATAAAAATAGCGACGGTGACCTTGACCTGGAGCCCAGGACCCTGAAGGTTGAACTTGCTCGAGATATTGTTATATCCAATATTTGTGTGAAGTTATATTAAAATCCATTACTAAATATAGACGCTAGAGCGATGACCACATGTGAACATACATACGTACGAAACTACGTACCTACGTACGGGACAAACCCTATATCCCCGCCACAACTTCGTTGTGCGAGGGAAAATAACTTTTCTAATCATACTAATATTAGGGTCGGGCAAAAATAGTTTTGTATGTCAAATTTATGATCAGTGTTAGGCTAAATTGTTCGATCACGAACTAGCAGCAGTGAAGTGTGGTTTGAAGCAATTGCACTCATCCTCTTCAGCTTGTTCGAAAATGATCTCGCGCTTATCAATCAAATGAAACATTAAGGCTATGACCTTAAAATCCTGATCATAGTTAGTGTGTATGTGGGAGGCGGGGATGTGGAGGGAGAGAGGAAGACATGGTACAGGATATAACTGGATGAACACCTTCCATAGCTGCTATCTGTATACCAAATATATATAGTATGATATGCAAAGAAGCTGAGTAAATAAAATATCCTAAGAACTTTGAGGTAAAACACTAACATAAAGTCCGTGACCTTGACCTATAGGTTAAATGGCAGGGATAGTGCTAAATAAAATTTTGGAGCAATATCTATAATCATGCCAAATAGAAAGTAAATCCATGCAAGAATTTAGAAATTAAGAGATCTTTAAAACTTAGGCGCAAAACTTAAACATACATTTCTAAGCCTGTAATCTTGACTTTAGTCATAAGCAGGGTTGCGAATGGTGCCGATAAAATTTTGCATCAATATCTATAATCATGCCAAATTTAAAGTAACTCCATGCAGGGTTTTAGAAATTAAGAGATCTTAAAAACATTGATGCAAAACTTTAAAATACATTTCTAAGTCTGTGACCTTGACCTCTAGGTGATGTTACGATCGAGTACTCCTACCTTCGATTATCTGCCTTGGCAGATTACGCATAGCTTCTAGGTATATATTCAATCTCTGACACCTGCGTCAGGGAGTCGACTCTTTGGCTCAGTGGTTAGAGCACTGGATTTTTAACCGGGAGGACCGGGTTCGATTCCCACGAAAGGCGGGAAATTTTTAAGCTAAGCTTTATTCCTTTGTTACGACTTTCATGCCGTAAGAGTGATAAGCAGGGATGGGAATGGTGCCGATTAAAATTTGGATCAATATCTATAATCATGCCAAATATAAAGTAACTCCATGCAAGGATTTAGAAATTAAGAGATCCTAAAAACTTTGATGCAAAACTTTAATATAAATTTCTAAGTCTGTGACCTTGACCTCCAGGTCATAAGAAGGGTTGAAAATGGTGCCGAATAAAATTTTGGATCAATATTTATAATCATGCCAAATATAAAGTAAATCCAAGTAAGGATTTAGAAATTAAGAGATCTTAAAAACTTAAACGCAAAACTTTAATATAAATTTCTAAGGCCATGACCTTGATGTTTAGGTCATAACCAGGGGTGGGGGTAGTGTCAAATAAAACTTTGGACCAATATCTATTATCATACCAAATGTACAGTAAATCCATGCAAGGGTTTAGAAATTAAGAGATCTTAAAATCTTTGACGCAACACTTTAACATAAAATTTCTAAGTCCGTGACCTTGACGCATAGGTCATGAGTAGGGGTGTGGATAGGGCTCAATAAAATTTTGGACTAGCATCTATAATTATTCCAACTATAAACTAAATCCATCCGAGAATTTAGAAAATATGAGGTTTTAAAAACTTTGGCGTAAAACTTTAACATTTTTGTTAACGCCGCCGCCGACGCTGACGCCGACGCAAACGCCGACGCCGGGGTAGTGCAATAGCTTTTCATGTACTTTCGTACAGGCGAGCTAATAAAAATTGACGTCATCTGTGGCGATGAGGTTAAAAAAATTATCATTATTTGAGGGTGATATTGTGCTTTCAGCGGAAAGTCCTGCCGAATTGCAGACATTGCTGGACATTTTTAACAATAGGTGTGAGCTAAACAGGAGGGTGATAAATGTTACAACGTAAAATCTAGTGCACTTTCGAACGCCATCAATTCCTGGCACAACTGTAATGTTCTCTGCTGGTAACTGTATACTGGAGATTGTTGAATCCTAGAAATATTTAGGCCTTGTAAGTCCGCTTAGTGTTAACCATACGCTTAGTGTAAACCGTTTACATTAAGTGTTGTAGATTAGTGTTACCCGTTAATACTTAATGCACTACTGCAACGCTTACTGTTACGCGCGAACACAAATTGTCGCAACTGCAACACTCAGTATTAACTGGTTTGCGTTCTCAATACATTGTGCAATAACAACGCATAGTGTTAACTTTGCCAGTTTTGGTCTTCATTGTTGCTCCTATATCATCCTCTAAGAACCATAGGCATCCATTACACATTGACGACAGTGCATTGCGATACTATGGCTGACCAAGTAACCAAACAAATATACCCATATTGAGGGTCCCTCAGTCAATACATAATATTATGCGATGACTGTAACAATTTCACTGGCACCGTTTAGTGCTAACGGGGTTGCTTAATACTTAAGTAAAATTTTATGCATGAAAAATAATAGTCGCCTATAAGATTGAATTACTGGCCTCATATCTCTCTCACTGAAGAAAAAAAACATTTACTTTTGTCTCTGACTCATCCATTTTCCTAAGGATGTCATGCATCCATGAGATAGTCTTGTATCTCTCAATCCACATCTCAAGATATACGTATGTAAAAAGACAAATCACTAAACCATGAAATATAGTCACTAATGTAACATTGGCCTACATTTAAAATAATATATTGCATCAGTATCCTAAGTATGACAGTCACTCACCTAAACTACTTTAAAATACAAGACAAAATGACTATGACACATACATAGCTTAGGCCAAATAAATATCTTATGAGGTCATGCTTGTGTCACTCTTAACTATAAATCAATACCATACTGCCTGGCTTACTGTCTTTCGAAGGGATTTGCATAAAAGAAAAGCCGAATCCTTGATAGTGGAGTACAAGTCTTAATCTTCAATCAAAGTCTGAGCCATACATTCAAGGATTAGCAGTTTAGGATTGAAAGCAGACTTTCCAAGTACCAATGCCACAGGCATGAATGGTCAATGGTGAGTGATTGTCAACATTACCTTTGTGGCTCAAAGGGCTAACTATGGTAAGCACAATGCACAATAAGTATTCTAACCAAGGTTTTAAATCTTTAAATATAGGTTTGAACACATCTAGGTTTCAAATCTTCCATTATGAAAACACGCCTATTCAAATATATTGAAATTTTCACCACCAAAAAAATTTAAAAAAATCAGATAAAAATTCGGATATTTTTCATATTGCTGCTCAAAACATAGATTGTGAGTACTCGTTAGAACCGCCTCGGTGAGGCGGTTCTAACGAGTACCCACAATCTATGTTTTTGAGCAGAAATAAGAAAAATAATCTTTACCCCTGTAAACCCCAGATTTACTATATAAAAGTGGGGTTTAAGGGGGTCAAAATTATATAGGCATGTTTTCGTGATAAATCCTGCTTTTAATCTAAGTTTGAAGACTGATTGTACATCTCGCTTACTATATTAAGGCCCCTTTATGCCCTATAGCAATGATACTGTAAATTTTAAATCAAAGCTGAAAAGGAAATCATTCCGGTATGGCTAAAGTGATTGTCTACAAAGGGTTACAGTAACAGCTGATCCTTTTATTTGAGCGATATGATAGATGCTTAATGTAACCACAATAAGTGAACAATAAGCGCTTGCAGCGCTTGTTGTTAACGGGTTAAACTAAGCGTAGGTAATGTATGTTGGTAATTATACGTCAGTTGCAGCTATAAATGATGATACTGCTTGGTGTCCGATGCAATGCAGATTGTGGAAGTCTGTTCTAAATGACTGTTGCCGTTTTGTAAATATGGATGAACACATACTAAACAGGCGAATTTGTATTTTGTGTAAGGCAAAGAGCAGGAATACATGTAGAAATTGGCACTTCCTAATTAGAAATTTAACAGTTTTGTATGTTCAAGTTAGAAGAAAATTATCACGTTAATTACCCAGTTGTGTTGCCGGCCTCGGTGGGCTAAGTCGGATGCGCGTCCAATTGGTGATCAGGAGGTCGCTGGTTCGATTCCCACCGAGTCCGGTAACATTCTTTCGTGGAAATTGATCATGGAATATTTCCTCTGATCATCCTAGGACCCCATTCCGCTGATTAAAGAAGGGCAATTGTCAGTTTCTGTCGAAAGAATGTGCACAAGTACTGTTTAACATACCGTATGTTCATGAAGTTGGCTGCCAGTTGCCATTTGCCATTTGCCTATTCAATCGGCAACTGGCAAATGGTGGCTAACTTCAAATTCTAGATGCAATCCGCAAATTCTCGCGAAATGTTGCCAGTTGCCATTTGCCTACTCAATCGGCAACTGGCAAATGGCAGCTAAAATCACATTCTAGATGCCAGTTCGCAAATTCTTACGAACTGGCAACAGGCAACTGGCAGCTAGATGCCAATTCGATTTGAGGTGCTTTTAGAACATCAGCTGAATAGGTAACTGGCAAACGGCGGCCACATGCCAATTCGCAAATTCAAGTAAATTGGCAACTGGCAACAGGCAGCCAGATGCCGATTCGACTCGAGAGGGTTTTGGAGTATACCAGTTGAAAAGGCAACTGGCAAACGGCATCCAGATGCCAGTTTGCGAAACCTAGTGAATTGGGAACTGGCAACTGGCAGCCTGATGCCAATTCTCAAATTGTTGTGAATTGGGAACTGGCAACTGGCAGCCAGGTGCCAATTCGATTTGAGAGGATTTAAGCCGATTTAAGCTAAATAGGAAACCGGCAAACGGCAGCCAGATGCCAATTCATCACTTCTCGAAAATTGGCAGCTGGCAACTGGCAGACAGATGCCAATTCAAATTGAGATGCTTTTAGAGCATAACAACTGAATAGGTAACTGGCAAACGACATCAACATGCCAATTCGCAAAATCTTTTGAATTGGCAACTGGCAACTGGCAGCCAGATGCCAATTCGCAAAATTTTGTGAATTGGCAACTGGCAACTGGCAGCCAGATGCCAATTTGATTTGAGAGGATTTAATCCTATTTAAGCTAAATAGGAAACCGGCAAACAGCAGCCAGATGCCAATTTACTAATTCTTGCGAATCGGCAACTGGCAACTGGCAGCCAGATGCTAATTCGATTTGTGATCTTTTTAGAGCATAACAGCCGAATAGGAAACTGGAAAACGGCAGCCACATGCCATATTCGCCTTTTTACAGTGTATTGGTAGTGGTGTAAGAAATAGAAAGGAGTACCAGCAATTTTACTTTTTCTCCGACTTTTTATTTGTTTATTCATTTTGTCCTTTATTTGTCGTACAGTTGGTCAGTGTTTCAGCTCTGTGCTTTTGTCAGATGAGCTGGACGCAGCCCAGTGGGCACATGACGTCAAAATGACGTCGTACTGACGTCGATGCGACCTCATCACGTCTTTTCGACGTCAGCCCGATGTTATTACAACGTCATGTGCCTGCTGTGATACTGCTGTTTGAATCTTTCAGTTGATGGGCTAAGTTTCTGGTACAGAGGGTGGACAAAAGTGTTTGTTAATTAAATTACGAAGTTGCCTTTAACTTTAATGCATTTCTTCTATTAGCGCAAAAATATTGTTAAAAACAACATCGTAGATATTTTCACGAAAGTTGCACAAATATCTAATTAAATTATTTGTGGGATATTAATGAGTTTCATGCTTTCCTGATGTTAAGGACTCTGCACTACTCTAACTTCATTTAGCTACAATGTATTTGCTAGAGGAGCAAATTCTTTCCCTTAAGGCTTTGAAGGCCTCGTCTTGCAGGGAAACAAAGGGGGTCATTGAATTTCTTTCCTTGAAAAAAAAATGGTGTTATAATATAGAGGTGTACCTATTCACCTTAAACGGTTCTCCATTTTCGAAATAACAAGAATGAACTCAAAAGAAGTAGAAAATAAAACTGCACAATCGCGAAGTACGGCGGGGGGCTTTTACAGCCGTCTAACGATCCCTGACATTAGCTGTGGTGAAGTCAAAAGTAATAACGCTGCTATTGGAAATAAAGAACACACACATGCAAGAACAAATCGGAGAATTGGTTTTATTGAAACTCTAGACGTGATAGCAATGCCGTTACGCCCCATGGTGCCGGCTTAAAAGCGACGCTGGATTTTCAAAGCATCACGAAAACATGCCTATATAATTTTGACCCCCTTAAGCCCCACTTTTATATAGAAAAACTGGGGTTTACAGGGGTATACATTATTTTTCTTATTTCTGCTCAAAATATAGATTGTGGGTACTCGTTAGAACCGCCTCGTCGAGGCGGTTCTAACGAGTACCCACAATCTATGTTTTGAGCAAAAATATGAACAATATCAGAATTTTTTATCTGAAAATTTTCATTTTTTTGGTGGTAAAAGTTTGAGCATATTTGAATAGGCATGTTTTCGTAATGGTTACAATATCGGGCCCATAAAAAAGAAAATGAAAATAAAGAAAGAAAGAACAACTGCACTATGGAGTGCGGAGAAATTTTTTACAGACGTCACATGGCACTTAATACAAATTGAAACGAAGTCAAATAAAAGTTATTCCAGCAAGACGCATGAGTTAACCAAACCATCCGACTGTTTTATAACATGATTAAGTCCTATTATAAGTCTTTCTTGTTTTATACTGCCTTGACGGGAACTGGAATATTATTTTCATATTGTATCCCAGCAAACAATGTCATATAAATTTCATTACATCGCACAGACACAGGTGCATGCAAGACTTCTGTTAGACCCGATTTCACGTCGAACGTAGTACACGGTTTTGCATTCGGAACACCGAAATTTTACATTGCATCTTACCGAAAAATAAACCACGGACTTGTTAATCTGAGTTATCACTGTGACGTGAAATCGGCCCTTAGACGTTGTTTCATTTGACCTTCTCTAGTGGTGAAGAACTATATATATATGGAACATGAAATCCATGTTTAGTATGATGAAATGTAACCGGCGCTATCTATTTTGAAGTCATGTCAGAATTATCTGGATGACTGGCTTGTAGTCACACTGATTGGTTTTGCACGTGCAGAGCGAATGTTTCAAAATTAACCCTCCCGTACACAAAACTATTTATAGCAACTGCTTTATATGGTATGAAAAGGCGTCTCTTATCTGTCCGATGGACTTAGTCTCAGATTGCAAATCTGTTATTTGCATTTTCGGGCAGGTTAGCCCAGCATCATACGAGGGGGACGAGACATATGACACATTGATGAGAAATCGGCGGAAGCCTAGCACTGTTACATTGTAAAGGCTGACCTCGATTAATCAGGTTATAAGAATAAGTTTCAGAATTAATGAACGGAATTCTTTTTAATAACTGTATTTATATATTAACAATTACTGTACGGCATCGATTCTATTTTAGCACTATGATGATATAATCATGTTTAGGATAACTATAACACTTTTTGTCATCCACTTATGGCACCTGGATGCCGTTTGCCAGTTTCCTATACACTTGTATGCTCTAAAAGCTCTCGAATCGAATTGGCATCTGGCATCCATTTGCCAGTTGCTAATTCACAAAAATTAGTGAACTGGCATCGCCGGTTTCCTTCATGGCTTTCATCGTCTTAAACATTCATGAATCGAATTGGTATCTGCCTGCCAATTGCCAGTTCAGAAGAATTAGCGAATTGTCATCTGGCTGTCGTTTGCCGGTTTCCTATGTAGCTTTAATCGTCTTAAACCCTCTCAAATCGAATTGTCATCTGGCTGCCAGTTGCTAGTTGCCAATTCGTAAGAATTAGCGAATTGGCATCTGGCTGCTGTTTGCAGGTTCCCTATATAGTTTAAATCGTGTGAAACCCTCTCAAATCGAATTAGCATCTGGCTGCCATTTGCCATTTGCCAATTCGGTTGTCATTTGCCGGTTTCCTATGTAGCTTTAATCGTCTTAAACCCTCTCAAATCGAATTGGCATCTGGCTGCCAGTTGCCACTTGCCAATTCGAAAGAATTAGCGAATTGGCATCTGGCTGCCGTTTGCCGGTTTCCTATTTAGCTTAAATCGGCTTAGATCCTCTCAAATCGAATTGGTACCTGGCTGCAAGTTGCCAGTTGCCATTTCAAAAAAAAAATTGCGAATTGGCATCTGGCTGTCAGTTGCCAGTGGCCAATTCCCTAGATTTTGCGAATTGGCATCTGGATGCTGTTTGCTAGTTGCCTATTCACCTGGTTTGCTCCAAAATGTCGAATCGGTGACTGGCTTCCTGTTGCCAATTCACTTGAATTTGCGAAATGGCATGTGGCTGCCGTTTGCCAGTTACTTATTCTATTCAGCTGTTATGCTCTAAAAGCATCTCAAATAGAATTGGCATCTGGCTACCAGTTGCCAGTTGCCAATTCTCAATAATTAGCGAATTGGCATCTGTCTGCCGTTTGCCGATTTCCTATTTAGCGTTTATCGGCTTAAAACCTCTCAAATCGAATTGGCACTTGGCTGCCAGTTGCCAGTTGCCAATTCACAAGAATTTGCGAATTGGCATCTGGCTGCCAGTTGCCAATTCACTAGATTTTGCGTATTGGCATCTGGATGCCGTTTGCAAGATGCCTTTTCACCTTGTATTTTCCATAACACTCTCGAGTCGAATCGGCATCTGGCTGCCTGTTGCCAGCTGCCAATTCACTTGAATGTGTAAATTGGCATGTGGCTGCCGTTTGCAAGTTACCTATTTAGCTGTAATGCTCTAAAAGCATCTCAAATCGAATAGGCATCAGGCTGCCAGTTGCCAGTTGCCAATTCGCAAGAATTAGTAAATTGGCATTTGGCTGCCCTTTTTCTGGTTTCCTATTTAGCTTAAATCGGCTTAAATCCTCTCAAATCGAATTGGCACCTGGCTGTCAGTTGCCAGTTGACAATTCACTAGATTTTGCGAATTGCATCTGGATGCCGTTTGCCAATTGCCTTTTCACCTGGTATGCTCCAAAACCCTCTCGAGTCGAATCGGCATCTGGCTGCCTGTTGCAAGTTGCTAATTCACTTGAATTTGCGAATAGGCACGTGGCTGCCGTTTGCCAATTACCTATTCAGCTGTTATGCTCTCAAAGCATCTCAGATCGAATTGGCATCTGGCTGCCAGTTGCCAATTCACTAGATTTTGCGAACTGGCATCTGGATACCGTTTGCCAGTTGCCTTTTCACTTGGTATGCTCCAAATCCCTCTCGAGTTGAATCGGCATCTGACTGCCTGTTGCCAGTTGCCAATTTATTTGATTTGCAAATTGGCATCTGGCTGCCGTTTGCCAGTTACCTATTTAGCTGATGTTCTAAAAGCATCTTAAATCGAATTGGCATCTAGCTGCCAGTTGCCTGTTGCCGATTTGCGACAGTTTGCGAATTTGCATCTAGAATGTGAAGTTAACTGTCATTTGCCAGTTGCCGATTGAATAGGCAACTGGCAGCAGTTCGCGAGAATTTGCGAATTGGCATCTAGAATGTGAAGTTAGCTGCCATTTGCCAGTTGCCGATTGAATAGGCAAATGGCAATTGGCAACTGGCAGCAATTCGCGAGAATTTGCGAATTGGCATCTAGAATATGAAGTTAGCCACCATTTGCTAGTTGCCGATTAAATATGCAAATGGCAACTGGCAACTGGCGGCAATACGCGAGAATTTGCGAATTGGCATCTAGAATGTGAAGTTAGCTGCCATTTGCCAGTTGTTGATTAAATAGGCAAATGACAACTGGCAGCCAACTTCACGAACATTTTAACCGCTTAGGAGACTAAGCCTGTCCAGGGAAAAGGTAGTTAGGTAAACTGACCGGCTCGACATAACCTTAATAGTGTTGACCGAGCCATAAAACTCCAGCTCCAACTCCAACTCTGGTTGTGGCAGGTTTTACATGCTCTTTTATTGTAAATAAAGTAAAGGAAGTGTTTACCCAGAAATGGTACGAAAGACGAAGTAAAGGTTGAACAAGCTTCGTACATACAGACAAATGAAAACAGATTTTCGCACTGCACTATACTGTAAGGAAATATTTCTAGAAAGCGTAGTGGGGTTATTGGTGAAGTTTATACCAGAGACTGCCCGATAAAAATTGAAACAGGTCGGTATCTAAATCTTGATTTTAATCAGTGATTGTTTTAATAGCACTTAGTCGAATGAGGATAACATCACGAAAACATGCTTATATAATTTTGACCCACTTAAATCCCATTTTTATATAGTAAAACTGGGATTTATAGGGGTATACATTATTTTTTCTTATTTTTGCTCAAAAACATAGATTGTGTGTACTCGTTAGAACCGCCTCGGCATTAAGGCGGTTCTAACGAGTACCCACAATCTACGTATTCAGCAGAAATATGAAAAATATCAGTTTTTTTTTTCTTCTGAAAATTTTCATTTTTTTGGTGGTGAAAGAATAGGCGTGTTTTCGTAATGACAACATATCTCATTTTCCCCCATGCACGAATATCTGATTTATCTGTTATATGAAGCTGAAACCTACAATCTGGATTTGAAGGTTACGTTGATTTTCAGCAAATGGGTTTTCTTTTTTCTGACTCAAAAATAATAAAATCTAATGGAAAAGTCTGTACTCTGATCCTGAAACGGAGACACCAGCTTAGCCAATAAATATAATTTTTGTCACAGAACTTGACTTGCCTGTCGGTTGAATAGCTAGTACAGTCTCTAGCAAAGTTTGTTGCGTTTTGGAAGGGATCGATTTTGCCTGTGTGAGAGGATGTTACTGTTTAACCAGTTCTGCCCTGTAGACCAAAACAATTGCTTTTGCAAACAGTGTAGATCCTGATGAGATGGCTCATAATGAGCCATCTCATCAGGATCTACACTGTTTGCCATTCTGTTTTTCACTGAGACCCCTATTTGGAGCAACAGTTCTTACCAGATTCGAAGAGTGTACTTCCGAAACTTAGGGGTAAAAGGGTTAACTGTAGCAGTTTGCTCATACAGGTGAAATCTGGTGGCTGTTGTGATTTGGCTGGGTTAGAGGAACCATCACGAAAACACGCCTATACAATTTTGACCCCCTTAAACCCCAGTTTTATATAGTAAAACTGGGGTTTACAGGGGTATACATTATTTTTCTTATTCTGCTAAGAAACATAGATTGTGGGTCATCGTTAGAACCGCCTCGCCGAGGCGGTTCTAACGAGTACCCACAATCTATGTTTTAGCAGGAATATGAAAAATATCAGAATTTTTTATCTGAAAATTTTCCTTTTATGATTGTAAAATTTTCAATATATTTGAATAGGCGTGTTTTCGTAATGCGTTGCAGTTGTCTTATCGTTTGATTAGCTGCTCCTAGTGACAAATGAGTAAGAGTGAAACTTCATAAGTAGAATAATAGCCAAAACACTTCCTTGCCCGCAATACAGTGTGTGTGTGTGTGTGTGTGTGTGTGTGTGTGTGTGTGTGTGTGTGTGTGTGTGTGTGTGTGTGTGACATAAAAGCGTTCATTTCATGTCATATTTGTTGAACGAGCTTAATAACTCCTTTTTTTGCGAACTTTGGCGAGCACGGTACTGATTATTGGATATCTAATAGATACCACCTGGGAGGATTGCAAATGTAAAGTTCCTTTTATCATAAAAGTGAATAAAATGAAAATGCCGCATTTTCGTCTTATGCCGTTTGCATGACGTTACGCACCAGAGCTGAGTTTCTGTTGCGCTGGTACGGTGTATTTTTATGAAGAAGAATTTTATTGCAATGCAGTAGGCTATTTAGTCCGCTCTAGAGCATAACTATGAACAAACATACATTTATACAGATATACAATGTGATGATGTTGTTTAGCTTACGGACACTACGTCATATGATAAAAGTATATATTTTGTAATATAGCAAGATTATCTTGTCAATAAAGCGGTCTGGTTTTAAAATGTTTAGAGCCCTTTGGTAGATTTTAAATGCACAAGGTGTTATACTCGGTTGTGACGACTATATGTCTCTCACAATTCTTTTAGAATGGCAGTTACACATACATATTCTTATGATTTATACTGAATATGTATATTTTATTGTTTAAACTGTTCTGACAAAATCAAACATACTACTGCTACTACAACACTGATCTCATTCGAAAAGTAACAATCAAATATGAAAGGCCTAGCTCGAAGATCTTCTGAGATAACTTGTGCCCAAGGCTGATGCATTTAAAATGCGAAAAACACCCAATATGGCATTGCTGGAAAAGAAAACAATACAGGCCCGCTATTTTTTCTGATGTACCCATATATAAAATATCAAGGTTCCAGCATTTACTGTTCTTGATTAGTACAGGGTATGACACATAGTCAAAGTTTATCGGCCAAAATGAATAGCTCTGTAGATATTGTCCTGACATCCCTTAAAACTTTCCAAATTTATACATGTCATATATTATCAGTATACCAAAAATCAGCTCCCTATGTAGAACGTTAAGAAGTTGGAAAAATGGCAAAATTGAAAAGGGACATAACTCTCACAACATTGATCCGGACTTTTACAAAAGTGACTCAGGTGATCTACAACTGAGTGCCTAGTTATGCCAAATATCCAAACCCTAGATATCTTGTATACAATAGTGTGTGTGTGTGTGTGTGTGTGTGTGTGTGTGTGTGTGTGTGTGTGTGTGTGTGTGTGTGTGTTTTTTAAATGCCCGTAGTTCCCCAAATATAGGTCGAATGGACAAGAATAAAAATATAATTCATCTAATTCATAAGGAACAAATATATGAACTATCTAGGCCTTAGAATAGACCCTCCAGCTATTATATAGCCTACAAAACAGTGTGACGAACGAACAAAGGAATGAGCGGACGGACGAACAAACCAAAGGCAATATGCTCCCGCCCTCAACTCTTTAAAAGTTGCGGGGGCAGGGGCATAAAAAGTCCAGAGGATTGCTGCTTGTGGGTCTGTTGGCGTTGGTGAAATACCAGCCAAGATAGTGATATGCTGGACGATATACAGTGGGTAACTCTATATCTAGGTACTTGCAGATAACAGGCGTCTTTTGCCCTTTTTGTCCATAAACTCTACACTGATACAGACAGGGTCCATTGAAAAGACAATACTAAGTTCCGAGGTTATAAACTCTTTCCGTGATCAACTGATCTGAGCATGAAATTTTCTCTGCTAATGAATATGAAAATGCCAACAATAGTTGGCATTTTCATATTTATTAGCTGAGAAATTTTCATGCTCAGCTATATTTAGGAAAAAGAATTTGCAATTGTTAATAATTTGAGATTTATGAGCAGGGCAAATTTCATGCTCAGCTGAGCTGAACATGAAAACAGTTTATAATCTCGGGGTCTGGTTCAGTCATCAGGTAGCACAAGGCAAGCAAGAGCATCATCCCATCATGTCTAGTACCAAGACAATATACATAGCTCCAGGTAAATTGCTTTCGTTGGACAAAAAAGTATTGATACTTTTCTTATTTCTCCACAAAAACATAAGTTGTGGTACTCATTAGAAGCGCCTAGCCGAGGTCAGGTTTTGCTTTGTTTTCAGATATTTGCCATACAATATATATATACAATTTATGGCCAACAAGCAATTTCAATAGTAAATTAAATTTGGGGGAACAAAATGTTAGAAATATTTTTGCCTTTCTCCACTAATTTGTAATTAATGTGGTTCCATCATAATTATGTGAAAATTTCTGAAATTTTTAATAAGTGGAACGTGTTGTGAAAAGATTTGATCTGTTTTTTTCTAACAAAAAATAAACATTTTCGTGCATAAGTAGTTACGATGAAATGTTTGCCATTTAATCATGACAAAAGTTTGCAAATTTACTTCGGGTTGCTGTTACAGTGAGACCGAGAGAAAGACAAAACAAAATAGCTATTAACATATTTATTGGCACATTGATTAGTCTTATGACAGTATGTCTCCACACACTCACTCCTGTCGGTCTAACCACAGTCTATTATTATGTCAGCTTTAACCTTTAGTCAAGGTTTGTTAATTCACGTTGTGGTTTATTTTTAGAAATTTAACCCTTAAAGTGCGAATCATAACTGCAATCAGATGACATTTTGATTTATTCTGTATTTTTCAGAGAAAAACAGGCTAGATAAGTCTTATTCCACTGAAAAATATTGATAAGAAATCAATGTCGTCGGCTACAATTTAGCTTAGCACTTTTAGGAATAACAATTCATACAATTTATTGTAACAGTTACAATAAACACACTATGTAGTTTACTGCTACATTTAATTAAATTTGACAATGTCAATTTAGTTTGTTTAGTTAATTGTTACAGATGTAACAAATGTCCTTAAACAGCACCTTGTAGCATGTACTTAAATAACAACAAGCTTACGTTGTCTTTACCAGAAAAAAGGTTCATCGCCACAGAGGACAACAGTCTAGTATTAAACCTTTAAAACTCGCTGATCAATTTCAGCCAAAGACAGGTTAGTTAGGTTTTCTCACTTTTCCCGGAAAATAGGGTATATTAATTCACGCAAATTAAGGAGACAATTTGCATGAAATGTCACAGACTATTTTCTGGGAAAAACAAAGAAACATATCAATTGTCGTCAGCTGAATTCGTCCACAGTGTGGTAAAGATTAATACACTATTTACTCATATTCCTCAAAGACATCTTACACTGCTTGACAAGCTGATTTATTTCATAGCCAAACAGACCAGACTGCAGGGATACAAAGGCTGATCTGGATCTCATACCTCCAATTTAATATTTCCCTACTGCTATATGAAAATGTTTGTTTTGGGCACTCGTTTTGAGCGCCTCGCTGACGCGCTTCTAATGAGTGCCCATAACACATGTTTCATGGATAAATAGAAAAAATATATATATATGTGGACACTCTTGCTTGTCTGGATGTCTGGAGGTATGTAGGTCTGCTGTTTTCGCCTAGCCCACATTACGCATTTGCATAACATACATAAGAGAAATAATTGCTATAAAGAGATATCAACTAACAAAATATTTTCCTTGTTTCACAGTAGGGCTTGCTCTTAAAGGAAATAATTTATCGCTTCCAAAATAGTTGCTACTCTTTAAGGAAAGAATTTGCTCCCTCTGGGAGCAAATTCTTTCCTTTAAGAGTAGCCCCTATTTTGAACGGGATACTAAGTAGACTTTTGCAAGATTTCCCCTGGGTGTGCATTAAAATAATTCCGTTCCTGCTATGCCACTGCCACTCTCAATATTTATACAAGCAGCCTGACCCAAGTACAAGTACTACCTTGACCTTATTGGTAAGAGCCAAGACAGGATATATGATTTTGTTCTAAGTACAAACTCTGATCAGACTGCATGTAGCTACAAAACTGACAAGGCGAAACATTTCCTACAAGACTGCATATGCGCCCAGCGAAGACTCAAATCAGTCTGGACATCTACACATTCCAAGCAGAGGCTCAGCTTTCCGTTTAAAAGAAAGCTTGTGTGGCTGGCTACCCATAGAGCGCAAAACAATGACATTAATCATCTGTTCACTTGCGCAGTTTGATCTGAGACACTGCTTTGCGGACAAGCGATTTTGTAGGAAATGATGCGCCCCGACTCATTTTAAGTATGATCCTTTAGTTGCTTCATAAAGTATATATAACAATTGTTTCATGAAGTACATAACAAAACTGTATATAAAAAAAATTGTGATTCGAGAATGTGCAATTATTATCTTAATTAATCATACTTTAACAATTAACTATAGTGAAACTAGAAAATGTGTTTGTAAAACGCTATGTCTCCAACTATATGCTAATCCCTACACAAAGTGGTGTAACTCTCATGAAACCAATCCATTTTTTTTTCAGAAGTTAATCTGGTGATCTACTCCTCAGCCCTAATAAGTCTGCCAAATGATTAAGCCTAAACTTGAAATACTTTCTGAGATATCTTGTACACAAGATAAAGTGTGACGAATCGAACAAACGAACCGACAAACAGACGAACAAAGCAAAAGCAATATGCCCTCTAGACATTTCAAAGTTCGGGGCATAATTAAAGAGGAAAAAAATACAGTTATGTTTGATCTGTCAAACAATGTCATCAAATATAATTCAAAATACAGTAAAACACCGATGACTCGTTTACTGTGGCTGGTTCGAAATCATTACTGAGTCCATAGAAAATTCTTCTGATAGCTCAAGAAAACAAATATTTAAGGATATTTTTGGGAAAGTTTCGTATTTTATCATGAAAATCTATGTTGTGTATACTCATTAGAATCGACTAATCTAACAGATACACTCAACATACCATAATCGTAACCCTTGTCATGCTGAATTAATTAAGATGCTACGCCCATTTCCAATTTTTTCAGCCAACCAGTTTACTTGATCCAGGTTGTTGACACAAATTCACATACTTCATGACAAACACTGCAGATCCAGATCAGTTGGCTTCTTTAGAAGCCAACTGATCTGAATCTACACTGTTTGTAAAGGCAGGCCATATCCGGGTTCAGTAGGACTAGGGTTAAAAAAGATCAAAACAACATCCCTAAATTTTCCCCATTTGCCTCCTGACCTGGAGCTATGACTAACCCTCAGTGGCTCCAACTACCCATGTCTAGAACAAATTTCCCACTGTCCAAACAATGCCACTGGATTTCCACTATAGTATAAAAAGTCGTTAATATTCCGAATCTGAACATTTCAGTAAAACACATCTTTGTCCGTCTTAACCGATTTTAGACTGAATAAACTCTTACCATACTACCGTATATATTGGAAAGGTTGAATTTCAAGTTTAAGTATGTCAGGCTACGAGACTTAGATATTCTAAGAGAAAAAATGGCTGAACTTTTTTTTGGAAAATGTGAAATACCCTAATAAGACACCGCAAATGCATTCTGCGGCGTCTGATCTGGGCCTGCAACGTTTGTCAATTACTCTTTTTGGGGAATAAATTAAAATATCCAACCGTCTATTTGGTATAAGCATTTAAAACATACAATCTTTCATTCCTGTTGCAAACAGATTAAATATCCAAAATGCTTCAAAAAGTGTGTGTAAAAAATCTGACATTAGTATTCATGAAACATACAACATTAAAAAATGAGAAAAATGGATATGTATTCTTCGCATATATTGTTACATTGATAAATGCTTAAAACTTTATTAATAGACAAGAGCTCTAGATAATGTATTTTTCAAAAACAAGTGTTGATATTTTCTTATTTTTCCACGAAGCTAATAGATACTTTATCAGAGGATGCAACTCTGTCAAAAAAGTTTTGCCTCTGTCCTCAAAAGAGGTTTAATCTAAATTGACAGAAATACCCCCGATCTTGAGAGCTTATTCTTTCCTTCCAGAATAGGCCATTTTAACTCTTTGCATGCTGGGTAATTTTGCATGCTTTTTGTCGTCTGTGGATTTTTTTTAATTAACTTTTTTTAAAGCAAACCTTTCAGAAATAAGATCAGAGTGTCAAAATGTTTGGATTCAGATCAGGCCCGACGTTTTCTCGGACATGATCGGGGTCCTGACTGTTTGTAAAGCTATCAACAGATGACAAAAGTCGCCACTAGCAGGGAAAGAGTTAAAACAGGGAATGGTGTGCAGGAAACCAAACGAGAATTCAAAAAGAAGTTGCCTTCCTTCTAGAAAAAGGTGAAAAACCTACCATGTGTACCTGGTCAGCTTGGATACGCTTGGTAGGTTTTCAGCCATTTTAACAAGGGATACAACTTTTGTGACATATAGTTTGCGTTCCTATTATCAATCCTCTTCTGAAAAAAAGGTCTACTCTAATCCCCTTGGGAGCAAATTATTCCCCTTTAGAGTAGACCCGTCACATATTTTAGAGGGAATCCTTTTTTAGAAGCTAGGCAAAATAATTCTGACAGAGCTGCTTTCCCTGAGAGTGTATCCATTTCCCTCAGATCATTCTATTTCACAATAAACATGTAAACAATGTATATTCATTCATCTTTCAGGCCATTCATTGCAATCAGACAGTGTTATATCATAATACAGTTTGATCTCTCATCGATTTCTTCAATAATTATTACTTCGTACACAATGTGATATATAAATATCATTTTGTCAGTGGAACGTCTTAGTACCTAATAATTCATTTTTATTCCAGAAAAACAGGAACCAGTACTGCCCATCAATTTTCTTTTTTACGACTGTTCGAGTTTGGACAGATGAAATGTATACATTGATAAAATGTGTAAATTAGTAAAAGTAAATGTAAACAATTTTGTAGCTTCATAATCTGGACTACATCAGATCAAGTAACAGTTATTCATTATAATTATTTCAAAATGTAAAATATTTTGACCCTACACAAAGCTCTGGAAAGGCACATTTTATTTCCGTGTGTACATATTTCCGTGGTACACATTTTTTTCTAAATTAAAACATGGCGTGGTTACTCATTAGAAACGCCTTTATTGAGGCGCTTCTAATGAATGCCCACAACATATGCCTTAGTTCAGAAAGAAGAAAAATATTTGACATCCCTCATACCAAGAGCTATGCTACATAGTCAAACCAAAAATCACTCATCTAAAGGTGCACATTTTATTCCAAAAGGATGACCAGTACACTAGCAAAGTAACAATATCTGAACCTCCTCAGATAAAAAAAAAAAACATTACAGCACAGGCAACAAGCACAGACCCAGATCAACCTGTACAATTGTGGAGTTTGAGCAGGTCTGTACTGTTGAATCTTCAAACTCCACACATTATAATGGAGACCAGTTTAGACTCTGAGCAGAATGTGTGGATGCGTTTACCATAGTCCACGCTGGTCGAGTATGCCATAAGGCCTCTTTTAACTGTTTGTCACTCCCGTTAAGAAGTCAACACCATAATAGGCAAGAAAAAATAGTTGATTAAATTGAGAATTTTTTAAACTTCTTCAAATGTCTTGAAACAGATCAACCCTGAGTCAGGTACTAAGTGACGGTAACCAAATAGCATTTTCATATAAAACTACATAAATGACATAAAGGGGACCTGCATGTGGAACAGTACATGTAAACAGCAAAGACAAGTCAGTCTGCTTGTACATGTAGTCGGGACAATATCTCTAGATAAGAGGCATAAGATGAATATTATTTTCACCTTTTTCCACGAAAAAATACGTTGTGTAACACATTTGGAGCAACTTTTCCGGACGCTTTTAATGCGTATGCGTAACAAAGGCTTTTGCCGAGATCTAAGAAACATATCAGCTAAGGCGCATTAAATCGTACAAACTTTACGAAAACACGCCTACTCAAACATATTAAAAATTACCACGAAAAATTGAAACTTTTCAGATAAAAATTCTGATATTTTTCAAATTTCTGTTCAATAACATAGATTGTGGGTACTCGTTAGAACCGCATCGGCGAGGCGGTTCTAACGAGTACCCACAATCTATGTTTTTGAGCCGAAATAATAAAAATAATGTATACCCATGTAAACCCCAGTTTTACTATATAAAAGTGGGGTTAAAGGGGGTCAAAATTATATAGGCGTGTTTTCGAGATAGAAATACGCTTTCATGGCGATTTACACATGAACACTGTTTTATTAAAATTAAAGGGAATGGATACTCTTTCAGGGGTGGTAACTCTAAATTTACTTTGTCCCCTTTTAAAAAGGGATCTACTCTGAAAGGAAAGGAAATCCTTTCCTTTTCGAGCAGATCCCATTTCGTTAGGGTACTGCTGTGCAGGAAAGCAAACAGGAAGTCACAAAAGTTGTCTCCCTTGTGTAAAATGGTGGCGAATAACCCAAGTGTATCTAGCCCCTATAAAAGCTACTTACCTAGAGCTATGGGGCTTACTGCGTTTTCGACATCTCTCATCTCTCGGAAAACGTTTTTCGCTTGGCGTTTTATTTTAAATGGAATTATTGATTTCTGATAGACAATATTTTATCAAGAACCATTTGTCTTTACTGTTTCTCTGCTTTGTTTTCAAATATTTACAGTAAAATTAATTTTATGGCAAAAAGTGCGTCTGACCCATGCAATTTCTATAGTGAAGTAGATTTTTGGAAAATTTTTATCAGAAAGCATTTTTTACTTTTCTTTATGGATTCTAAATTATTGATGTTCCATAACAATATTGTGAAAATTTCAGGAATTTTAAACAAGGGGAACTTGTTGAAAACCTGCCTCAAGCCTACCTACCCTACCAATTTCTGCATATTTTGTAGCCAGTTTTACTATGGAAACAAATGAAAATATTCGATTTTTTTTTTAAACCAGAATCAACTTTTTTGTGTATACACAGTAACGACAAATGGTTTTACATTAAATTATAACAAGAGGTAACAAATTTACATCTTCTGTATAAAGCGCCAGGCAGAAAAAAAAAACAGAAACAAAAAAAAAAAAAAAAACTTTCCGAAAGATGTTGGAAGGACAGTAAGTTTTTGCAGTGCACAAGAAACACAGTGTCAGATGATCTCAATTACAGTGCAGGTCCCATCTGTTGATGAATAAGCTTGCGTCAAACATACACAACTAGCAAACCAATCTGTGCTATGGCAAAGTGTTAAAAATGTCACTATGTAAGTAAGTAATGAACATATTCACATTTAAGCTACGACGAGCGATTCTACACCCAAATCTGGGCAGGCTCAAGTAAAAGGGAAACGGGATCATAGGCAAACACATTACGAAAACATGCCTATTCAAATATATTGAAAATTTTACAACCAAAAAGAGGAAAATTTTCAGATAAAAATTCTGATAGTTTGCATATTTCTGCTCAAAACATAGATTGTGGGTACTCGTTAGAACCGCCTCGCCGAGGCGGTTCTAACGAGTACCCATAATCTATTTTTTGAGCAGAAATAAGAAAAATAATGTATACCCCTGTAAACCCCAGTTTTACTATATAAAAGTGGGGTTGAAGGGGGTCAAAATTATATAGGCATGTTTTCGTGATGAGATCAGTTACCAGCCGAATACTTATATGTGCAATTCGTGTTACACTCTCCATGAAATCCAGCAACTCTGAGAATAATATCTAGACGCTGATCAGATTAAACTATATACAGTAGATGTGAAGGCTGGCCTGTACATATTTGGCATATCCTCAGAGAACACTTTTTACTGAAGCCCAATTCTAACAACACAGAAAACTCAGATCACCTTCAGCAGTGGCGTAGTCTGACCACTTATTTTTATGCACATCCAGAAAATAATCTAGAAAAAGTTCTCCCTGTTGTCGCTTCCAAAATGGGGGCTACTCTTAAAGGAAAGAATTTGCTCCTGGGAGCAAATTCTTTCCTTTAAAAGCAGCCCTACAATAAAAGGGGTAAAGTTTTTTTTATGTTAGAAACTGTCTCTTTTTTGAAAGTATGTTTTTTATGCATATGCATATTATTTATAATGAGCGATACACCTATGTTGAGCAATGTCTTGTGTACTAAGACTGCGCAGAGTACAGAATGTAATTCAGTCGTGTCTGCATGCAGTGTGATGCTGGTTTTCTATGTTGAATAGGGTACAGAATCATTTGTCACAGTACATTTGATTTATAAATAAAACTTGACCAGTATAGCCAGAAAATTGTTTTAGGACGAATACATATATATGACAGTAATGAACGACTACAACAAAATATACTCGTCAAAATTCTCTTACAGATGATTCCCACATAGAGGTCTTAGTTGTTCCCGTGCCCAGTTTGTGTCAGCCGTCTTAAATTATATACGGATTTTCTCCTTGTATTGTATGTGTCAAAAACTGGTTAAACATAAGCAGACAGGCGCGGACTGTTATATAAGAGTGATGGTTCATACATGCATGATCAGAGTTTAGGTTAAACTAACATAATTCAGTTGGTGGAAAAAGTAAAAAAAAAATAATTATTTCTCTATTTACCTTCTTTATACTGGGCCCCACAAGATGACTGACACACTCTAAGAAGGGAAGCAATGTAGGACCATGCAGAAACTACAGGTACCTGTGCTCAACACACTAAAAACGGAGAGGAAATAATGGAGACGCAGACGCAGTATTGATACTGCAAACTGTTTTGTTTTTTCTTTCCATCTTTCTACTTTTCTAACTTCGTTACCTCAGGTATCATTAAAGGGGAAGACCCACCAAATGCAATATATGTCTAAAAATAATCAATTCTAGAAAACTGGCATATTGGTGTAAATTTGATCAAAACCGATAAAGAAATAAGGGAGATATTGTAGTTTATATATTATATACCTGTGAGCATGGGCACTGCCATTTTGAATCTTAAACAAGATATCAAATTTTTGTGAGACACAAATAAAACCTGTCTGTTGACAGGACTATGCTGCTGAGGCGAGTCTGTTGATAGATTATATGGAAATGAACACATTTACAGGTATACAGCAACAGAATATTTCAGTTATGTATTTTTGCACATTTAATTATGTGGTTATGACGTCACCAACTCACAAAAATGGCTGCTTCCACGGCAGTTTCTTTTTCTAGATCTTAAAAGCTAAACAACTTTCTAATTTCTCAGCCGATTTCATATATTTCACCAAACAGCTTAATTTCTAATTCGTTTATTAACTGATGTGCGTTTTTCTTTAACTACAGAACTTTGCGTGCGTTTGCTGTTTAATATATATTCAGTTGTTCTTCACTGTCATCAAATAAGTCTAAGAACAAAACAACCTTCTTTTTCCTTTCAGTATTTGCCATTATTTTCCCTTTCATTATTTGCCATTATTTTCCCTTTCATTATTTGCCATTATTTTCCCTTTCATTATTTGCCATTATTTTCCCTTTCATTATTTGCCATTATTTTCCCTTTCATTATTTGCCATTATTTACTGTTTAACCTTTACCACTCTCCTGGCTAATTCAGCAGAGGACAAATTGCTGACATTTTTTTCTTATATTCCAAGAAAACAGGTTTTGACATTTCATGCAAATTGTCTCCAAAGGAGACAATTTGCATGAAATGTCAAAACCTGTTTTCTGGGAAAAATAAAAAAATATTTCAAAATGTTGTCTGCTGAAAATTTTACCCAGAGTGCTAAGCGTTAAGACGAAGGAATACAATTTCAAGTACGGCAACCCTATCAAAATGTTGTGCCTCCCTTATTAAACAAGAGCTGTCGTAGGGCAGCGTAGCTCGCCTGCTGGGTACATTTTATATTGTAACATTTTTATCATTAAGCCATATATAATATAGGTCACACTGACCTAGATGTATTTGTATGTAAATCATTTTGTCACATAGATATAATAATCCAGGTATGACAATTCTCCATGAAATAGTAATAAAAATAAAAGGCAAAATCACTGAAGCATGAAATATAGGTCACAATGACCTAGATACAGTAAGTGGTCATTCATTAGGTCACATGGAACTAATATCCCAGGTGTGACATTGATCCAACAAATAGTATTCAAGATATAAGGCAAAATCACTGAACTATGAAATATAGGTCACACCAACAGATATATTTTGACGTCAATAATCGGGTCACAAGGAACTAATATCCCAGGTGTGACATTTATCCAACAAATAGTATTCAAGATATAAGGCAAAATCATTGAACCATGAAATATAGGTCACAATGACCTAGATATAGTAAGTGGTCATTCATTGGGTCACATGGAAGTAATATCCCAGGTGTGACATTTATCCAACAAATAGTATTCAAGATATAAGGCAAAATCACTGGACCGTGAAATCTAGGTGACCTGGACCGTAAAATGTAGGTCACCATGACCTTCACTCTCTTACACTTAAATCGATGTCACATAGTTAGCTGATGTATAACCAGTTGTGTCTATAACCTGTAGGCATATAAAATTTTACAAATGTGTCCTAGATTTTGATCCCTAGCCCCACTCCAAGGCCCACCCTGAGGTATGAACCCAGGGGTATGTTCTTTTGGAATCTCAGAAGACTCCTCCAGGTACCCAAATTCTAAATATGAATGCTCTATGAGGAGTGAAAGTCAAGATATAAGAATTTGAAAAACTTAACACAGTATTACAAAGGTGTCCTAGATTCTGACCCCTAGCCCCACCCAGGGGCATGAACCCAGGGGTTTATTCTCTTGGAATCTCAGAAGACCCTCGAAGGTACCTAAGTTCCAAATCTGATGCCTCTGTGAGGAATGACTGTTGAGATATAAGCATTTGAAAAACTTTAACGCAATGTGACGGGAACGGGAACGCAAACGCAAACGCGGACGACCGGGGTGACTACAATAGCTCTCCTTGTACTTCGTACAGGCGAGCTAAAAAGGGGTTTACTCTAAAACGAATGAATTTACTCCTCCTGGGAGCAAAGTCTCGACTTTTAAACCTCTTTTAACCCTTATCCTGCTGTTCACGACAACCCCTACCTTTGCAAACAGTGTAGATCCAGATCAGATCAGGATCTACACTGTTTGTCATTCAGTTTGTGATTTTGAACTAAAACATTTTATGATGTAATCTGACTGTCTGATAGTCAGAAATGGGTGTGGCTAATTAAATTATTCAGCAGGATAAGGGTTAAGAATGGAGGCGGACGTGCAGTAAATCAATGAGAAAGCTATAAAGTTTGTCTCCCTAGTATAAAATGGAGGAAATCTACCAAGCGTATCCAGTGCCCTTGACGGTTCCTTGTACATCACGAAAACATGCCTATATAATTTTGACCCCCTTAAACCCCACTTTTATATAGTAAAACTGGGGTTTACAGGGGTATATTGTTTTTCTTATTTCTGCTCAAAAACATATATTGTGGGTACTCGTTAGAACCGCCCACAATCTATGCATCGAGCAGAAATTTGAAAAATATCAGAGTTTTTTTTTATCTGAAAATTTTCAATTTGTGAAGGTGAAATTTTCTATATATTTGAATAGGCGTTTTTTCGTAACGTATAGTTTATTCTTTGTTATCATTATTATCATTATCAAAAATCTATGATATGTAGATATGAACTGCCAGAGATACAAACACAAATGAACCGACAGACACCTAGAATAGACAAAACACTAGCAGGCTTTACCTCAAGTCCTAAGGTAGTGATAATGTACACATATGCGTTAGGTCGAGCTGATGTCACCTCTGGTCATGTGACCAAATATTGGAGTAGAAAACCTGTGTTTTCCGCTAATGTACCTAGCCAATTTTAGAACAAACTCTCTTCAGAAAAAAGAAACTAAAGCAAAGATCCTTCTGGGGGCTTACAACTCAACTGTTTAGCTGTAAATCTCCAAATAGTGTAACTAAAAACCTTATCTTTTTGTTTTATTTGTTAATAATGAAGTTACGACGGGCCAAACATGTACAGCCGCCATTGTTAAAACCGAAGTAGTCACCTCCAGATTCCAGGCATTAAGTGGCGGCTTGTACGACCGTTTGTTGTGTCATGAGACTTGAGAGATCCTTACCGACTAAACCAATTTCTGGATATACTAGACAAGCTCTTGAGACTATTCTGACTAAGTATTTCAGTTAGAACCTGTAACCATAATAATCTACATATCTAAACGACTGGGAATCTTTTATTGCTTTCGCAAGGGTTGTAGACTTTCTGGAACGCCTTGCAGCAAGTCTGTGTAATCTTGCCTTCATTCTTTCTGCTGCCCGTGCCTTTCGCGCTTCGTGGGCTTTGTGTTTTAACCACCTGTAAAACAACAAAAACATTAAGACCTAGAATGTGAGAAAAGTACATATACAATGAACCCTCCTTAATACAACGACAACATATGTTCCTAAAGATGTTGCCATTGTTTTAAAGAATCCCTAATGAGATAAAAGATATGTAAGACATGCCTTGTTTTATTCGTATTTCCTAATTTCCTCAGTGAGGCGAGTCTAACATATATCCAAAACACATGTTTCTTGGGTATTAAATATAATGTTCTTGCATAATTTCTGATTAATTGTAACCTCTTGAGCGAGGTTTCGCGCTTTTAAAATTATCATCGTTGTATCATTGACTGATTGAGTTTTTATAGCCCAGTCAACCCATTAGGCTCATTCCGCGCCGGTCAGTTTAACTAACCACACTTTTCGTCGGCAGGCTTAGTCCTCAAAGCGGTTAATCAATATTTGTGTACTGAAAACTGGCCTTCTTGAATCAGCGGAAGGGTGAGAATGCTCGTAGACTTTTTTATGATCAATCTCCACGAAAGAATGTTGCCAGACCCGGCGGGGATCGAATCCGCGACCTCCTGATCACCAGTCGGACGCGCATCGTTGTTTCGAGTGTTAGTATAAAGAGTGTAATTGTATCTTAACGTTACGACATGTGCCCAGCACCGACTAGGATTAACCCAAGTGGCTCGGTGAACAAGTATAGGATCCACTTTTTACAGGTAGATAGGTAGGATTCTCTGATCAGATAGTTGGAATGTGCAGGTCGAACTTAGTCTTCGCTAGGCACACACCTTAAGTTACATTTTCTCTCTTTACGTAACAACGGTAAACAGTAAAGACAATGTCCAAGAAGACCCACAATTACAGAGCATAGCCTTCCAGTGACACCAAGAAAAAAAGGCAAACAAACCAAGACAGACTGAGCTACATAAGGGCGGTTTGGATAAAGATTACAAATAGTTAGGGTAGTACATAAAGAAGTAAATGGATTTCAAAAATACTGAAAAGTTCCACGAACACGAAGGGTACTTGGTACACTTGGAAGATACTCTATTTGTATTAGGGAGACAATTTTTGTGACTTACTCTTTGACTACCTCACACTGTCTCTTCTGAAAAGAGCTCTACTCTAAACTGAAAGAATTTGCTCCCGATAAATTTCTATCCTTTAAGAAGACTTTTTCAGAAGGCGGGGGGAAAGGATTTTGACAAAATTGCCTCTCTGAAAGCATATCCTTACCCTTTTGGGTTTGTTCAAATCCCCTTTCGCATATGACCTGGCAATCATTACGAAAACAAGCCTATCCAAATATACTGAAAATTTTACCACAAAAAAAAAATGAAAATTTTCGGATAAAAATTCTGATATTTTTCCTATGTCTGCTCAAAACATAGATTGTGGGTACTCGTTAGAACGGCCTCATCGAGGCGGTACTAACGAGTACCCACAATCTATGTTTATGAGCAGAAATAAGAAAAATAAGGTATACCCCTGTAAACCCCAGTTTTACTATATAAAAGAGGGGTTTAAGGAAGTCAACATTATATAGGTATGTTTTCGTGATGTATGTCTTCTTTTAAAGATTCTTATACTAAACTAGCATTAGCTTATCCAGCTGCAACAATGATAAATTGTGAAAAGATTTAAGATTTTCATGCGTGACTGAAAACTATTGAAATGTTCGCGTTCAGTTAACAAACTTGTCATCCTTGGGGTTTACTCAAAGCTCCTGATAATACGTATATGCAGATCATTATTTGTTGTTTCTAGTTCTCCATGAAAACATGCGCGAGATGCTTCTAGTGGCTACCAATAACAATTTTTTCGTGGTGAAATAAGACAAGAAATCTCCAGAAATCGATGTTCCCCCTTCCGGTGCATGTCAGTATTATAAACGACTTAAAATTTTGTGTAAATGATGGCTAAGTCATTTGACTATTATATGAAGGTCATGGTCACAAAATGATAGCACAGAGTTTGAGTCCCTGTAAGGGAGGAAATGCTAGGATTGAGACAAACAAAATGACAAAATCATTAGACCATGAAATATAGGCAAAGGTCATAAAATGATACTGCACTGTACAAGACTTTACACTCTTTTCAAATGGATGTCGACAATAATGGTTACCTGCAGTGTTTGGCATCCATTTTGCAAAAGGGAGGTAAATCTATAGACATGAAATTAAACCTCTAGTATTTGAAATCTTACTATAATTGGGCTACTATGAAAGGAAGGAATTAGCTTCTGTAAATCTTTCCCTTAAGGGAGACTGATACGCATTCAAGAGAGGAGCACTTGCAAGAAGGTTTTGCCTCCCTTGTGAAAGTGGGTCTACTCTAAAAAGATAACATTTGCTCCCCTTCGGAGCTAATTCTTTCCTCTCAGAGTAGATCCCTTTCCAAAAGAGATCTGGTGTGTTGGAACACAAAGATGTAGTCATAAGGTTGTCCCCCTTGTAAGAAAGCGGTATAATATCTACCAGGCCTTTCAAGTCCCCCTTAAGAGCAGCCACTAATTGGAAGGCAGGCAATACTTCCAAGCCAAAACTATATGAGCGAGCGCATGACAAAACCAACAAAAAAGGCATGTGCGCCCAGCGAAGACTCAGATCAGCCTAGGCATCCGCCCAGTCTGATCAGAGTCTTTGCTTTGCGCTCAGTGGGTAGCTAAGGACCAAAGTTTTCTTCATGCTGACATCGAAGACTTCGATCAGACTGGGCGGATGCCCAGGCTGGTCTGAGTTCGCTGGGCGCACATTTTGTTGGCTTCTTTCCATGCGCTGCCTCATATCACTTGGAAGCGCACCACTTCCCAGCGGGCACACGACGTTTATACAACGTCGGCTCAACGTCGATGCAACGTCATGACGTTGCATCGACGTTGAGGCGACGTTGTATTAACGTCATGTGCCTGCTGGGTTCCCACTAAATTTTATCACTCTGTGGACAAATGCAACAGACGACAAACTGATGATATTTTATCTTATTTTTCCCAGAAAATAGGCTTTGACATTTCATGCAAATTGTTTCCTAAGGAACAATTTGCATGAAATGCCCAAGCCTATTTTTTTCTCAGAAAAAATAAAATCATTTAAAAATATCTACTGCTACATTTGCCGAGAGAGTATATTTTCCACCACTTTTAACGAGGGAGATTTCTTTTTTGACTCTCTGTCTGTGTTCTTGCACTTCAAGTCCATCCTGGAAAGGTGTCTTCTCTGAAAGGGAATAATTTGCTCCAAAGGATTGCATATTCTCCTCTTCTTTATTTTATTTGTGTTGAGGTTTTACGGCCCAGTCAACCCAATGGGGTCATGTCGAGCGCGGTCAGTTTACCTAACCACAAGTTTACTGGGCTGGCTTAGTCCTCTAAGCGGTTAACCAGTATTGTGCACATTCTTTCGCCAGAAACTGACAACTGCCCTTTTGAATCAGCGGAAAAGAGAGAATGACCATATAAAATATTTCATGATCAATCTCCACGAAAGAATGTTGCCGACCTCGGCGGGGGTTGAACTCGCGACCTCCTGGTCTCCAGTCGGACGGCGCATCCAACTGAGCCACCGAGGCCGGCATTCTCCTCTTCTGTATCAGACCCTTTTTTACCCAGCATGTTTAGCGCTTATACTCACTGTTTGAAAGCTTTGTCACATTCTTCTCTAGATCTCACATAGTAGCCATCGTGAGCTTCCTGCTCCTGCCGCCTCTTCAGCAATTTCTCCTTCTTAAACTGGGACGATTTCTCTTTCAGCCAGGATTTAAATGCTTCCTCGTTTTCTGATAGCTGAAAGTAAACCAGAAGACCATATGAACCACATCAAGCGAAGAGGTGTCTTCGCACATGCGCAAAATGCAGAGATTCAGATTCATCCCGCGCATGCGCAAAGTCTCATCCGCGCATTTGCTTACCATTGATACATTCTATGATGTTGAATAATTTCGTTAGCGGACAGCGAAAGTCCTGATCAGACTGCGCGAATGGTAAGGCTGATCTGGGTCATCGTCGTCTGCATAATCCCGAAGACACAATTTAGCCAGGCGCGGCCCATATAGACGCAATAGCTGGATGAGTGACAAAGAATGTAAACCCTAATCAGACGGCGCGTTGTGCGGCACCCTAATTAGGACTGCATTGTTTGCTCAGCGTGCCTGCATTTAGCCTAAATAAATGGATACCTTACCTCTTTACCATGCGTGTCCTAAAATTTGAACAATCCATGTTACTACCTCTTGATGTGTATGAAACTGCTGGATGATGGCAAACAATGTACACCCTATTAACCCTTCTCTTGCTGAACATGACATGCCCTATCTTAGCAAACAGTGGAGGTCCAGATCAGTTGGCTTCTTCAGAAGCCAACTGATCTGGATCTCCACTGTTGGTCATTAAATATGTGAATTTCTATCAAAAACCCGAATCAAGTAATCTGATTGGCTGGAAATTAGAGGTGGGCGTGGCGTCTTAATTTATTCAGCATGACAAGGGTTAAGATGCCGCATTTTTGCGTAACTTTATTCAGCCCGAATATTAAGACACCTTAACTGCTTACCATACCTGTCCTAAAATTCAGGGGTGAGAATAGTCGCTAATAGTCAATCCTGAAATCTGAAAACTCAGTCAAAAAACTACTAATATTTTTCTTATTTTTCAATAAAACCATATATTGTGGGTACTCATTAGAAGCGCCTTGAGTACCCACAACATATGTTTATATTTAGAAATAAGAATATTATGTGGATACTGCCTTTTATATGGAGCTATAAAACTAATAATTAGTTAAATAATCATTTTTTCTAAAAAAAACTTATTTCACGCATATATTAACCAAAAGACCTACTTCTGTCTTGTGAGCAAGTGTAAAAGTGAAATTTCATGCTTATAATGATAGTTCTCAATCCTGAAATCAGGAGTTATCCTGAAGTTTCCAATCCCTTAAAAATTTGAGCAAATCCATGATAAATGGACTACCTGTTGATGTGTCTAAAACTGCCGGATGAGTGGATAACAAGTGGACCCTCACTGCGGTCGGCACCGTCTGACCTGGATTCGCTATGTTGTTACGGCCTATTTGTCCCATTACTTAGGGGTAACTGCGTTAGCTTCATACAAAAGCACTCGCATGGAAAAAAATACCTTGACCTTTAACACTCCCAGGGCAAATTAAGCAGTTGCTAAATTGATATTTTTCCCAGAAAATAAGGTTTGACATTTCGAGCAGATTGTCTCCTTTTTTTTTTTTAGGAGACATATGCATGAAATGTCATCCTCCATTTTCTTGAAAAAAAAAAAAAGAAATACCTGCTGAATTAGTTTCCCAAGTTCGCTAAGCGTTGATGTGTATAATGTTTAGAGGCAGCACATTATAACTGCCTCAATAATACAATCAGTTAACTATCATTATCTCAAACACTGGTAACTCAAACTACTGCTTTATTCAAACTAAATAAATGACAAAACTGAATTGGTTTGCTCTGTATTCCTTACATTTCAACTCCGTGGGAGTAGATGTACGTCTGATTACGCCGCTGAAGTTGAAATTTTGAATTTTCGATAAAGCTGATTATGGATAAACAGAATACACCACGACCTCTTTATAACACTATTGTTGGGGTCCATAGCATAAACCGTGTTAGTTAAACAACCGTGTTATATCCAAACAAAAATGTATAGATTATATTGAAAAATGATTTTTCAATATAATCTATATATTTTTGGGATCCATCTTTGAACCGTGTTATATCCAAAACCGTGTTATAACGAACCGTGTTATACAGAGGTTGAAGTGTATGTAGATTTAAGATTTGTGTCAAGAAATGAGACAAAGGGGTTATTCTGAGTATGAGTATTTTTGATAGTATTCATAGCCATGTACAGAAACTGATATAAAACAAAGTAGCGTCTTTTTCTTATGGGACCTAGATTCACTTGGCAGATTATTTCCATTTTTCAAAAGGGATATAAGTGTTGTGACTTTCTGTTCGGTTTTACACACATCAGTCCCCTTCTGTAACGGGATCTATTTTTAAAAAAAAGAATTCACTCTCACGGGGAGCAAATTCTTTCCTGTCAGAGTAGGCCCCTTTTTATAAGGGAGGAAAAAACAATTTGATAGAGTTGTCGTCCCTGTAAGTGTATCGATTCCCCCTTTTTTATCAGGTTGATTCAACAAGAAAACAATCATAGTAATTATATTACTGGTATGCATGTGCAACTGATATAATGAGAGATGAATGTCTGTGTAAAACACTTTGTGTTTAAAAAAAAAAGCAATGGATATACATGCAAGGGAAATAACTTTAGCATAGAAACAGTAGCTCTCTTCTTACTGGGGTCTGGAAGGTATATTCATATATACTTTCTGCTGGTGGCAAGTCTTGAAGAAAAGAATTTGCTGGAGAGAAGTAGCAGTAGGTTTTCTGTTATCCTCCTTGACAGATAAAATGCAAGGTAGACCAAACACTTAAAAATACTAGGTCCTTTAAACTGGAATGCTCTGTCTTTATCATAGGCCTACGGTGGAATATAACTGATTTTAACTTTTTTCCTTATCCACATGGACGATTTATTTACATGTTTTATTGAATAGAAACTGTTTCTCTTCCATATTTGTGAAGCTTTGTCGGCATATGTCCATGTTAATATTAAATTTCTCAAGGAAAATGAAGTATACTTAATAGAAATGCAAATAATGATAGAGTTATCCAATCAATTGGACATTTGTGTTTACTGACAGCACTTAAGGAAATTAACTGACTGCTGTTTCCTAAATAACACAACCGGTCTGCAAAAGTTTTCTCCCTTTGAAAAATGACAAAAATCTTGCCTTAGCTTTGTTTGTATAAAAGATGGTCTGGATAAAGAAAACATCGCTACATGGGTTTTCGATCAGCAGGACATACGATACATGAACGTGGCATTACTTCAGATAAGAGAGGTAAACAAATGGATACAGCATTTACCCCAAGTATTTGGACAGACAGACCTGGGCAAACAGTGGAGATCCAGGTCATACGCCGCATTCAGTCTACACCATTTGCTGCTCACCCGTAAGTTTTGAGTCACATGAACGTACAGTAAAATTGACTTGTTCAAATTTTAGGACAAGTTTGGTAATGAGATAAGGTGTCCCAATATTTAGGGTAAATACGGTGTTTTTTTATTCTCCACAAGAAAAAACAAAACAACAACAACAAAAAAAAAAAAAAATAAATAAATAAATAAATAAAAAAGAAATAAAATAAAACATTATTGCACATATAAGCATCATCTTGCCGAGGCGAGTCTAAAAAGTATACAACGTGCACTTGTGGAGGCTAAAAACAGATAATAACAGTAAGTCTTATCTAGAGTTATGCAAGAAACTAATGTATTTTTACGTTATGTTTGTGGCACACTATACTATTCACATTACGAAAACACGCCAATTCAAATATACAGAGAATTTTACCACCAAAAAACTGAAAATTTTCAGGTAAAAAAAATCTGATATTTTTCATATTTCTGCTCAAAACATAGATTGTGAGTAATCGGTAGAACCGCCTCGACGAGGCGGTTTAAACGAGTTCCCACAATCTATGTTTTAGAGCAGAAATACGAAACATAATGTAAACCCCTGTAAACGTTAGTTTTACTATATATTTATTGTATAAAAGTGGCGTTTAAGTGGGTCAAAATTTTATAGGCATGTTTTCGTGATGATCACAAAAACATGCATATATCGTTTTGCCCCCTTTAAACCCCACTTTCTTATAGTAAAACTGGGGTTTATAGGCGTATACATATTTTTTTCTTATTTTGCTGAAATTAGATTGTGGATTCCCGTTAGAACCACCTCGTAGAGGTGGTTCTAACGAGTACTTACAAGCTATGTTTTGAGCAGGAATATGAATCTGAAAATTTTCCCTTTTTGGTTGTAAAATTTTCAATATATTTGAATAGGCGTTTTCGTACTGTATACTATAACTGCCGGTTACAGTGAACCCTCGTTACAACGACATCATTTCTTCTCAAAGATATTGCAATTTAAATAAATATGCAGTTGTAAAGAAATATTTAATGGGCAGAATGATATGTAAGAAATGCTTGGTTTTATTCTTATGTCCTCACAGAACATATGTTTTGAATCTTTGTTACAAACCCATCAATGAGGTGAATCTAACAAATCTCCAAAATATGTTTCTGGAAATATTAAATACAATATTCTTGCATAATTTCCGATTACTTGGCACCTTCTGAGCGAATGTTTCGTGCCAGTCAAATATCATTATAACGAATTTTGTCGCTGTATAGAGTACCGGTATAAAACAGGGCTGACTGAAGTGACACTATTGAGAACAAGTTCCATTATGAAATCCGATGCTACATTGAGAGACGCTGCCACATTTATAACTTCGGACAAAATGTAGGCTTAGAAAATGGGAATTCTGTTGCCCTAGACAAGCTGTGTTTATTATTGTTACATGCTGTGATAAAAGGTAACAGGAAAATATAGAGCAACTTCCACAAATGGTCATCTATAACAGCCACTTTTCCTGATTCTTCAAATTGTTGTTATATTATATATTAAAAATCTGTACGACAGCCATATCCAAGTAAAAATCACTATTTCTGACTCCCCGAATTGCTGTTTTACCATATACTCAACCCCTCAAAGACAGCCACATCAGTGAACAGTCACTTTTTCTGATTTGCCGAAGTGCTATATTACTATATTTCTAATCTCTCTTCAACAGCCTAATCCATGTAACAGTCACTTTTCTGATTCCCCAAAGTGCTGTTTTACCATATACTCAACTTCACTACGTCAGCCACATCAGTGTAACAGTCACTTTTCTGATTCCCCAAAGTGCTGTTTTACCTTACACTCAACCTCTCTACCACAGCCATATCCATATAACAGTAACATTTCTGATTCGCCGAAGTGCTGCTTTACTATATATCTAACATCTCTACGACGGCCACACTAGTGTAACAGTCATTTTTCTGATTCTCCACAGTGCTGTTTATCATATACATAACCTCTCTAACACAGCCATATCCGTGTTAAAGTCACTTTTCTGATTCACCAAAGTGCTGTTTTACCATATATGCAACCTCTCTACGTCAGCCACATCAGTGTAACAGTCACCTTTCTGATCCCCAAAAGTGCTGTTTTACCACAACCTCAACTTCTCTATGACAGCCACATCATTGTAAAAGTCGCTTCTCTGATTCGCCGAAGTGCTGTTTTACCATATATTCAACCTCTCTAAGACAAAGTGCTGTTTATCATATACATAACCTCTCTACCACAGCCATATCCGTGTACCAGTCACTTTTCGGATTCCCAAAAGTGCTGTTTTACCGTATACTCAACCTCTCTACGACAGCCACATGATTGTAACAGTCACTTTTCTGATTCCCCAAAGTGCTGTTTATAGTATACATAACCTCTCTAACAAAGCCATATCCGTGTTTCAGTCACATTTCTGATTCCCCAAAGTGCTGTTTCACCATATACGCAACCTCTCTACGTCAGCCACATCAGTGTAACAGTCACTTTTCTGATTCCCCAAAGTGCTGTTTTACCATAAACTCAACCTCTCTACGACAGCCACATAATTGTAAGTCATTTTTCTGATTCCCCAAAGTGCTGTTTTTCATATACATAACCTCTCTAACCACAGCCATATCAGTGTAACAGTCACTTTTCTGATTCCCCAAAGTGCTGTTTTACCATATACTCAACCTCTCTACAACAGCCACATCATTGTAACAGTCACATTTCTGATTCCCCAAAGTGCTGTTTATCATATACATAACTTCCCTACCAAAGCCATATACGTATAACAGTCACTTTCTTTATTGATTCCCCAAAGTGCTGTTTTACCATATACCCAACCTCTCTACGACAGCCACATCAGTGTAACAGTCACTTTTCTGATTCCCCAAAGTGCTGTTTTGCCATATACTCAACCTCTCTACAACAGCCACATCAGTATCGCAGTCACTTTTCTGATTCCCAAAAGTGCTGTTTTACAATATACTCAACCTCTTTACCACAGCCATGTCAGTGTAACAGTCACTTTTCTGATTCCCAAAAGTGATGTTTACCATATGCTCAGTCTCTCTACCACAGCCATATCCATGAAACAGTCACTTTTCTGATTCCCTAAAGTGCTGTTTTACCTTATAATCAACATCTCTACGGCAGCCATATCAGTGTAACGGTCACCTTTCTGATTCCCCGAAGTGCTGTTTTACCATATACTCAACCTCACTACGACAGCCACATCACTATAAGTCATTTTACTGGTTACGCAAAGTGCTGCTTCACCATTTTCTCAACCACTCTACGACAGCCACATCAGTGTAACAGTCCCTTTTCTGAATCCCCAAAGTGCTATTTTACCATATACTCAACCTCTCGATGACAGCCACATCAGTGTAACAGTCGCTTCTCTAATTCCCCAAAGTGCTGTTTTACCATATACTCAACCTCACTTCGACAGCTACTTCACTGTATCAGTCACTTTTCTGATTCCCCAAAGTGCAGTTTTACCATATACTCAACCTCTCTACGACAGCCACATAATTGTAACAGTCATTTTTCTGATTCCCCAAAGTGCTGTTTATTATATACATAACCTCTCTAACCACAGCCATATCAGTGTAACAGTCACCTTTCTGATTCCCCAAAGTGCTGTTTTACCATATACTCAACCTCTCTACGACAGCCACATCAATGTAACAGTCACATTTCTGATTCCCCAAGTACTGTTTATCATATACATAACTCCCCTACCACAGCCATATACGTGTAACAGTCACTTTCTTTATTGATTCCCCAAAGTGCTGTTTTACCATATACTCAACCTCTCTACGGCAGGCACATCAGTGTAACATACACTTTTCTGATTCGCCAACGTGCAGTCTTACCATATACCTAACCTCTCTACGACAGCCACATCAGTGTACAGTCACTTTTCTGATTCCCCAAAGTGCTGTTTTACCATATACTCAGTCTCTCTACCATAGCCATAACCGTGTAACAGTCACTTTTCTGATTCCCCAAAGTGCTGTTTTACCATATAATCAACATCTCTACGGCAGCCACATCAGTGTAACAGTCACCTTTCTGATTCCCCAAAGTGCTGTTTTACCATATACTCAACCTCTCTACGACAGCCACATCACTATAACAGTCATTTTTCTGGTTACTCAAAGTGATGTTTCACCATTTTCTCAACCACTCTACGACAGCCACATCAGGGTAACAGTCACTTTTCTGAATCCCCAAAGTGATACTTTACTATATACTCAACCTCTCTATGACAGCCACATCAGTGTAACAGTCGCTTCTCTGATTCCCTGATTCCCCAAAGTGCTGTTTTACCATATACTCAACCTCTCTTCGACAGCCACATCACTGTAACAGTCACTTTTCTAATCCCCCCAAAGTGCTGTTTTACCTTTTACCATACACACAACCTCTCTACCACAGCCACGTCATTGTAACAGTCGCTTCTCTGATTCTCCAAAGTGCTGTTTTACCATATACTCAATCTCACTTCGTCAGCCACATCAGTGTAAGAATCACTTTTATGATTCCCCAAAGTGCTGTATTACAATATACTCAACCTCTCTACGACAGTAATATCCGAGTAACAGTCGCTTCTTTGATTCCCCAAAGAGCTGTTTTACCATATACTCAACCTCCCTTGGACAGCCACATCACTGTAACAGTCACTTTTCTAATTCCCCAAAGTGCTGTTTTACCATATATATAACCTCACTACACAGCCACATCATTGTAACAGTCGCTTCTCTAATTCCCCGAAGTGCTGTTTTACCATACACTTAACCTCTCCAAGACTGCCACATCAGTGTAACAGTCGCTTCTCTGATTCCCGAAAGTGCTGTTTTACCACATACTCATCTTCTCTACCACAGCCATATCCGTGTAACAGTCACTTTTCTGATTCCCCAAAGTGCTGTTTCACTATGTACCTAACATCTCTACGATAGCCATGTCAGTTTAACAGTCACTCTTCTGAATCCCCAAAGTGCTGTTTTACCATATACTCAAACTCTCTATGACAGCCACATCAGTGTAACAGACACTTTTTCTGATTCCAAAGTGTCTGTTACACCATATACTAAACCTCGCTACCACAGCCACATCAGTGTAACAGCAACTTTTCTGAATGCCCAAAGTGCTGTTTTACCATATACACCAACCTCACTACGACAGCCACATCAGTGTAACAGTCTTTTTTCTGATGCCCTAATATGCTGTTTATCATATACATAACCGCCCTAACAAAGTCATATCCATTTAATAGTCACTTTTCTGATTCGCCAAAGTGCTATCTTACCATATACTCAACCTACGACAGCCACATCAGTGTAACATACATTTTTCTGAATCGCCTGTCTTACCATATACTTAACCTCTCTACGACAGCCACATCAGTTTAACTGTCAGTTTTCTGATTCCCCAAAGTGCTATTTTACCATATACTCAACCTCACTACGCAGCCACATCAGTGTAACAGTCACATTTCTGATTCCCCAAAGTGCTGTTTTACCATATACTCAACCTCTTTAACATAGCCGTATCCGTGTAACACTCCCTTTTCTGAACCCAAAGTGCAGTTTTACCATATACTCAACCTCTCTACCACAGCAATATCATTGTAACAGTCACTTTTCTGATGCCACCAAATTGCTGTTTTACCATATATTCAACCTCACTACGACAGCCGCATCAGTGTAACAGTCACTTTTCTGATTCCCAAAAGTACTGTTTTACCATATACTCAACCTCTCTACGACAGCCATATCAGTGTAACAGTCGCTTCTCTTATTAGCCGAAGTGCTACTTTACTATATATCTAACATATCTACGACAGCCGTATCAGTGTAACAGTCACTTTTCTGAATCCCCAAATTGCTGTTTTACCATATACTCAACCTCTCTAAGACAGACACATCAGTGTAACAGTCGCTTCTCTGATTCCCCAAAGTGCTGTTTTACCATATAGTCAACCTCACCTCGACAGCCACATCATTGTAACAGTCATTTTTCTGATTTCCCAAAGTGCTGTTAAAACATGCTCAACCTCTCTACCAGAGTTACATCATTGTAACAGTTGCTTCTCTGATTCCTCAGAGTGCTGTTTTACTATATACTCAACCTCAATACGTCAGCCACATCAGTGTAACAGTCACTTTTCTGATTCCCCAAAATGCTGTTTATCATATACATAACCTCACTACCACAGCAATATCTGTGTAACAGTCACTTTTCGAATTGCCCAAAGTGCTGTTTTACAATATACTCAAGCTCTCTACGACAGATCTATCCGAGTAACTGTCACTTTTCTGATTCCCAAAAGAGCTGTTTTACGATATACTCAACTTCTCTACGACAGCCAGATCAGTGTAACATACACTTTTCTGATTCTTGTGATGTTTATCATATACATAACCTCTCAACAACAGCCATATCCGTGTAACAGTCGTCACTTTTGTGATTCCCCAACGTGCTGATTTACCACATATTCAACCTCACTATGACAGCCACATCAGTGTAACACTTTTCTGATTCCCTTAAGTGCTGTTTTACCTTATACTCAACCTCACTACGACAGCCACATCAGTGTAACAGTCACTTTTCTGATTCCCTAAAGTGCTGTTTAACCATATACTCAACCTCTCTACGACAGCCACATCAGTGTAACAGTCACCTTTCTGATTCCCCAAAGTACTGTTTTGCCATATATTCAACCTCACTACGACAGCCACATCAGTGTAACAGTCATTTTTCTGATTTCCTAAAGTGCTGTCTTTCCTTATACTCAACCTCACTACGACAGCCACATCAATGTAACAGTCACCTTTCTGATCCCCTAAAATGCTGTTTTACCTTATACTCAACCTCACTACGACAGCTGCTACATCAGTGTAACAGACACTTTTCTGATTCGCCAAAGTGCTGTTGTACCATATACTTAACCTCACTACGACAGCCACATCAGTGTAACAGTCATTTTTTTGATTTCCTAAAGTGCTGTCTTTCCTTATACTCAACCTCACTACGACAGCGACATCAGTGTAACAGTCACTTTTCTGATTCCCCAAAGTGCTGTATACCATATACTCAACCTCACTACATCAGTGTTACAGTCACTTTTCTGATTCCCCAAAGTGCTGTTTACCATATACTCAACCTAACTACGACAGCCACATCAGTGTAACAGTCACTTTCCTGATTCCCTAAAGCGCTGTTTTACCATTTACTCAATCTGTCTGCGACATCCACATCAGTGTAAAAGTTACTTTTCTGATTCCCCAAAGTACTGTTTTACCATATACTCAACCTCTCTACGACAGCAAGATCAGTGTAACAGTCATTTCTCTGATTCGGCGAAGTGCTGTTTTACCATATACTCATAAACGCCTACATTAATTCAGAGATACGATACATAATCAGTTCATTTGTGATCCACATTAAAAACGAGAGGTTAACTGAAATTTTACAAGCTGTCAGATGTCACATTTTGTGACCGTATTAATATCATATATCAATTTATCATACCTTTCGTGGATAAAATAATGTCTATTTGTGAGGAATATGGAGCTTCTAATACACAACACTAATAATAACAACAAAAATGATATACTGTATAGCCACCTCCAAAACTTCATGCGGAAAAGAAAAACAACAGATATTTGAATGATCTTACCTCGGTGTCGGCGTCATCCTGAATAGAAACAAAATAAATACAAGTAAACGATGGCTAACGTTAGACAGTACGAGCCAAACCAGATATAGAATACAACAACCACAGCTAGTCCTTTAACAACACAAACCTCCGGTTTGAGTAGCATATTTAAGGGGCATTGATGCACTTTCAGGGGAACAACTCCGTCAAAACTGTTATCTCCCTTCTGAAAAGGGACCTACTATACAGGGAAAAATGCTCCAAATTGAAGAAAAACTTTGTGTGCAATGAAGCAAACAAGAAGTCTCAATAAGTGTCGCCCTTGTACAAATTGGAGAAAAATCTATAAGTGTTTCCAGTACCTTTAATAATGGCATATGACCTCTGCAATGTACGTCACGACGGAAGTCACATTATTGAAATTTTCATAGCAACAGATAAGGTGCCTTTTTTCATCAGATAAATGCTGATATCTTTCTTATTTCTCGACGAAAACATATGTTGTGGGTACTCATTAGAAGCGCCTCGCCGAGGCGCTTCTAATGAGTACCACAACATATGTTTTCGTCGTGAAATAAGAAAAATAATATGTGGATACCCGCTCTTATCTGTAGCTATGAATTTTAATGTTAACTATTCATCGAATCATACTAAAAGCATCATTTCATTTCTATATTTTAAAATCTACAGAAAAAAGAGTAAAGCCATCAGAAAACCTGGTCATTACGGGTGGGTATACAACAACTGCATATTATTCAAAGGCTATGTAACAAAGAGACAAAGAGGCGTTGACTGAGATAACTGGATACACTTAGCGTTTTCGCCATCTTTTACCACGGACACAACTAAAGTGACTTCATGTTTTCTTTTCTGATTATCGGACGCTTTTGAAGATGGGTCTACTCTAAACGTTGACGCAAATGACTCATAGGTTGATGATTCGTTAAATCTGAATTGACCGTCATCTAATCTAAAAGGAAAGAATTTGTTAGCAAAGGGGTTGGGTGTAAATCTTTTCTTTAACAATAAATTATCTAAAAGAGGGAAGGTAAAACAATCTAGACAGAGTTGTCTCAGCTAAACGCGCATTCATTACCCAGAAAGGTGATGATGCAATCTGTTCGTATAATGCCAAAAGACTTTTGTTTTTTTTTTCTTGGTTCATGGCTCAACTGTAAGATATGACTGATTTGTTTTGCTAAAGGACAATTCTAATCTTGCATATACATGTAGACTATTTTATATTAAAACACAATTAATAACAAACAGCTATACACAAAACATACAAATGCGTGTACATGGCTATGAATCTTTATGCTGGATAAAAAGAGTGCATACAGGACAAGAGAATTCAATATCACGACGGTTTCTATTCAAATATTAAAATAATATAATAGCGGCGCATTGATATGTTAATCGTATCTGTTGAGATGCATTTGCACAATAAATACATCAAATAATAGTTTCACAAATATCTATCAAACTTATGTTAACAAAAAAGGAGAACGAGTTATGTTTCACGTGTTGGCAAGCTGGGCCCAGTTGTTCAAAGCATCGTTAGCTTGCGCTCGTTAGTGGTCAAAATGTTAACTGTTCTAGTAAGTACAATATCTAATTCACAGGTATTGTTGCTGAAAAATGTGAGTAACTTTTGCAAATGCAAAAGCTACTCAAGTTTTAACCATACGTTAACTAAAGACATCGTTAGTTTTGAACAACTGGGCCCAGGCATATTATTAGAGCCGCAACGTAAGAAAGCGTACCTTCAGACATGTGTGCACAGCGAAGACTCAAACCAGCCTGTGCACCCCCGCAGTCTAATCAGAATCTTCGTTGTCCGCAAGAAGAAACTTCGCAACCCTGGGTACCCAAAATGCACCCAGTGGAGATTCTGATCAGACAGCGTGAATGCACAGGCTGATCTGAATCTTCGCTGGGCGCACATGTCTGAAGGTATATTTTTGAGGTTGCGGCCCATTTAACGGCGTTATTTCAGTGACACTAAAGAACATAATGAAATAAAATATCACACGGTGCGAGGCCAAGGGAAATATTTACTCACGTGTTTTCACAAGTATTGGGATAGACAGGTCTGAGCCTATACCCAGTTCAGACGCCACAGAATGCGGTGTCTAATCAGGGTCTACACTGACTGGCACTCGTCCAGCAGGTTTAAGACATAACATTAACAATAATATGGACTGCGCCATGCGAAAACGTGTCTTCGGGCATATGCCCAAATCAGCCTGCACATCCGCGCAGTCCGGTTATGACCTTCACTGTCCGTATTGGGTACTGTAGAACAAAACGAAGTAAAGCAAAGTTCCTGACTAGACAGTATATCTCTGCGAACGGACAACACATCCCAGGTTTACCAAGATGTCTAATATTACACAACATATCACCATGGATATTTTGAATATCGATGCCAAAAGTCTGTACCCTGTGAATCATGAGAGTGTAGTGCAGTAAACTTCACCGACTCGAACCGATGGCTCGTTTACCGCGGCTGATTTGAACTCGTTAGTAGTATTGGGTGTCGCCAATACTACTCTAGTTTTTGATTCCCTAGGAAGAGTCCCTAGGAAATTCTTCAATTAGCTCAAGATATGTCATCACGAAAATATGCCTATATAATTCTGACCCTCTTAAACCCCACTTTTATATAGTAAAACTGGGGTTTACAGAGGTATACATTATTTTTCTTACTTCTTATCAAAAACATAGATTGTGGGTACTCATTAGAACCGCCTCGTCGAGACGGTTCTTACGAGTACCCACAATATATGTTTTGAGCAGAAATATGAAAAATATGACAATTTTTTTCTCTGAAAATTTTCATTTTTTCGTGGTAAAATCTTCAGTATATTTGAATAGGCTTGTTTTCGTAATGTAAGAGAATTTTTCTTATCATGAAAATGTACCTTGTGGGCACTCGTTAGAATCTCCTCATCGAAGCAATTCTAATGAATACACCCAACATACCGTAATTTCATAATAGATCGAAAAGGTATCCCCTAATCATTCCTATTTGCCTCCTGATCTGAAGTTATGATTAGCCCTTAGTGGCTCGAACTACCCATGTCTATAACAAATATCCATGGTCCCAAAGAAGTTCGAGCCAACGATGTTCGACTGTAGTATAATATCATTTTTTTTTCAGTTTGCCTTTGTTCGTCGACGCTAGAAACTATATTAAACTTAATGTCTTCAGTCTTCTCTTCGTGTATCTTCTAAATATACTTTCTTTTACACTATAACTTACTTATGTTCAGGAATTTATACGTGTTTAAACCCTTCTCATGCTGAATAAATTAAGATGCCAGGTCCACTTCTAATTTCCAGCCAATCAGATTACTTGATCCGAGTTTTTGATAGATATTCAAATACTTAATGATAAACAGTGCAGATCCAGATCAGTTGACTTCTTCAGAAGCCAACTGATCTGGATCTATACTGTTTGCTAAGACAGGGCATGACGTGATTAGCAAGAAAAGGGTTAAATGATATACAATCTAAATGCCATGCTAGCAAGATCTTATAGGTTTGTATTTAATGACGCGGAGATGAATTTTATAAGCAAGCTTTGCTTTCGTTCAAATCCTCACTTTGTTTCTATTATCTTTTTCTCGTGAGAAAGAATATTGTTTAAACCAAATAAATTCAATGATCCTAAAGCACCAGGAAACAGTTTTTCAGTTGCCCTTATAAATGACTAAACTGCATGAGCCTCAACGTGATGGACCGTACTTTCTGAGATGTGCACCCAACGAAGAATCAGATCAGACTGCGCGGAGTCCGCGCAGTCTGATCAGTGTCTTCGTTGTCCGCATAAAGAAACTTTGCATCCTTGGCTATCCATAATGCGTCCCGTAAAAAATTCTGATCAGACAGTGTGAATCTGATCTGAAACTTTCATCGCGAATACATACCTATATAATTTTGAACCCCTTAAACCCCACTTTTATACAGTAAAACTGGGTTTAGAGGGGTAGACATTATTTTTCATATTTCTGCTCAAAACCATAGATTGTGGGTACTCGTTAGAACCGCCTCGGCGAGGCGGTTCTATCGAGTACCCACAATCTATATTTTGAGCAGAATTTGAAAAATATCAGAATTTTTATTTGAAAACTTTCAGTTTTTGGTGGTAAAATTTTCAATATATTTGCAAAGGTGTGTTTTCGTTATGGCTGCGCGCGCACATGTTCGGCGGCACGTTTCCTGATGCTGCGGCTCTTATATTTCTTACAACACTTGGTGCTATTATCTGGAGCTATGCCTTTATTACAGTGAACCCTCGTTACAACGGCAGCATTTGTTTCCAAAGATGCTGCCATTAAAATGAATTTGCTGTTGTAAAGAATCCTTAATAGACAGAATGATACGTAAGAAAGACATTGTTTTAATTCTTATTTCCTCATAGAACATATGTTTTGGATATTTGTTAGAATCGCCTCAGTGAGGCTTGAAATTTTAATGTAATAGTTATGCATAGTTTCTCATTATCTGTCACCTTTTGAGCGAACGTTTCACGGCATTCAAATTGTCATTATCACGAATTTTGTCATTGTATCGAGTATCGGTATAAAGAGAGTTGACTGTATGTTATTATGCTTGATTGTTTAGAACCTTGGTATATGTATGTCGCACAGGTATGTTCTCCATGGCAACATCACATGGTGATGAGAGAAAGGGCATCAAATATTTATATACCCAGAGATGTTCAGGGTGATAAATGAACTGAAAGACAGCCAATTTGTTTATAATTTATCAAATACGTCAACTGACACTATCATTATATTTTTGTTCGGATTTTGAGGTCATATTCTGTCGTGGACGTACTATCATTTCTATCAGGCCACAGAGAGACGTAAACTGGCGGGAAGAGGGAACCAGTTGTGCCAAGACTGCTGATTGGGGTATTGTATCTTCGGTTGATTGTAATTGGTTTAAACTGAAGATAAATTTAAACTTATTATTCGGATTTGAAGGAGAAATGTTTGCGTGTAATTTCATGAATGTTACAACGAAATGAAATTCTGTTTGTGTTTGCTGGAGCCAAAGAAGAAGTGGTGAAACTTCAAAATTTCATTTTTTTATATCTACAAAGTGAGGGGTTGCTACATTTAGCCTCCGAAAAGTCCCAAAAGGTGCGGGTGCCTGTGGCGTTTGCTTTATTTATTTTGCTATGCTAAACCTGGTCTTTAAATTTAAACATAGTTAGGAAGCCCGGCCATACCCTACAATAATCCTAACTACCAAACAGGGCGGAAATTTATGGAGTTATATGAAAAAAAAAAAAAGAATCAATTCCCTGTTTCCTGGTGTAGTTATACTGGCTTATTACTGGCATTATACAAACCATCAACGAGAATTACTAGCAAACGATTTAAGAATAATTATACTTGAGAAAACCTGGTTTGATTTACTTTTCATTCCAGTCTGCAACGCATACCTTTGCAGATATGAATGGTGTGATAAAACCACTACTATAAGGACTTGAAGATCCAGTCTGGACGGTTTGACACCTTCCAAAAAATATACTACAAACAATACAAGACTGACGCTTACGGTTGTGGTTTTCACGGAGGCCATCCACCAAACCTGCAAGGATATGTGATGTAGACCAATGCATTGTGGAACTCATAGTGTACTGAGTCTACAATGGAAATGGTACATGAAAATCTAAAGTTATTTGCCACACAAATAAATATTCTCATATTACGTTAATTCAGTGATTTCGGTCGCTAAGAGATAACAGGTGTACCTCTGGCATTTACGTAAGGCAAATGCCCATCGTGCCAACAAGCCTATACAATTACATGTAGTATGGAATGTTATACTCCTCTTTTCCGCATAATGTGCTCGAAAAAAACATCGTAATTGATTGATTGATTGTGTTGGGGTTTAACGACACGTCAACCCTTGAGGGTCATTTTGTGTCGTCTACCAGAGAAAGGGAGGAAAGAGATAGAAGAGAGAGTAGAGGAGCTCGAAAAAAACATCGGAATAAAATCACGGATATGCAAGATGAACAATTACGAGTTTCAGACAAATTTTCTAAACTTTGCAGTATTTAAAACCCATTTCAAATTGTTTATTATGTCTACCAGTCTTTCATATTGTATCGCTGTCTTAATCTGCTAAATACTCAAACTGTTCTCAGTTTGTTTTGTAATATACGTTCTGTGTTTTAAACATGTCATGAAAGACACAGCTATGGCTAAGACGGTAAGCAGACGTGTATTTTTCCTAGTGATCTTCAAAAACATACGTTGTAGTCAAACCGAGTCTCCGATTTTCGTTATTTTGTGTGTTTCCTAAGGCAATCCTTTTTTACTTTTATTCACATTAGATGCGCCTCTACAGAGGCGCTTCTAATGAATATCCACAACATATTTTTGTGGAGAAAAAGTATCAATATGTTTAGTTTGATAAAAGCGCCTTATCTAGAGCTTTTGATAAGAAGTGTATATTTCAGATAGTCGTGTTAACGTAATGCCAAGGCTGGCTTTGCAGATCATTTATTCATTCGTCTATGCAGATTTTTAAACATGTTCCAAGCCCGCTCAGTCTAGACAGCGCAAATGCCAAATCTAGTCCGCGCATGTACAGTTTGTAGGTTTTGCCTTAGGCGATGCGGTTCTTATCTTGTAATCTGCTACAGCTCATGTGTGACTATTAGAAACATCATACTATAAAATTCAATGTCATTATGTTGCATTTGTTTCATTTATTGACCGGATCGCGCCGGTCTCTAAATATAGTTTTGGATTTTTACATATGGGAGACTTTTCGATCAGCTCACTAAGGACGTTTTATATTTGCCGGGACGTCGGTTTGTGACGGTCCCGGCAAATATAAAAACTCTTAAAACAAACTGTGTTATAAGCAGATTAATGTCTATTTTATTTTCATTTCAATCAAGAAATTTCATAAACCTTAAAAAAAGCAAACATAAACTCTTTCGGTGTCAAATTTCAGACAATATTTGTCGTCTGCTTTTCTTTTTTTAACAAACTATCGCCTGAAAAGAAGTTTATACGTAAAGTTGAAAGACTAAATGTCAAACAGCGTAGATCCAGATGAGACGGCTCATATCATCTGCATCTATGCTGTTTGCGAAAGCCTGTTATTATCGGCTGTGGCAGTCAAAGTTAAAGAATCACATTGTTGTTCGTTTTTACCTGTTACATTGGAAATTTATATAACTTTAGGTATATTAAAGTTAAATAAATTTAAATAAACCTTGTCCCATATCTCTATATAAACATGAACAAAATTTGCGCCGGTACTTTACGTCTAAATATTTTGTCTTGTCATCTTTTTAAGTTTCTTCGTTATGATAACGATGGTGATGATAATGACTTGATGATTTCTTTTTTTATCAACAGTATTTTAGTCATATCGAGACGAAGAATGGGCGATAATGAAAGGCTCTGTGCATGGAAGCGCCGTACACACACAGGCTGAAGTCCGCCTCCAGCGGAATTCGAAGCCGTAACCTCGTGCAACAAAGTCAGAAGCGCTAACCGGCCGGCCACGCGGACGCTTCACGTTTCTTGTTACCCATGAGTATTCATTATAAAGTAGTTGTGGTCATGGTACCCAAGCCATAATCCAAACTCATAAATCCGTAAACGAATGACGAATCAGAATGTTCAGACCAACAGACATGGACCCCAGAATAAAAGGTGTTATCAGGCGTCCGCGGATAGTAAGCATTTCTTGGTAAGCAAGCTTCGCCCACCATGCCCATAGGTCTGAACGAGGGAAATGTAGGTAGAAGCGCATGTCCGGGATTTCGGAAGTCTACTTATGGCTCGTCATTGGCAAAAACATCAGAAACAATTCTGGAAACTGCCACATTGTAGGGATTGACCAGGTCATGATGTCTCCCATAGAACTTCTTAAGTGTTGCTACCAGTTTGATTTTTATACCCCTGGCTCAACAACTTTGTAGTGAGTATGTATAAGGTGCAAACGTGGACTTCGATGAAAAAAATAAAAAAATAAAAATAAAAATAAAAACGTCCAAGTGTGTTACAGGAAGATAACCTAGAAAAGAACTGCACTCTTTTTAAACATTAAGGAGCCGCATCCCCGGAGAAGGCAGAGATGAATGAAAGTCTGTGGACAAGTACCAGAACTAAACCGATAATCTCAAGTCCATTAATTGAACGAACATTAAATCTACATGTTCAAGTTGCGATTTCTGCCCATGGCGGCAAGTGCTAGACACTTTACAAGACTTTTATGGGAATCTAAAAAAAGCTCTTTAGCTATTATGGAACGGATCAAAGCAATGGTAACAAACGTTTTTACTTTAACTTGACTTTAGGCTATTTGAAACGCACATCAGGCCAATACTGTGAACAAATGCATTAAGACACAGTCGCACTTCAATGACTCGAACATCTGGGGACCATGTAAATTTGTTCTCGACATTGGTAGTTCGAGCCAAAGTTGCTTCCTCGCCTGGCGCTAAGATGACCCCTCAGTGGCTCGGACTAATTATGTCTAGAACAAATGTTCATGGACCTAAAGATGTTCACGCCTTAGGAGTTCGTCTCAATACAAGCAAAGCGAAATCTTTCGCAGAGTTTAGAATATATGAAGCTGATACGGATGTTTATGACAGACGATGGGGCAGACGGCAAAGCTAAAACACCAAAAAGGAACGAGTCCTATCACTATTAAAAACAAACTGCATGATGAATGTACTTAAAGTCAGCGAGAAAGCAACATGAGAGCAAGTATTTTGTTAGTTATCTTAACGTGGGCTTTACTGTTCGCGAAATAATCAATGTTAAGCGCAGAATGTAAAACCCTATGTTCTCCTCACATAGAAGCACAGTCGTATCTGAGGCAATGTTATTAAAGTATGACATTTAGTACCTTTTTCTCGTGAGGCGGCTTCGATTTACTAGTACAAATACAGTGATTTATTTACAGTCTGGTTCTACTGAGTTCTAGGGACTCACATAGATGAAATTCATTGAGTCCCATGATGAAAACACGAGTCCTAGAGCAATTTTCTACTATATTTCCTGAGTCCAGTACTCACATATACAAAATTTGTGAGTCCCAGTGAGAAATTATGAGTATATGAAGCAGGACTCGCAGGTAAAACAAATCACTGAAATAAGATTAGAAACACAACCAAAACGTTACACTTAAAATATGATGTTTTAGTTTCACGCTGAGGTAATCAATTTTCATCCCTGGAGAGTATATATATTAAACAAAACGCAAAAGAATCCAATGAGAGTGAAAAATGCTGTGACAATTAAATACAAAAAAACAATGCTGAATATGAATAAATAATTAAGAGGCGAAGTGGGAATGCCACCAATATTTTCTCTTCCTGCACCACAGTCCAAACCTGGTAAGAGAGTTCGACTTAGTGTTCGCAATTTTCCGACAGAATATGAGAGCATTCTTTAAATACTAGGCGAGCAGAAGACAGTGATAATCTGCCAAAGATTTAGAAGGCTGTTTTTTTTTTTTTTTTTTTTTTTTTGCTGATTTTGATAGAGGAGACAAAGCTGGCTTTCCCACAGCGCGCACCAATGTGCAAATGGAACAGTAGCTTACAACCTAGCATTAAAACACAAACGTTTAAGCAGCTAACCGATGCCTTCAAACGAGCCACGTGAACACACACTGAACTTTTCCGCAAATTTAATCATTACAAAACTGTTTTGAGATAATGCAAGATAATACAGATTTATTATTCACAACCAGTGTTTAAAGAAGCCGAATTACGGGGAATTTGTACACTTTCTCTGTCGAAATTACTTTTGCTCCTTTCTGAAAAGGGAATATACTCTAAAAGCAAAGAATTCGACGATTTAGGATACAATAAATGGTGTATCCCTTGTAAAAAATTTGGAAATCAGGTGCATCAAGTTTCTTAAACCATTTCAAAATAGCGCTTGTAACAATGCGCGATAATAGCGTTTTATAACTCACTTCCAAATGAAGAAATCTGAGCACAGTTTTATTTAGGGCATAAGTACACACTTCCGCTTGCACTCCGAAACATTAGATGTGATTCTATTTAATAATCAACCAAGGACGTCATACCCTTATTTTGCAAGTATGTGAGACATTGTGCAGAGCGGAGGTATGATTTTCCTATAAGCACCCACTGTTGCCTAGTTTCTGGTAATAAAATCATAAAGTATCCAACTTTGAGCCTGATAAACGTTTACCCGCTTATCATAGCTTACAACATATTACACAGCATACGTCAAATAAAATACTTTTACTATTTTTAAAAAAATGTCAGTTCAATTTAAATAATCTTCATCTTAATTGGCCTTTTTTTATACTTTACCGCAAAAATAAGTAATTAGTTAACTACTTTGTTTTGTGCTGATACCGTGTCCAATGCATAATTTAAAATGTATATCAGACATAACACGAACTGAAATATAGTCCTTATATATATATATATATATATATATATATATATATATATATATATATATATATATATATATATATATATATATATACAGAGAGAGAGAGAGAGAGAGAGAGAGAGAGAGTAATCCATTTTATGTCATTTCTAGAGAAAGGGAGCAAAGGAATAGAAGTAACAGCAGAGGAGAGGAAATAAGAGAGATACAGACGTGACAGAGGGAAAAGCGAATGTAGGTGGAGAAACAGAAGAAAAAAAGCAAGCTCTCTTCCCCTACCAGCTGCAAGCACAGCAACTTTTAAGAATGAAAGAAATTATAACATAAACATGAAGCGCTAATGCATAGCAGAGTATCTTCTAATAATTCAGGGACACATTTTTAAATTTTACCATAAAACAACACAAGGTGACGGTACTATGTAGACGCGCACTTACTCTAAAAAGGTATTAGCAAAATTGTAACTTAAATCTCTAAACAATATAGTGCTTTGAATAACAATTACACTCTCGCTTAAGGAGGACTAGATGCACTTGATAGCTTTTCTGTCGTATCGATAACTTTGGTGACCCCATTTATTTTCTGTACACCCAGCCCTTCTGAAAAGATGTGTACTGTAAAGAATAATAGTTTGTTCCCTTTAGCTTGGCCCCTTCTTCTAAAATTGAATGCACTCAAAAAAGAAAGAATGTGCATCCATATGAAGCAAATACTTTACTTTCAAAGAATATCCTTTTTAGAAGATAGTCAATTTTGAGTTGCCTTCCATGAAAATATATCCATTCCCCTTGATGAGTGAGGGTGAAAACTGTCCATTAAGCATATGCAAAAATAGAGCCCGTTTCACCTGGGAAAATTGTTATTTGCAAAGTTAATTCATTCTTCCAGAGGCGTAACATATCTACAAATACATCACATTCACCTCAGGTAAACACTACCACGTGACTGAAAGAGAATTCAATGTTTGGAAAAAAAAACCCATACACCTCTGGTATTGGTTTAAGGCACCAAACAAGCTAGGAATTGAAACTAAAAGCTATGTTTGAAGGCATCGGTGATTTGCCAGGAGAAATTGCTATGTACTAGTACTGACATAGAGAATTGTAACTGCGTTTCGCATTCTGATCAAAATATTTATGAAAACAATAGTTTTGCTAACATCAGTAGAATAAAAATAATAAAATACAATCTGCTAGATTTAAGCAAACAACTGATTATATAAATCGTTTATTGAGTTCAAAAGATCATCATCTAAAACAAGATAAGTAAAAACGGTGGAGCAAAACTTTTGTTAATATTTCCTTGATATAAAAATAAATTTCAGTATAGAAAGCCAGGTGTTAGTAAGTCCGAGCAACATTTCTTCTGACATTTGCCATAAGTAATACCTTGTAATAAAGAATATCGTAACTGGCAAATCCTTTATTTGCCTCAAAGTCTCGAATACGTTTCTGTTACAACAGAGGAAATGAATATTAGCATTTTATATTATTTCTGAATGCTGAGCACAATTATTTAATTAGTTTCTGATTTTGTCTTATGAAATAAAACGGAAAGTTGAGACTTAATATTCTCGTATCCAAAGATACTTAAGGGAATGGATACACTCTCAATAAGAATAATTATTATACCTCCTTAATATACATACGATATACTGGAAATCTCATTGGTCGAGAGCATATCGCGTACAAAGAAATATTCTGTCAGGCCACCCTGTAATATTAACCTCTCAAGTAATATCACCCTCTGACGTCACTTCGGTAATCTCATTTCACGCGCAGGGTAATATTCTATCAGATTTCGTAGCAATATTACCCTCGAAAGAAATATTACCTTCTAGTGACATCACTGCTGTCAGTACATTCGCAATTGCAAACATTCGGTGTAATAAAACAGCCGTTGCCCTTGTGCGAGGGTAATATGACGGTTTGTTCACCATCGTACGTTAATTGTTCCCTCGGGCAAGCCTTCGTGTAACATTACCTGCCTCGGGTGAATAAATCGTCATATTACCTTCGCAGAAAGGTCAATAATTGTACCTTGATTACTCTGGCATGAAAATATTACCTCCCTTATCATTCTGTCTTTATGAGCATGATGAGTGTATAATCTTTCTTTTACGAGTAGCCTCTAGTTTCAATTGTCAGGAAACTTAAATCACTGTCTACAAAACTGTGATTAAAAAGTATCTATTCCCCCTTATAAAATATCGTATGTTTTCCAATTTACTTTCACTCTGTTTCAAGCACAAGTTAGTACGTTTAATAAGTATTTAAATACGGATATCTAATGATAAAATGTTAATCTAGATTTTCTGTTAAGTGGGGAAATTAACTCATCTGTTATCTTTTTGAAGTAGCAGTTTTATGCTTAAATGATTATGGTAGAACAGTTGATGAAATATGTTCATGGTAGCGCATGTATAGCCCATGTTTCCTGCGAGAAAATTAAAACATAGGATGCTTAACAACTTTCATATACGACTATGCACTGTGGCCATTGATGCGTTTCCAAAATAAAATTTCCGTAATGTTCTATAGACAGTTCGAATATTTTGACTAAATATATTTAAACTCATTATACAAAATTCGATCATCTTTCTTTTTTATTATGTACAACATTTCAACAAATCATACTTTTGAATACATAGACAAATGGAGCTTTTGTATCTGAAAAACATCAGTGGCCGTAGATTGGTTATGTTATGAGCAGTTCATTTAAAACTGTTGCATTCTGTCAAAATCGCTTAATGTTTGTCAGTCAGATTATCAAAAAGTGCCTTTCATGTTAATTTCCTTAGTGCCTATCAGGCCGTTTGTGACAATATTAATAGAACTGCAAACCGACAAGGTTTTATACACAGATATTGTTAAGCTATTTACCGAATGCCATGCTTCTGCATTTCAATGTAAATAAACATTGCTATTGCACATTTTTTTAAAAAATAACAGAAACCAAATCCATAAGTCTAAAGAATTTACTACATAAACAGTGTCTGAAAATACTTTCGACGGAATCTCTGAATAATCTAGCATTGTAGTTTGCAAGGCAGCTTACGTCCCTTAGCATCAGTTTAAGTGAAACTCGATTTTACAAGGTACAAGAAGTGTGTCCAGTGATCCAAAGCAAATAATACTAAAAACTGACAAACTAAAGTTTGGCGATTTAAATTTAAGTTTGGCAAATAATCATTACATTGGTACTTTTCCTTTTAAGCTACCTATAGGTCCAGACACCATAACCAGGGTTCTCAATAGGCCAATAACAATAGGAGTTCCCAGGCCATTTTCTTCAAACATCAGGAGTCTGTGCAGTTTTCCTTAATTTCTGTGCAACAAAAGGAGTCATAAAAGCAGGAGTCCAGTACTCCATATTTGAAGTTATGAGAACCGTGCATCACTGAAGTGTTACAGCCAGTGATTCAGTGATTCAGTATATATGATAAAATCAGGAAGTGCGACTGTGTAGCACATGTTTCAAACGTTTTTCATTTGTTATACATATCCAAGCTCGTTCAAGGTAAAAAAAAAGGGCATTTAATCAGCGAGCAAGCCCATTCCAGGAGGCCAATTCCATTTATTATAAGGCACTTTCTAATATTCCTTTAGATTCCTGAGTTCAAAGACTGACAGTACGGAATGTAGAGGTATGACCAAACTGACTTGACAAACTGACTATGTAGGTTTCTATGGATTGGCTATGCTAACTTGTATACGACTATGACTTTCATGTTTAAACCGTACTTGTTTTTTGGTAATTATGACTGTCATATTAACACATCCTAACTGACTTTCAGATATGGCATAAATCACAACCGGGTAACCTGCCTGAAGCGCATTTCTCAAGGGAGTGTCAATTAAATAGTAGAATAGAAGAATAATATAGCAGAATCACTTAAATCTTCATAAATTATGAAAGAACATATCCGATAAAAAATCAGCTAATGACACCAGTCAGCCGTGCAATATATGAACGAAAATGTATGTACATGCATTACAATGCAGTTTTATTTATTTTTTTTTTTTACTTTTTTTTATCTTTTTATTGTTTTTTGTAATGCTGAGATAAGCAAATAATGTCATATGGAATATAAATATCCACGATACAAAAAGGCATACTGAATTCATACGTCAGCAGTTAAGACCTAGATATACCTGAAATATCTGCGCCATCCGATCATTGCAAGTTTTCTATTTGCCTGCCCATTCTAAAACTGTGATGATTTCTGCAAGCAAACAGTGAAGACTGATGACTGAAGACTGGATGGCTGAGCATATATCTGGGGTTTTGCTATGCATATTACTTTACCAAAAACGTATATCATGAACATAAAAAAAAAACGAATACTAGCTATCTAAATACATAGATAAAAAGACTTACCCTATCTTCTTTGTCGTTTCTTTTTCTGTCATCTTCTTCGTTTATTTTCTTTCTTCTGTTTTCTTCTCTCTTCTTTTTTAACCAATATTCAAATGCATCCCTATTTTCCCTCTCCTTTTCTTCTTCTTCTGCCTTCCGCCTTTTCTCTTCTTCCTTTTTGTGTTTTTCTAAAGCTTTCTTTCGTTCTTCCATTAACTCTTTTTCTCTAGGTGACATGGCATAAGGTGAATTGTATGAAAAACTGTCTAATGGATCACGATGACCTGTACTAGCTCCTGCCGACTGCGGTCTTTGTTTGGCCGACGAAACACGAATGTTTCGTCTTGAACTAGTAGCTGCAGTTGCTGGTCGAGGTTTTGGTGGTGGGGCAGGCTGCTTTTGACTACTGCTATCACTTTTACGCTTTTCATTTTCTTTATCCTTATCTTTCATAGACACAACTAAGCCCAAATCTTGAGCTCGAACATCATCTGCATTAACTAGTTCGAACTGCCCGTCTCTTTCAATTAACACTTTTTCTTTTGAATTTTGTGTATTTGATTTTTTTGCTGATATAGTTTCAGATTTTTCATCTGATTTGTCTTTTTCCTGAGATTGTTTCTGAGTATTTCGTGAAGATTTGTCACTTTTAGGTTCATCTTCGTCGTCATCACCATAGTCGGGTGGTGGTGCAACAAGATCAACTAGGTTTTGCTTAAATCCAACTTTGGAATGACTTTTCTCCACAGGGGTTGGGTCATTGGCAAGGTCTTCATTGATTACTTTCAGACGTTCTTTAACGTCATATTCCGGAGGTTCTTCATCTAAACAGAGGAAAATTAAGCGTATATTGGTAGGTAGTGAAAACACAATTCTACTGTTGACTGTTCCAAGGCGGTATTTCTGTTGCAATTAACGACAAACAAACAAAGAAGAACTGCAATAGAGGGACCACCGTTGAACGGTCAGCTGTAACAACTGAAGTAAGAGGGCTTGTAGCGCTTCTACAACTGTTTAAGACCATCAACTATTTATAGGTTACATTGGCAGTACTCATTACGAAAACATGCCTATTCAAATAAACTGAAAATTTTACCACCAAAAAATGAAAGTTTTCAGATAAAAAATTCTGATATTTTTTCATACTTCTGCTCAAAACATAGATTGTGTGTACTCGTTAGAACCGCCTTGCTGAGGCGGTTCTAACGAGTACCCATAATCTATGTTTTTGAGTAGAAATAAGACAAATAATGTATACCCCTGTAAAACCCAGTTTTACTATATAAAAGTGGGCTTTAAGGGGGTCAAAAAGAGAAAATATCCTCCCCGAGACCTTTTTTTCAGAAGGGGATGGGTGTGCATGAAAGGAAATTACAATAGTTGTCTCCCTTGTAAAAATGTGGTAAAGTACATTAATAGATTCTGAAAAGAATGACCCATGACATAGCAATGAACACACTCACAAAATTTTAAACAGGTAGTGTCGATTTTACTGGGCCAGACTAGCTAGTTTCGGCCAATTAGGCCTCATCAGTGACACTCGTACAAATTTTCGAATATCTCGGAATAGGCTCAATGATCACAAAGGACCGGAAATTATAAACAATAATATAGTGAAATACGAGGAGATGTTTACAACCGCCGAATTACACACCAGCAGTAGTGACGATAAATATATTCTGAACGTAATTTCCTTTGAGAGCAATGAACATACTCTGAAAACTGAAAATTCCTCTTAACCCTTGTCATGCAGAACCCGGATAAACCCTGCCTTTACAAACAGTGTAGATCCAGATCAGTTGGCTTCTGAAGAAGCCAACTGATCTGGATCTGCACTGTTTGTCATTAAATATGTGAATTTCTATCAAAAACCCAGATCAAGTAATCTGATTGGCTGGAAATTAGAAGGGGGTGTGGCATCTAAATTTATTCAGCAGGACAAGGATTAATAAATCCACTGAACTGACAATATAGTATGACAATTTAAATACTCTAACCTGGATATCCAAGTTCTGTCTTTAAGTTGTCGAGTTCTTCCAATGCTCTCTTCTGATCTTCTGTAAGATTGTAGTCATCTGGTTCAGAATCTTCGTTATCCGACTTCTCACTGTCTGATAGTTGCCTCTCTTTTTTGTTTGTTCCTGCTGTCTCTTTCTGACCTTTCTCCATGTTCTCAGATTCTCTGCCTGAGGTCGCTAGTGGGGTCTACGATAAGATGAAAATCTAATTTTAATGAATTCTGTCCCATATACATCGAGACTTAATCTGTCTCTGGGGGATCCTTTATTTCAATATCAAGAGCATAGCTCTAATGTTTTGTTGTTTTCTTTGTGTGTGTGTGTGTGTGTGTGTGTGTGTGTGTGTGTGTGTTTTTTTTTTTTTTTTTTTTTTTTTTTTCGATAGCATGATGACGTGTAAGCTTGTTAATGAGGTTGAATTTCTCTGCAAATGGGCAGTGTTAAGGAAATACGGCCATCTAAAATTACGGATAAGGCAACAGCAACATTGTGCCTCGACTTCTTCGAAATTGGAGGTTTGAAAGAAACGAATCCCCTAAATCTGAGTTACAGTAAAACCTCAATGACTCGAACACCGATAGCTCGTTTACCGTGGGCCGTTCAAACTTGTTTTTCAGTCCCTATGAAATTCTTACGACAGCCCGTAACGAATATTTAGGGATATATTTAGGGAAATTTCATTATTTTAGCATGAAAATGTATGCTGTGTGTACTCAGTAGAATCGCCTCATCGTGACTATTCTAATGAGTACACTCAACATACCATTAGTTTACAAAATATCGAAAAACATCCCTAAATTATCCCCATTTGCTCGAATTACCCATGTCTCAAACAAATTTTCATGGTCTCAACAAGGTTCGAGCCATTGAAGTTTGACTGTACATTTTTTTCATCATGCAGCTTTAAGGTGTGTAGTATCATATTTACCATAAATATTCAGACAACCTAATTCTTTACCGTACTTTTCATTTTTTAACAAGTCCCTTCGACAACTGGGTGATATGTCTAGAACGGATCTAGGGGGATTTCTGAGTGTGTGTGTGTGTGTGTGTGTGTGTGTGTGTGTGTGTGTGTGTGTGTGTGTGTGTGTGTGTGTGTGGGAGGGGGTGGGTGGGGAGTCAATTTAATCATACCACCGTACTTTACGTATTCGGATAGACAGGCCTGAGCAAAGAGTGTAGAGCCAGATCTGACGCCGCAACAGTGTAGATCCAAATCAGACGGCGCAGAACGCGGCGTCTGATCAGGGTCTACACTGTGCCACTCACCCAGCAATTTTACGCACATTCACCTGTAGTAAAATCGACTTGTTGAAGAGAAGTATAAGAAAAAAAGTCCCAAAATTATCAACTTTATCCCAAAGTCTCCATTAAAATGAACTTTTGAGACGGGGGGAAGGGGGGGGAGGGGGGAGTGGGGGCGGGGGTGAGCTCGACTGAATCCTACGAACCCCTCTGAATCCGCCCCGGTATGTCTGTAAGTGCTGGATGACGGAAAACAGTGTAGCCGCTGATCAGACGCCTAGGTATGCGGTATCTTATCTGTGTCTACACTTTTTTGCTTAGATTAAATTTGGTAAGTACAGGTCGCAAACTTAATAACAAATAAAGTTACAAAAGACCTCTTAAGTCACTATCTGTAAGTAGCATGCCTTATTAAACAAATAACCGACTGTTTATTTAAAGTTATTCACTATGCAACAGACATCAACAATTCTGTAATAGTATATAAATGTAGAGTATAATGTATTCAGACAATCTATTCGTGATAAACTGTGGTTGGTTGGTTTGGAATTTAACGGTCCAATCAACAGTTAAGGTCATGTCGTGCCGGTCAGTTTAATAAGTAACCACACTTGACGTAGTTGTTTGGAAAAGGATAGAAAGTCCAGAAAAATAACCTCTTTTTCCGGCTAGCAGATTTTGCAAGTCAAAGTGATGAAAAAGAACACACACTTGATTAGATGCAAAAGGTCCGCCATTCATAGACAAAATGACAATGGCGGAATAAATGTTAACCTTTACCGCTCTCTGGGCTAATTCAGCAGACGACAAATTGATTAAATTTTTCTTTTTTTTTTTTTTTTAGAAAATAGGACTTGACATTTCATGCAAATTGTCTCCACTGGTGACAATTTGCATGAGATGTCAATTTCTGTTTTATGGGAAAAATAAGAAAAATATTTCAAAATGTCATCTGCTGAATGTTTTGCCCAGAGTGCAAAAGCTTTAAATATTGGTTCCGCAGCGTGAGAAAAGGTAACTTCGGACATATGCGTCCAGTGAAGATTCAGATCAGCCTGCGCATGCGCGCAGTCTGATCATAATCTTCACTGTGCGCATTCTTTTCATGCGGAAAACGAAGACTTCGAATATACTGCGCGAATGCGCAGCCTGATCTGAGTCTTCGTTGTACGTACATGTCAGAAGGTACGTTTTCTCACGTTGTGACAAAAGTTTATCTTTGTCTGTCAACATAATACAAAGGATTTCAAAACGCTCATATCTTAAAGTAATACAAATTAACTGGTTATTTAATCTAACCTAATCTTGGGTAAAATTTTCAGCAGACGACATACTGAAGTTTTTTTTTTATCTTTTTTTTTTTTTTTTTTTTTCTCCAGAAAACAGGTTTGACATTTCATGCAAATTGTCTCCGACAATTTGCATGAAATGTCAAATCCTGTTTTCTGTGAAAAATAAGAAAATCAATATAACATGTTGTCTGCTGAATTAGCCAAGACAGTGGTAAAGACTAAAGGTTGTGGTATGGTATCATCTATTTATATTTAAGCATTTTAGAACAAACTATGTAAAATCATTAAATGTGTTCATTATGTCTGCGCAAATCGCCAAATCTGTCAAGCTCTTATTTGCACATTTTAATGAACTTAATTCATAATTAAGAGGACTGGATATGTGTCGTTTTGTCCATCATTTGAACCGGGTCACAGCATTTCTTACACGATTGCATGTGCGCCCAGTGAATACTCAGATCAGCCTGCGCCTCAGAGCAGTTTGTAAGTAGCCAAGGATCCAAAGCCTCTTCAGGCGGACATCGAAAACTCTGATTAGTCTGAAAAGGGGCATAACTTGGACAAATATTTATAAATATTTATAAAATTTCACTAAAAGTTAAACAGGTTATGTACATATGCACACCATCATACCTGACTGCTTGCAAAATTCCATGAACTTAGCTCTAGGGGTTCTTGAGATATTTTGTTTTCAAGATATTTTACTATGCTAAAACACTAATGTTTGATAAGGGGTTATAATCTGATCAGATATTATTAAAGGTTCCCAAACTTTAATCAGGTCATCTACACTTTGGTTTCAAACTGCCTGCAAAATTTCATCAGGCCAACTCAAGGGGTTTTAATGTTATTTTGCTTACGAGGTTTTTTATTTGCTAATATGCCTAGTAAATACTATGTGCCCGCTGGGATTAATTCTAAAATAAGATTGACTGATTGTGTTGTGGTTTAACGACACGTCAACCCTAGTGGGTTAGTTTGTCATCTCCCAGAGAAAGGTAGAAAAGAAGCAGAAGAGATGGTAGAGGATATGAAAGAGAGGGACAGAGAAGAAAGAGGAACAGGAATGAAAGTGAAGAAACAGAAGAAATAAAAACATTCCCCCTCTACCCTTACCTGCTACTAAGATAGCAGGCTGTGCCCAACTGTAAGCCAATATCAGATGGCCGCCCCAGTGTCGTAAGATACACGACACCTTCGCCACACCCGACCACCCCTCTAAAACAAAAGGCCCAGGGGGCCACAACTCGATCACCTGAGTCAAACCGCCGCTGAAGATATGCAGATGGCATGCAACATTTTTCCAATACTCTTATGGCAATGCAATGCCTTAAACAGTTTTGGAAATATCTTGCTTACAAGGTTAAAATGATGAAATTTTCTGAACGCCATAAGTAAAAAAAAGTTCAGATGTCATTTGGTTATCTACTTATCCTGTCCTTTAAATGGTTCTTTTTTTCTATTTTTAGCTCTGGCAACCATTTTGTTCAGTAGAGCAGAACCATTTTAGCAATTTTAGCAAAGGTCATAAGAGGAACATTGATGTGAAATTATTTTGAAATCTTGCCACTGGCCACGGAGATGTCGTTTAAAGGTTTTTCTATTTTTAGCTCTGGTGATCATTTTGTTCAGCAGAGCAGAACTATTTTGGCAATTTTGGTAAAGGGGGATAAGAGGAACATTTCTGTGGAATCATTTTGAAATCAGGACACTGGCTGCGGAGGAGATGCCTTTAAAAGGTTTTTTTTTTTTTTTTTTTTAGCTCTTGCCGCCATTTTGTTCAGTCAAGCGGAGCCATTTTAGTAATTTTGGTTGCGGGCCATTAGTGGAATACTTCTGAGCAAATATTTTGAAATCAGGCCATTGGCCAATGACGAGATGTCGTTTGAAGATTTTCTATTTTTTAGCTCTGGCGGCCATCTTGTTCACTGGAGCAGAAACATTGCGGCCATCTTGGATTTTCGATCTACAAAACTTTAGCTTGTTTCGATCAAGAAGTCATCCTGTTGCTAAAGAACAAGATTCGGCTCAAAGCGATCTAAGGTTTGAGAAGAGATGTCGAAAACTGATTTTCAAGATGGCGGCTGTGGTGCCATCTTGGATTTTCTATCGGCTCATTTAGCTATTTTGTGTCTCATAAGGACCCTAATGCTCATCATCAAGTTTCGATTCAAATGGATTATAGAGGAGATGTCCAAAATATGAATTCTCAACATTTTTCCCATATAAATGTATATGGCCCATACAAATGCACGGGAAACAAATTTGACCTTGCCGTAAAAAGGTCAAATGTCAACGTAGGACCATCATTTCAGCAATTCTAGTAGATCTCCTGTCCCCGAGGATTTGTGCAAAGATAAGGCCCCAGGGCTTATTTGGTTCTGGAGAAGAAGATTTTTAAAAGTTTTTACTATATAGGGACATGGCAGCCATCTTGGTCAATGGACCGCGATCATTTTAGCAATCTTTCGTTCCCCCAACCTAAGGAGGCTCCACATAAAATTTGAGCAACATTGGCCCAGAGGCTTCAGAGGAGAAGTGGTTTGAAATTCTCAACATTTTCCCATACAAATATATGGTGCCCATACAAATGCATAGGGAAGCAAATTTGACCTTGCTGTAAAAAGGTCAAACGTCAATGTACGACCATCATTTTAATAATTTTGGTAGACCTCCCGTCCCTGATGATTTGTGCAAAGATTCAGCCCTAAGGCATCCTCTGTTCTGGAGAAGAAGATTTTTAAAGGTTTTTACCATATATGGGCATGGCGGCAATCTTGGTCAATGGCCCGCGATCATTTTAGCAATCTTTCGTTCCCCCAACCTAAGGAGGCTCCACGTGAAATTTGAGCAACATTGGCCCAGAGGCTTCGGAAAACTCTCAACATTTTTCCCATACAAATGTATGGTGCCCATACAAATGCATAGGGAAGCAAACTTGACCTCGCCGTAAAAAGGTCAAACGTCAATGTATAACAATTATTTTAGCAATTTTGGTAGACCTCTCGTCCCGGTGATTTGTGCAAAGATACAGCCCCAATGCATCCTCGGTTCTGGAGCAGAAGATTTTTAAAGGTTTTTACCATATATGGGCATGGCGGCCATCTTGGTCAACGGACCGAGACCATTTTAGCAATCTTTCGTTCCCAAAACCTAAGGAGGCTCCATATGAAATTTGAGCAAAATTGGCCCAGTGGCTTCAGAGGAGGTCGTTTGAAAATGTTAACGGACGGACGGACGCATGGACGGACGACGGACGAAAAGTGATCACAATAGCTCATCCTGAGCATAGCTCAGGTGAGCTAATAAGTACTGTTTTGGTGCAAAAATAAAATATATCGCTTTATCTAGAGCTATGTTATACAACAATCTACTACATGTAATTAGAAACACTACCATTATCTACAGCCATGAGCCGTTTAATTAATTATTGAAGACAACAACATACAAAATTGAGTAACAAACATTAGCACGATCATTCACGCGAGATTCGCTCCTAACAGATAATAGGCCTGGAAAGAACCACAACGTGGGAAACACACCGTCGGACATGTGCACACAACAGGGACTCAGATAACCTGTGCACTGCGCAGTATAATTCCAGCAGACAGACAACGTCGAAACAACGTCGATTCAACGTCCTGACATCGAATCACGTCGAATCGACGTTGTTTCAACGTTGTGTGTCTACTGGGATCAGTTCATTAGCTGCTGTTTGGATAGCCAGAGATCAGTACATTGGATAAGCTGCTGTTTGGGATATTTACCCAATTGAAAGTTCCGAAAAAGCAATTCAAATTAAATTTATGGGGTAAATACCCACAGATCAGTAATTACTGCACCAATTAACAACACAGGGTACCCAAAATAAAAATCTTGACACCCAGTTCAATGTGAAATGGGTGGACAAAAATGTCCTAAAATAACCAAAAATACCCGACTGCTTAAAACCTTATCTAAGGTACTGCAAGATTCCAAGATTTCCTCAGGCGGATTCGCAGGCTGGCCAGTCTTCGAGGGACACACATATCCGGAGGTACATTTTCACGCGCGTAAGTACAAATGCTTACATTAATAACGCCTGTTTCCTTATTGGACTTTTCTTCATGTTGCCCAATATAAGTCTCCAGTTCTTTGTCTAAATCATCAAAATCGTCATCTTTCTTTAATGATGAATGGGGTCTTGACTCAATTTCATTCATTGTTTAGTCTGAAAGTTAAATTTCTAATTAAGCATTTAAGCACTACTGTAACAATAAACTACACTAGTATAAAATAATTAAACAGCGCCGCGATTTCCCAGGTCGCCAACACAATGATGACGATTTGGTATTTTACGTCCCTTTCAACATTATTTTAGTGATATCGAGACGATGGAAGGGTGATATGAAATGCTCTGTGCAATGAAGCGATGTACAGTCATGGGTTGAATTCCTCCTCCAGCGGGATTCGAACCCGGGACCACCTGATCCGAAGTCGGGAGAGCTAACCACTCATCCTCACGAAAATATGCCTACGTAATTTTGACCCCCTTAAACCCCACTTTTATAAAGTAAAACTAGGGTTACAGGGGTATTCATTATTTTTCTTATTTCGCGGAAAACATAGATTGTGAGTACTCGTTAGAACCGCCTCGCCGAGGCGGTTCTAACGAGTACTAACAATCTATGCTTTGAGCAGAAATATGAAAAATATCAAATTTTTTATCTGAAAATTTTCCTTTTTTAGTTGTAAAATTTTCAATATATTTGAATAGGAGTGTTTTCGTAATGTCTCCGACATGGCGATAAGATTCATGAAGGACACGATGACTAGAAACCCACAAAATCATCAAGGTGAAAGTTAAGAAAATCCTCCATACAGAAAAGTGAGTTTCAGTATAGAGACTAGCCAGCAGGCACACAACGTTAAAATGACGTCGTATCAATGTCGATGCGACGTGATCACGTCTCATCGACGTTGATACGACGTCATTTTGATGTTATGTGCCTGCTGGGTAATGTACCCCTTATTCTTTATACAGGAACATGAACCATTACAATACTAAATTCAGGATCAGTATTGAAACTTTCACCAGTATCGCATATCTGGGGACCAATGTCGATCAATGTCTGTTTGTGTTGAGGTTTTACGGCCCAGTCTGAGCAAGCGTACATGTAATACACTGACTTCATTATAATGCACCACATATTTTATCTGTTGTGAAGTAAAATGAAACTGTTCAACCACAAGACAGTGGCCGAAACTAGCTACTTAGGTCCAGAAAACTTGACCCTTCAACCGTTTTCAATTATACGAGTGTTCATTGCTCTCAAGGGTATTTTTTTAGAATCCATTCTTACGGTGACTTTTAAAGTTAGAGTATTGAGTATTTGGTGTTGGTTAGAAAGCTATGAGAAAAGTGTTAAACAAACTATGTATACATTATTCTAAAATGTCAGAATGCTCGACCAATACTAGTAATAAACATACGTGCTGTCACCTCACTCACTTACCTTCTTAATCCACATCCGTGTTTTAAAAAATCTAATGAGATTACCGTGTTAAACGATTTATATCAAATCAACCATGGGTGATATTCGGTACTTCAATAAACAGATACGCCATTTTTTATCGAGCCATGTTCTGATACAGATCAGTTTTAACCTTAGTTTTCAGCAGACGCCATTTTGAAATGTTTTCTTACTTTTTCCAGAAAACAGGATTTGACATTTTATGCAAATTGTCTCCAATGGAGAATTGTCTCCAATGGAGACAATTTGCATAAAATGTCAAATCTTGTTTTCTGGGGAAAAATAAGAGAAGTATCACAATCTGTCGTCTGTTGAATTAGCCCAGAGAGCGGTAAAGGTTAAAGCTATATCTCAATTGGATCTAAAATGATGATTTTGCGGAACAAGAGCATAGTATTGTGAAAAAATCAATATTCAAGTAGTACTGATAATATTATTTACCAAAAATATCAATTCGTGTTTACATCAGAAATACGACCGTACATCAATCAACCTACTGATATACCAGGCCGGGTCCGGCAACATTCTTTCGTGGAGATTGATCATGAAATATTTTCTACTGTCATTCTCTCCCTTCCGCTGCTTTAAGAAGGACAGATGTCACCTTCCCTGCTTAAAGAAGGACAGATGTCAGTTTCTTGAGAAAGCATATGCACAAGTACTGGTTACCCGCTTAGACGACTAAGCTTGTCCAGGAATAAGTGTGGTAAGGTAAACTGATCGCACTCAATATGATCCTAATGGGTTGACTAGGCCGTAAAACCTCAACACAAACAAACAAATTAACCATAATACAGTCTATACGATTTTATTATGAGTATTATTTTCATAGTGCTTTCGGAGTATATACAGAGGCGTAGCACTAATTATGCACATTATACGTGTACGTAACAAAATATAGTGCATTACGGAAACACGCCTATTCAAATATATTGAAAACTGTACAACCAAAAACGGAGAATTTTCAGATAAAAAAAAATCTGATTTTTTTTCATATATCTGCTCAAAACACAGATTGTGGGTACCCACAATCTATGTTTTTAGCAGAAATAAGAAAAATATTGTATACCCCTGTAAACCCCAGTTTTACTATATAAAAGTGGGGTTTAAGTGGGTCAAAATGATATAGGCATGTTTTCGTGATGGAAACTAAGAGACATCAGTTAACATAAAATAGTTTGCTTCTTTACCTAAGGGGCTAAAGGATATAATTTATCGCGTCCAAAATAAGGGCTACTCTTAAAGGAAAGAATATTCTTTCCTTTAAGAGCAGCCCTTATTTTGGAAGTGACACTAGGGAGAATTTTTCAAGACTTCCTGGGTGTACGTAAAAATAATTCCGTTCTGCCTACGCCACTGATATATGCTCAGTGTGAGATGATATGGGTGGCTGGCCTATATTATAATAATAATAATAATAATAATAATAATAATAATAATAATAATAATAATAACAAGAGCCTGGTTAGCTAATAATATAAACGGTTTTCGTACGAGAAAGTTCCTTTTGTCCCACATATCCATATATTCCTATATATTCCTTTACCATCTAATCCTACCGTTTTTACTTTGTATGCGTTGTATATGAAAAGATTTTGTAAACAAATATGTTTAAACCAAATCCATATATTCCACAAGGGCACGCCCGACTCCATAATTCTGTTCTATTTTTGGTTGTCACCATTCATTTTCGGTCTTGTGAGCCGTATCACGAGACTGCAGGTAGAGGCCCCATATAAACTTACAAACCCGCGCACTCTGGTCCTTCACAGTCTACTTGCCGACTCATCAGATAATCCGAAGTGTCGATAAGTAGGCTGTGGCGGTCCAGGCGGCCCGATACTGATTAGTGTTTCTGTCGCCCGCAGTGGATACTGGAGAATATCGACAAGTAGCTAAGGTCCCAGACAGCAGTCTACTTAAATAATCTGCTAGTATTTAAATTTCCCGTATAAAGAGTTAAAAGCGGAGAACATCTTTTAATTTCAAAAGTTTGTCATTTCAACTGACTGGAATTCCACGTATCTGTTATAATATCTTATCAATGATATTTAGAAATTCTTTCTAGTCAAAAAAGACGTTAATTTTTATCTCATGGTTGTATTCTCTGGTGTTTTTTTTTTTTTTGTTTTGTTTTGTTTAGAGTTTAACGGCCCAATCAACACTATTAAGGTCATATCGTGTCGGCCTGTTTACCTAACCATGCTTTCCTGGACAGGCTGTCCTCTAAGCGGTTCACTACATAGTCATGTGTAGAGAGAATTGTTCCCAGTCCAGGAGAATTGTTCCCAGTGGGCACATGACGTTAATACAACGTGGCCTCAACGTCGATTCAACGTCATGACGTTGCATCGACGTTGAGCCGACGTTGTATAAACGTCATGTGCCCGCTGGGATATATAACGTTAGGATAAACTATTGTTCTTCGATGCCAAAGTTTGCAACTTTTTTCTTCAAATGTTTTATGTATGCGTTTCATTAGCTGAAAGTTTTGACTAATATTCCAGTTGCAGCTATAGTCATTATAAAATCATGAAAATCTTGAAATATTTTAGTGAGTGCACTATGAAGTATTTTAGTGTAACATAACATTTCTTATAACGCGACTCCTAAATCAATACGCACATGGGCGTAACAGTCCGTACTATGAAATTCTTAGCGTAACATGACATTTCTTATAACGCAACTCCTAAATCAATACGCACATGAGTCCGTACTATGAAATCCTTAGCGTAACATAACATTTCTTATAACGCAACTCCTAAATCAAAGTCCGTACTATGAAATCCTTTAGCGTAACATAACATTTCTTATAACGCAACTCCTAAATCAATACGCACATGGGCGAAACAATTCGTACTATGAAGTTCTTAGCGTGAAATAACATTTCTTACAACGCGACTCCTAAATCAATACGCACATGGGCATAACAGCCCTGAAACTATCAGTAGGATTTTTACTTTATCAGTCTATTAAACGAAACATTCAAAAATATACAACTTCTTCACATTTAGTACCTGAAGATTTATTGACACACGTATATTTAACAAACTGTATTCAAGAAATGTACACAAGGTCTATTGACAAGCCAATCACAAGCAATGATTTATCACTGAACAATAATAGATTTCAAAGGCTGACAGCATATCTCCAGATAAAAGGGAGTATCCACAAAATAGTTTTCTTATTTCTCTATGTAAAAAATATGTTGTGGTACTCATTAGAAGCGCCTCGTCGAGGCGCTTCTAATGAGTACCCACAACATATGTATTTATGGAGCAATATGAACAATATCGGTATTTTTCGGTCGAAAAATGCGGCAAATCTGGAGCTATGCTGGTATTATGCTCCTGAAGTCTTGTTTCTATTCCGAATATTTCAATGTTTACTATTTGGTCGTAATATTGTACGCACAATGATACCTGCAACTCTGAGTCGACTAGCGACGGTGTTTTCAGAGAAAACAAATGTCCCCCAACCGTGAATTTTCAGTTTTTTTCCTACTGCTGTGACCTTGAAAATTATATCAAGGTCACTAAAATCTAATCAGTTCTTTGTTATGTCCCAATTATATATCCAGAAAATTTGGTAAGAATCCAACAACTGGTTCACAAGATACTGTGCAGACAAGAAAGTGTCACGCCGACGCCAACGCCAGCGCCGCGCCAAAATCACATGCCCCCCCTACCCGTAGGTTGGGAGACATAAATACTCATTAAACAAGAGGACCATGATGGTCCTATATCGCGCACCTGAGCAAGAAGATTTGCATGCTAACCCAAGTTCACTGCTTTAAGATTTTTGTATAAATTTTATGATCAAGAGAAACATGACGGTCCAATATTGCTGATATCCTTTCGACGACTGTAGCGTATTTATGCATAATTGCTGTCCAACACTTTTTGAACGACCCTCACGGCGAGATTTATACAGGCAATTTTCCAGTTCCAGTACCATAATAAGGTAGTATGCGGGGTAATAATAGTATGAACACAAGCTCTCTAACATGTAAAGGAAGGGCGCGAAAGGCTTCCAAAGTAAGAAAAAATGGTCAAATTTTGTGACCAAAAATGTTCCGTTGACCGTTGTAATTTCGTGATGCAGCCCCGTCAACGCCAATCAAGCGCGGTTCATCTTCAAGTAACTTTTTTTTTTATCAGTTGCTTATGTTGGATTCCAGAGGTAAATATCCTATCCTACCCCCTTTAAGTTGCATTTTTGCAAAACCCTCGGCCGTTCTAAGGATATATCGACATAAGTCCAGTGGTTTCTCACAAGAAGATTTTTAAAGTATTCTATATAGATACAGAGGGAAAATAAGCCTGGCAACCATATTTTTTGACGAATCATGATGGCTTGAACAATCATGATAGAGGTTTACCAAAGGAACATTTCTGTTATGTTATATTGAAATCGGTCCAGTTGTTTCTGACAAAAAGATTTTTAAAGTAATCTATATAGATATATAGGGAAAATAAGCCTCACACCCTGGTAGCCATTTTTTGACGAATCATGACGTCTTGAAAAATATTGATAGAGGGTCACTATAGGAACATTTCTGCCAAATTATGTTGATATCGGTCTAGTGGTTTCTGATAAGAAGATTTTTAAAGTTTTCTGTATAGATATTTAGGGAAAATAGGCTCCGTCACCTGGTGCCCATTTTTTTTTTTTTTTTTTTTTTTTTTTTTTAAGAATCGTTTGTGATGAAATTTTCAGTATATTTGAATAGGCGTGTTTTCGTAATGGTACAGGTGGGCAGAAACTGACATCGCCTGTACAGTCTAAGATTTCACTACTGAGACAACACATCTTGATTCATTCCAGCCCATGCCATACTGATTGTTAAATCAACTGGCAATTAAGAGCAGCCAAGACAGAATAAAAAGGAAAGAGCTTTGAAAAAAAAGGTACATTACAGATTATTTTCCCTCATACTTTGGTTAAAACTAGAAAAAAAATGTTGCTTTAATGGATTTGGGCAACTCTGAAGCAGCCAAATTATTCAATGGATTTTGATCCTGCCAGAATCTATACACGTACAATGCAGCCTGGCCTAGTGGCATCGACTGCTCCATTTTTTTTTTTTTTTTAATCCCCAATCTTTTCGAAGAAAAAAGCTGGAATATTGTGATACCCCCTGTCGGCCCGTAATGTCACAGCATTGCTCCTAAACCATTTAAGCTAGAATCTCGAAACTTTCATAGGCGATAGCCCTATGGATGAGGACTGGAGGAACACATTCGAAATTTTGATGTACCCCGGGGGGGGGGGGGGCAGGGCCAGGGGCATGTGGGCCCGAACAAAATCCAGTTTGTATAAACATAGTCATGTTGCATATCAAATCAAAGGTAATGAAGAGCAGAATACAGTGGTGCAAAATTTTTGCCCCGGGGCATGTCTGGGGATTTTGGGTCCTTTTTTATGATTGTCACACAACTCATATTAGGCTTTTTTTTTTTAGCTAGAACCTTGAAAATGTCACAGATAGTAGCCCTATGGATGAGGACTAAAGTAATGCATTTGGAATTACGATGTGTGCGGAGATATGCGATGGCACAGGCGCGGGGATATGCAATGGCGCGCCAACGACTAGTTTTTTTTTTTAGTTTTTTTTTTTTTTTTATACCTATTGTAGCAACGTTTTTTGTACATTCTTTCTGACTTTTCTAATGAGTGTATTAACTGTCTCATAGGGAACTAGCTCCATTACGAAAACAGGCCTATTCAAATATATTGGAAATTTCACCACCAAAAACTGAAAGCTTTCAGATAAAAATTCTGATATTTTTTTCTTATTTCTGCTCAAAACATAGATTATGGGTACTCGTTAGAACCGCCTCGCCGAGGCGGTTCTAACGAGTACCCACAATCTATGTTTTTGAGCAGAAATAAGAAAAAAATGTATACCCCTGTATACCCCAGTTTTACTATATAAAAGTGGGGTTCAATGGGGTCAAAATTATGTAGGTATGTTTTCGTGATGTCGAATAACTACATATTAATAACTGCAAAGTCCCAAATAAAGTCCACATTTTTATTTTTATATTTTTTCTTCGTTACTTTTCACAAATATACAATACAATATTTTACAGTTTATTTCCTACAAGTGGTGACTGTTCATGGCAATGGCCAACAGGCCAGTGCCTAATTTTGAACTTATAAAGTTACATTATTCTAGTGTCCACAAAAGCTCACTAGACTTGTCAGTCCAAGCACAAGATTTAGACTTGTTAATCCAAGAGCAAGATTTCAACTTATCAATCCGGATGCATGATAACGACTGATTGACCTGGCCTTCTTCTAACTTTCTTAGGCCAGTCAAACTGGTTGTTGTTTAGCCACCAAACTTAAGCACCAACCAAAGTTTGTACATGTATTTTACTTCGAACTGTCACTTAAAACTTAGTTAGCAGAATTTGACATTTGTTTACTTGACCATACTGTCCTCATAAAAGATTGACTTACTAGAATTAACTTACAACTTTCACACATACCAGTGAATGGATTTAGTTTGTATCTTTTGTAAGGAAAAGCCCTAATAATGCACATATTTAGCACAGTCACTTATTATAAATATTAGATGATATGAAGGCTTGATCTTTTCTCGAGAAAGAAGGCAAAACAATAGTTGTATTTATTTGGTCAGTACAAATCAAATTATTGTGCGTTTACTAAATGTACAAAGGTCTGTGTGATAGTTTAGCCCGCTGTTTGGGAATGAGACATTTTCTTTTAATGAAAACTTGAAATATTTTATTAAAATTAAAATGAAATTCAAATTTCACTAAATAATATATGTCATGCAAATTTTCCCTGTTACACTATGATTCTATGATTATTAAAAGCAAACCAAAAAAGAAAGAAAAGAAACAAAGAAAGTTATATTTTATTACCATAACCATACTGTGACTTCATAAAAAAAAGGGAGTTTTAAACGTTTTCTATGTTTTGCTGAAAAGGGGCATCTGTCTAACTGGGTTTCTCTCTTTAAGTGGGGTGACTTATGTCCAGGATTCTTCTGCTCTGCAAGTCATCAATTACAATATCAAGTCTGAACATGCATCTCAAATGCAGTTAAAATTACAGATAAAACTTCACAGCTTTATCCCCCGCCCGCGCACCCCAATTAAGTACAGTAGAAATCATCATTCATTGACTTTTCAGACCCCCACCGCAAGAACTGACTTTTACAAGGGCTCAATCTTCCCTCAAACTGTTAGAGATTGGAATGCACTTCCAGATTCTATTATTTCCTCTGCTGAAGGTGCAAAGAATAGTGTGGCTAGATTTATCTCTTTGGTGAGAGCTACAGAGACTAATTTCCAAAATCACAGGTCCTGGTGAATGAATACCATTGACTCATTGGACATATTACCAGTATAAATTCTGATTCTGACAAGTTACTTGATGCTCTGCACCCTAATCATTGAATCAAAGTATTCTCTCTGGGGAAGAACAGTTTTATTCTTGCAATTGTCTAAAATTCCTATACAGGAGCTTTATGATCTGGCTACAATAAAGCAAATAATGTCTGAATTGTGAGCAAGGATCTTAAATGGATAATTTAGCTGTTTCTCAAGAGTAAAACGAAATTGCAATACCCAATCTTATACATGAACCAACTTTTGAGATGGTGAAAAGTCTAAGCTTAAAAGAGTCACTTTCGTGACTAAATTTGATCTCTTTAAAAAGGGGATTATATCCTGGCACTGTCTCTTCGATTTGGTGATAAAGTTGATAGGGCAGCATTTCGCGATAAAAAGTGGGATCATTTTATTTTAAAACCTGATACGAGCATAAGACTGAGTCTAATCAGCAAGTGACACCTATGGGGCCTACACACACACACACACACACACACACACACCATCACAAAAACATACCTATATAATTTTGACCCCCTTAAACCCCACTTTTATAAAGTAAAACTGGGGTTTACAGGGGTATACATTATTTTTCTTATTTCTGCTCAAAAACATAGATTGTGGGTACTCGTTAGAACTGCCTCGACGAGGCAGTTCTAACGAGTACCCACAATCTATGTTTTGAGCAGAAATATGAAAAATTTCAGATTTTTTTTATCTGAAAATATTTGCCATTTTTTGGTGGTAAAATTTTCAATGTATTTGAATAGGCATGTTTTCGTAATGCAATTATTGTTTTACATAAATGGCCGGGTCCCAGGTTCAACAACCTACATCATCAACAACATGATATGCACATAACTGCGATTGTATCGTTTGTTAGGATTTATGGCAAAATCACAAACAGCGCAAAAAATGCATCGAAAAATCACTTTATGCATTATAAATTATTGTAGATACTTCGACTTACTATCCTTAAACTATAAGTGTTACAAAATATAAGCATAGATTTTCGAGGTGTCTGAATATCCAATGCAATTCAGAAGCCTGTTTTTTCGAAAGACAGACAGCTCCATATAGCAGTGAATTTGGTGTCCTAAATGAATGTTCTGAATTTCATAAAATCATAATTCGTTTAAGATTTCTGAAAAACTAGTTACTGGTGAAAATAAGTATCCCCATTATCGTTATGACGTAGGTTGTAAGGGGTGGGTCCGCTGTTAAAATTACACATATTTAAATGTATAGGAAGCTATCACAGTGGGCAAACAACATTGAGACAACGTCAATTCAATGTCTTGACATTGAATCAACCTTGTGTGTCTGCTGGGTGTGGTACTTAGTAATACCCTCTCTAGCTATGACCCTCTATGATGGTTGTTGGGCTCAGAAGTAAGGAGGTCTCCTTTTTAAGCCCAGCTTTATTCAGGAATCGTTCAGTCACTTGATACAGAAGTTTCTTAACTTTTAAATGAGCATCCTTGTAAAAGTACAGGTATTAATGTTCTAAGGACACACTGCTATCACATATAACTGGTATTATTATTGGTATGTCCTTTCATGGTTCCAGTGTACATCTAATTTTGATTTGAAATCATTCAAATCCTTGGCATTAACAACATATGATGGTAGAGCATTCAATTTGATAATATCAGTTCTAATTAATTGGCTAATGTACATGTATGTACTTTCAGAAAATAATGTTGTGGTGTCTAAGTACAAACTAATATTCTCATCTGGTAATCTGCTCACAAAAGGGGCGGCTGAAAAATGCTATCACACTGTGTTAGGCCTACTATAACAAAATTAAAGCAAGCGTTACACGACCAGGCTTGATCAGTTCAGTTGATGTAAACAAAAGCGCTAATTGGCTTGCTAATTAGCATACGACATGCAATTATAGCAATCCACTTTGGTCAGAATGGAAATTTAGTTACATGAAGTGATGCATAACCTACCGACGTCAAGAAATCATTGCATTATTTGTTATAATCCTATAAATTTTTAGTATGGGAAAACATCCAAAAGGTGGTGAATTGTTTGGATCGGTAACTTGGCAATCATACTAAAGGTGAGTTTCGTATTTTAATATCTTTCTTACTAGAATAAATTTTTAGCTAATTTGTGTAAAAAAGGGAATTTGAACATTTAATAATCCAATAAAAATATAACTGCCTCAATTTATGCTACATTTTCAATGTTGTCTTAGTAGATTTAAAGTACGAAGTCGCGGCAGGTACTTGGTAACACTAATTGGCCAACCATTTTTGTCACATTGATTGAATCAAATTATCCACAATTAAACGTTCATGTACGAATGAACGAAATGCAGTGAAATAGATCTGCGAAATGTACCGAAATGGAGATAGTAATATACGTAATGAAATTATTCAAATGTGAAATGGTGTAATTTAATGGATGGTATATGGTTACCAGGGTAGTATACTGTGAGTTTCAATGTTTGTGGCTAATTGAGAATGACGGGTTTGGCGCAGGTAGGGACAACCAAGCTCAGAGATTGTTGTGTATTATGCGAAATGTGTGTGTGTGTGTGTGTGTGTGTGTGTGTGTGTGTGTGTGTGTGTGTGTGTGTGTGTGTGTGTGTGTGTGTGTGTGTGTGTGTGTGAAATGTAGCGGAATGGAATAATTCAGAGGTACAATGGTAATGAAACTAGGATTAGTGCACGAAACGTGCAGTCTGAACAATTATAACAGTCAGTAAATAGCCTATACCTCCAACACTTATAGTCACCTGTTTTAATTTCAGAAAACTGTCTTAATGTGCTTAGTAACTAAAATATTCCACATTTCCTATATTGTATGGCGAAAATGACATATCTTTCATAACTCTAGCTAAAGGCGATGTGCTTCTAATGAATATCCAAATATATGTTTTATGAAGAATTAAGGGAAAAGATCTATATTTTTGCTTAAACACTTTAACTAAAAAGTATATATTTAATAGACGTGTTTTAAATGGTCAACACTATTACCATTAAATCGTATAATGATTCGGAAATATCAAATTTAAAACACCATTGTAAACTCATATTTATATTTTCACATTAAATACATTTTTAAAAAATGAAAATAATAAAAACGTTCTAAAATATGCTTTAAACCATTTTATCTCATTTTTTTGTTAGACAAAAATCATTATATGAGACAAGTTAAACTACGATTGTGTGCATTTGTTCAATTATAAGTCCTTGCAAGCAAATAAAGTCAAATTAAAATATTTTAAATAAATTATTAAAACTTCAGTTTGTAAAGAGATTAAAAATCCGTTTAAACTATTTTCCTCCAGTTTTGACTGATGACAGCCATTGTATCACTGTATAAGAATATTTAAACACATTCTTTCTGTTTTGTTCGGTAAGACCACTTAGGAACATTTAAATTGAAGTTCAAATAATTTAAATAAAATACTTAATTTCAAAACTGAAGCCATCAGCTTCGAATTTGAACAATAAATTCAATTTTTATTATTTCTACCATTGCGTCTGAAATAAGTATATTAATACGGGCATGGCCAACGTTGCCGAAGGCAAAATTGACGAAAGCCAGCGTCAACGGTAGCAGGCAACGTTGGCTTGCAAGCAAATAGTTAACATGCATGAAACTCACCACTGTATCCTGCCCATGTCTCTCAGCTGATCCATGCCAAAGTTACAAATCCCGCGAATTTGAAAACTGGCGAGAAACAATTGTTTTCTAAAAATGATTTTTTTTTTCTTTTCGTGAATCTTTAAATAGCAAGAAATATACACACATTATTTTCAGTAAAAATGCAAAAATGAAAAAAAAAAAAAAACAACTGATGACTAATTTTGAATGATTCACCTGGCGCTTTCATATCAGTTCGTCAGAAGCATATCAGATACTATAACTCAAAGCGTCTGCTGATATTCGTAACGCTATAGAACCAGTCGGATTTTGACACTGTATTACGGAAATCATTTTCATACACATTCTTCCTATACACTCTTTTAACTTCCAATTCATTAAGTGAAGCAACTGCCGAAATTTCAAAGTTACATAAAGCGTTTAAAAATATAATTATTCATTCTTGACTACTTCAATAATGTTCTGGGCCCAGTTGTTCAAAGCTAACGACGTCGTTAGTTAACGATTCGTTAAAATTTAAATCGAGTGATACGCGAATATGCTGAAATTTTTTGCTGAAAAAAAATGTGAGTAGCTTTTGCAGTGCAAAAGCTACTCACATTTTTTCAGCAAAAAATATCAGAATATTGTATACTGAATCCGCTAAAACAGTTAACGAAATGACCCTTAACGAGCTCGTTAAGCTAACGACGCTTTGAACAACTGGGCCCTGATGTTTGTCAACGTTAAAGAGACGCTCACTGGAAACGAATAGCTGGTCAAGGTGACATTCGGCGGGAATCGTAATGAAAACAGAGCCAGTCTAGCGTACTTTCCGTCTGCATCTTACAGATTGTGACCCTCTCCTGCATCAACAAAAAACAATAACACTTTTCGACTAAATGAAAATTAGGCAATTGCCATGCCCGTTCCTGGCAGTACCTAAATTCATATTAGCAAAATTTTCTTTTGATAGTTAAAACAAAAGATTAGAATTTCTCTTGATTTTTTAACGCTAAAAGGTAAAGAGTTCGTCAGAAATAAAACTGACGACGACATAACAGATCTATAAACGTTTATGTAGAGTAGCTGACAGAAGTTAGTGCATACCAGATTTACTGGTTTTCTGCTTTCTGTGCACCTGCCTTGACGCCTTGAAGAATACGATTAAACGCAGGGAACCAGTTACCGGCGACGTGTGCGATATGGCGAAACTCTGCATTTTGATTTTCTGTTTGGTTTCTATTGCGATTTGCAATGGACAGCAAATGTGTCAGTCAATACACGGTGGTCAGGTCTATCCACAAGAAACCTGCGGACCACAAGAAGGCCAAAGAACGCTTGGGCATACGATACAATGGAGCCAGGCCATAAGTAAGCAGCTGTGCATTTCTTGCCATTGTGTCGCAGGGATGTATTTGTGTCATGGGAGCCGAGCGTGAGAAAATGTACCAGACGTACGTCCAGTGAAAACTCAGATCTACCAGTATATCAGTCTGCGTTGCTGTCGAAGCAACACGCTTGCTAAGTCTTGCACATTAGTTGTGAGATGCACTTTGGATTTTTCACATTGTCTTCTAGAAATATGCGTATATGTATATATCTCTTAATTAAGTAGAATGCTGGGTTGATTGATAACTGGGCTGTAATACAACAGACTGTCCAACTCTTGACGAGTTCACAGCTGCCATCCGGGCCACTGATGCAGCTGTCTTCGTCGCTCCATAAACAGCCACCCTTCATGTTTTTAACTGTACATAGAGGACTTTTAGTGCTTTTAACCCTTTCTGGAAGAGGACGGCTGTCCCATCCTCCTAACAGGTCAACGATACAGTCTAAGAAGACTCCTGACCTTTATACAGAAGAAGAAGAAGATACATACATCTTCTTCTTCCGTATAAAGGTCAGGAGTCTTCTTAGACTGTCTCACAAATTTAAGTTATTATACAACTTCAATGCAAAGGCATATCAAATGGTTATTAATAGATAAAAATACATTTTATAAATGTGAGAGAAAACTAACCTTCTAACTTACACAAATTTGGGACAAAAATGTTCCCTTTTCTTTTTCATGAATACATAAAATACTAACGTCAGTTTGTTTCACAATGTTCCATTTCATGCTACAGTAAATTGAATAATCCAAACTATTCAAATTCATTCAAATTGACACAGTGATTTTTTTACCTGCGCATCCCGAGTCCCGTACTCACATTTTTGCTTTGGGACTCACATTTTAAATCTCAGCGAGTCCCAGGACTCACAAAGTTATAGTGGAAAATTCTGTAATGGATGCAAGGATTTTCTAGTAGGACTCACTTTATATAGCCCAAGCAAGTCCTGGGACGCATAGGTATAGAATTGTAAATAAATCACTGATTGACATACTGTACAGTGTTAGAAATTAATTTTTTTCACAAGTAGCGAGTAGTTGCTCCCTGGTCTGAAATTAGGTAGCAAAATGCATCACATGGCAGCAAAACGTGTTTCTCCCATGTCATGGGTTAAACCTTCAAGCGCTAAGCATATTTAGCAGACAGCATTTTCAAATATTTTTTCTTATTTCAGCAAAAATGAGGCTTTACATTACATGTGATTTGTCTGCTTGGCAGATGAGTTACATGAAATGTTGTCTAATTTGCACTGAAGACATTCACAACACTTAAATTTGATAGTGTTTGGGGCACTTTACCAGGTAGCAACTTTTTGCTACCAACAGTTTGACCAGGTAGCAAACTGAATTTTCAGGCAGCAAATTTGCTACTTGCTACTGTTAATTTCGAACCCTGCATACATGTATTTTACCGGTAGCTACAAAGTAGGCTGCTCAAAAGCTCTGTACAATGTACATTGATCATACCGGTACATATATACTGTACTTAGCTGTCCCCCTTGCATGTGCAGGTAGAATATAAAAGAATTATCCAGTCTTGATATATACATGTTGAGTTGAGGTTTTACAACCCAGTCAACCCATTAGGGGCATGTCAAGCTGGTCAGTCTACCTAACCACACTTTTCCTGGGCAGGCTTAATCCTCAAAGCGGTTAACCAGTATTTGTGCACATTCTTTAGCCAGAAACTGACAACTACCCTTCTTGAATCAGCAGAAGAGAGAGAATGGCCGTAGAAAATATTTCATGATTAATCTCCATGAAAGAATGCTGCCAGACCCAACGGGGATCGAATCGCTGATCTCCTATCACCTGTTGGACACACAGCCAACTGCCACCGGGGCTAGCTTTCTACATGAATGGACAGTATGGTAGTTTTGTGTATTAGTTTGGGTACCTATGGACATACATGTATTGTGATTGTGATTTATTCGAAAAATCTTGGGAGATTTTAATTTTTGGCTGCACTGGATGGATCATATTCGTACATGCATTTTGAAGTTGATGTTAATGCAAACCTATAGATCTCTGTAATATTGAACAGAATGGAATCCTGAATAAATTCAGGTTATTTAAATCATTTCTACTTGACCCTTTACAGTTTCACTCAAGCTGAATTCAAAAAGATTTGCTGTACAATTAATACCGTTACAATCTTCATGGCACCGTGACATTTCTGGTTGATACCCTCGCATTCAAAAAACTAACCAGGTTGCTTAGGTATATATGCGTAAACACATAATGAGTACGTTATGGTAGAATAAATTCTTAAGTGTTTTCAATCATAACCTCTACAAGTTAATATTTTTTACCATTACGAAAACACGCCTATATAGTTTTGACCCCTTTAAACCCCACTTTTATACAGTGAAACTGGGGTTTACAGGGGTATACATCATTTTTCTTATTTCTGCTCAAAAACATAGATTGTGGGTACTCGTTAGAACCACCTCTAAGTGAAGAGGTGCTTCTAACGAGTACCCACTGTCTATGTTGTGAGCAGAAATAGGAAAATATCAGAATTTTTTTATCTGAAAATTTTCCTTTTTTGGTTGTAAAATTTTCAATATATTTGAATGGGTGTGTTTCCGTAATGAGTTATAAAGTCACCTACCTGCCAGTAATTTCAAAGTGAGGCTGCAGAAAATGACTTGTTTACGTTATGTCTCAAGTCTTTTATGTCAAGGTAAAATGAGGAAAGCATTCAAAGATAGCTGTAATAAGTTATAAAGTAGCAGTTTTCCTTATCTTCAAGAGCTTTGTGTACAATTTCTAGATGATGAGTACCGAGTTTATTGCTTAATCATAAATTTATGTAAGCAATCTATCAGCAAAAATAACCCACCTGCCCTTAAAAATTACATGTACCATAACTCCAGAATTTGCGGTCGCAAAATGACCATATAACTTAAACAAGTTAAACATGCTAAAGTGCCAATATAATTTAACTGTATGAAGTTAAAAAAATTTAATTTGTAGAGGTTATGCTCCCAACTGGTGTTCTTACCAAAATAATTTAGGTTGCCAAATTTGACAGAATGCTGTAGTTGACCATTTTTTTTTTTCAATAAAACATTGCACCCACATAAATTTCATACAGATCTACAAAATGTTGTGCTGAACCAAATGTCATAATGATGGAATGTCTTTTAAGGAAATGTCCCTGATATCAAATGACATCTTAAATGCTTATTTCACAGGATTTATGGAGATTGATCATGAGACCATTTCCACAGTCATTCTCAATATTCAGCTGATTCATGAAAGCCAGTTGTCAGTTACTGGCAAAAGTATACACATATGTAATTGGTTAACCCCTTAGAGGACTAAGCCTGCAAGGAAAAGTGTGAATAGGTTAAAATGACCAGTTCGACAAGCGTGTTGACTGGAACATAAAACTCCAACACAAAAGTTCCTCTGATTTTATGGCACAAGTTTAATCATTCGGTATTTATAGCTATGTAATGTGTATTTTAACTGGAGTCTTCTCACCACAGACTTAACTTAGTGCATTTCCCTTATTCCCCGCAAAGAATTTTATGGATCGATCTGTATGGTTCGGTACTCCGTAGTATCAGTACCGGCAATTACCCAGTGAACAAAAGCGCGCGAAAGCGCATGGACTTCATGGGTACTTCAGAAATTCCCTTTGCGTGTCGCCATTTCGGATGTGTTTCTATGTTTTGGATATAAATTTTCCAATTCTTTAGTGTTTATTCGGATGGTACGCTGTTTTTTCCCCGCTGGAATGTTGGTATTTGCTTTCCTTAACTTTAGTTAAATTTAGCAGATTTTCTGCTTTTTAACTTATGGTTCTCAGTTGTTGTCACAGTTTTTCGTGACTTCATTTATTAGTACAGTTTTGTTTACTGTTTGCCCTTCTTATGTCCAAAGTTCGCGGTAGCTGCGGACATTTGAAAGCCTCTTGGGACAATCATCCTAGATGTTTTGCTTGCTCTCGTTGCAGTTTTCAGTCGCGCTACCAGATCTGTAAACTGTGGCCTAGCTCGATTTGGACGCTAGCTTCTAATAGACGTTCTTACGTTCAGAGGAAGGTTGCGATGGACAAGAAGAAGATGGGCATGAAGGGAGCTCTTCCCGAGACACAGTTTCTAAAACTGTTGAGGGTAGCAATGACATCCGTCAACCTGGCTCCGGGACTGTATCCAGGCAGTCCCAGTCTGAGAACTCTTCTCAGTCTAAGTCCGCCTCAGGGGAGAATTACCGGGAGAACTGGGAAAATCTCCTGACTGGCACTTCTTGTTCTACAGAGGTAACTCCTGTAGATCCAATTGGTGGTTCCACTACCAACATGTTTGCGGACAAGAAGATTAGCAGATCATCCGACCACGTGTTAAGGGATGATTCTTCTTCCTCTGGTCGAGATTCTTCTGAATCTGACCGGTCACCGGGCCGGGTTTCACCCGCCCGGTCATCTCAGCCTCAGTTTAAGGATCGGTCTTTACAACACAGATCCCCGCACCGGTCATCTCTGCACCGGTCACCGGACTGGTCATCTCGGCACCGGTCACAGGATCGGGCATCTCGACACCAATCACCGGGCCGGTCATCTCGACACCGATCACCGGGCAGGTCATCTCGACATCGATCTCCGGGCCGGACATATCGTTCCCGATCTTGTCATCGGTCTTATTTTCGAGATCGCCATTCTTCCTCTAGAAGGCATAGGTCTAAGATAAAGCACAAATATTCTAGATCTAAACGCCAATCATCGTTATACGAGCCCCAGTTCTTACGGCTCGTCTTCTAGATCCAGATCTGAGTCTGTCAGTTCTGAGTGGTCAACTTCTTCAGACAGAAACAGGCACCATAAGAGGAAAAAGTCTCACAGACGCCGTTCTATTTCTACTTATAAAAGGCACAATGGACATAAGCACTCCTCTGGCTCTCGCCATAGAGGTCGTGCAAGATCTTCATCTAGAGATTGTAGTCACAAGATTATGTCTCAAAGAGCTCATTCTAAGTCTGACAGAGAAGATGACATCTCAATTATAGTGGACAAGAATGATTTCGAAGGTGAAAGCAGAGCTGGTTCACCTCGTAAAGCCTCTTTCAAACCATTGAAGAAACAGTCTTTTGATAGAGGTACTTCGGATTCCGAGGAGGAAGAGGAAGCTACCATTTCTTTTGCCGAGGCAAATCAGGAAGTCATGAATTTATTACCTCCTGAATTTTGTCCTAGGAAACCGTCTTCTGAGACTATTCAGAGGCCTAGGTCCACTTTGGATGCATTAAATCCTACTGAGGATAAGAACTCAGCTTCTCTTCCTCAGTCTTTGCTGATAAAAGATGTTGTGAATGTCTTCCAGTCTCTTATCGACAAAAAAGTAAAACTTGAACCTGGTTGGGTTACCAATCAATCTTTGGAGAGAGAGCTTGGTATTGTTATGAAATACTACCGGTCACATGGTCAGTTATTTCCCACCAGTGTACCTAAAATTGATAAGGATGCATCTCTGCTAGATTTGGCATCCTCTGGAAACGTTAATTTTCCAGTCAAGAGTTTGGAAACCGGGCCAGGCTAGGAATATGGTTACTATTAACTCGTATGCAGACCTTTTCACTGCGGCATCAGTCAAAGCTCTAGAATCAGACAATTTGGATGCTCCTATGCTGAAGAGACTGCTCAGTTCCATTGTTAGCTGCCTTAAGCATTCCTCTTCTATGGCAGTGATTCTGACAGTAGAACTCCTGCAAGCTAGGAGGGAGGCTGCCATTGAAATGTCTAAGATATTGACGGAAGCGACGAAGAATAAACTTCGTTCAGTTCCAATCTTCTCTGAATTCCTGTTCGGCGGTCTGAGGTTGCTGCACTTCAGAAATCAAATTCTGAATCTCAGCAACAGAGTTTTATAGCTTCCGCTGTTGCACAGAGTAGTCAAGCTTCTTCTTCTCGGTTTAAAATTCCGAAACGGCCAAACAAATCTTCTGATCACAGGGTTCTTCTTCTTCTTCTTCTAGACCTCCGAATCGCAGGGATCGAGGTGGTCCTAGAAGAGGCCCTCGTCGTGGAGGCTCTGGCTCTCGTGGAAGGGGTCAACCTACCCCCTCCCGAGGAGGTGCCTCCAACATTACAGGACAATGATATGCTTCCTCCACTGTCGCGTCCTCGAAAGGACCTTCCAGTAGGAGGACGGTTGGCCCACTTTCAAAATCGTTGGGGAGAAATAACAGAGGACTCATGGGTCCTCTCTGTCGTAAGAAAAGGGTACAAAATTCCATTTGTAAACAAACCCTTCCTCTCCCCAACTCCAATTTTTCTTCAACAGACCGAAAGTCTGGCTCTAGTAAAAGAGGTCAACAAACTTCTACACAAAGGGGCAGTGGAGAAGATAGAACCGGAAGGTCCAGGCTTTTATTCTCGTATTTTCCTGGTTCCCAAGAAGAATGGGAAATTACGACTTATAATAGATCTGTCCAGACTGAATACTTTTCTGGATATTCAGTCGTTCAGAATGGAGACAGCCAACAAGGTCAGACAGACGATTCAACCCAACGACTGGGCGTTCTCACTAGATCTGACAGATGCCTATCTACATGTTCCTATTCACCGGCAGTCTCGGAAGTATCTCCGTTTCTGTCTCAAGGGTCAGGCTTAGCAATTCAAGGCTCTTCCATTCGGCCTTGCGACAAGTCCCTATGTTTTCACCCGTTTGATGGTTGCCATAGCAACATATCTACGGAAAAGGGCAATTGTTCTGTTTCCATATTTGGACGACTGGTTGGTCAGAAATCAGGTTCGTCAAGAAATTCTGAGAGACCGACAGTTTACAATCGAACTGATTATGTCCCTAGGACTGATAATCAACGAAGAAAAGTCAGATTTGGTTCCGTCTCAGAACTTTGTGTTCATAGGAATGGAATTCCTAACACACAAGAACATAGTTCGAGTGCCATTAGACAGAGTACAGGGCATTCTGGATCTGTTACTGTGGTTCAAGAAACAGAAACAGGTCTCAGCAAGAGTCTTTCTGTCTCTTCTGGGAAAACTAAGTGCTGCAGCTCAATTTGTAGTATTGGGCAAGCTACACTTCAAATGGCTCTGTTTGCACAATGGAAACCTCATGTGCTTCCCTTAGGGTATCCCATTCTTCTCAATGCTCCTATCAGGAAGCATTTGGAATGGTGGGACAACAAGGGACGTTTCATCTCGGGTGTAACACTGAAACCGTCTCTACCAACACACAGTCTTTTCACGGATGCGAGCCTCTCCGGATGGGGAGCCCATCTCGATCCGGAAGGACTGCTGTTTCATGGAGTTTGGACTCCAGACTAATCAGTTCTTCATATCAATGTTTTAGAGATGAAAGCAATATTACTAGCTCTAAAACAATGTCACCAATATGTCTCCAATTCAACAGTGATGGTTGCCACAGACAACTCTTCGGTAGTTTCGTATCTGAAGAGAGAAGGGGGCACCCATTCTCCATCTCTGTGCATGGAGGTATGGGAGACACTCCAGTGGTGCAATCAGAAAGAAAGAAATCTTCTGGTGAGACATATACCAGGAAAATCAAACATTTTAGCAGACCGGTTAAGTCGTCTTTCCAAACCAATTTCGACAGAATGGTCTCTGGATCAGACGATTTGCAACTCGATTCTGTCGATGACGGGCTTTCCAAACATAGATCTGTTTGCGACTTGTCTCAACAAGAAGTTACCAATCTATGTGTCTCCTATCCCAGACGAAAAGGCTCTGGCGATAGATGCAATGTCAATGAACTGGAACGGAATGCACGCTTATGCGTTTCCTCCGTTTGCTCTGATTCCAGCTATAATCAACAAGATTCACCAACATCACTGCAACATAGTGTTGATAGCTCCTTTTAGGGCCGAAATGTCTTGGTTTCCGGACATTTTTCGGTTGGTAGTAGCACCGGTCATTCGGATTCCCTCGCACAAAAATCTGTTGACACAATTGGGTCAGAAATTTGTCAGGGAAAACGTAGGAAGCTTAAAACTTCACGCTTGGAGTTTATCCGCAGATCGATCAGAGATCGAAAGTTTTCGGCGAACGTTGCCAGACACGCAGCTGAAGCAAGGCGATCGTCTACCAGACGAGTTTATGACGCCAATTGGAAAGTTTTTTCCGATTGGTGTTTGCAAAGGGAAGTTCATCCTTTCTCGGCCACTCTTTCGGAAGTAGCAGACTTTCTGCTACATTTGTTCCAGGAGAAGAAATGGGTTGGGTATAATCTGCAGACCAAACCATGCAGACCAGTGGACCATGGACCAGTCTGCAGTGGACCAAAAGGGGACATTTTGCAGACCAAGTACCTTGCAGACCAGATTTTGTGCAGACTATATAGTGAATAATTTTGTATCATTTTTTCCCATCCTCTTTATCAGTTATCATTATATGTTCATAAATAGATGAATTATTTTCATGAGGAGCATTTCATGGACACACACACACACACACACACACACACACACACACACAAAAAAAAATCAGATTTTTTCCTGTTAATTTGCAAAATTAATTTTTGCAGACCAAGTACCTTGCAGACCAGACATTTTGCAGACTATATAGTGAATAATTTTATGTAATTTTTTTCCATGCTCTTTATCAATTATCATTATATGTTCATAAATAGATGAATTATTTTCATGAGAAGCATTTCATGAACACACACACAAAAAAAAAAAAAAAATAAATAAGATTTTTTTCCTGTTAATTTGCAAAATTAATTTTTGCAGACCAAGTACCATGCAGACCAGACTTTGTGCAGACTATATAGTGAATAACTTTATGTAATTTTTTCCATGCTCTTTATCAATTATCATTATATTTTCATAAATAGATGAATTATTTTTATGAGAAGGATTTCATGAATACAAAAAAAAAAAAAAAAAAAAAAAAAAGATAAACAAGAATTTTCCTCTGTTAATTAGCAAATATGAGTTTGTGTCATTTTTCCCATGCCCTGTATCAGTTTTCATTATATTTACAGAAAGGAATTATTTTTATGATAATCATTACATTAATACCAAATAGTAAGATTTTTATCGCACCTGCTTGTAGCAGGGTGTGATATAGGCGTCCGATTTTCTGTCCGTCCGTCCGTCAGTCCGTCCGTCCGTCTGTCAATATTTATGTCGACGTTCGACATTTATGTCAAAGTTAGTATTCTAATCAACTACAAGACTAAACAACCATCAAACCTTGCATGAAACATCTCCCTGACCTCCTGACTTTGCAACATAGGTGTCCGCTTTTCCGTATGTCTGTCCATTCGTCCGTCCGTCTGTCAACATTTATGTCGACATTCGACATTTATGTCAAAGTTAGTATTTAATCAACTACAAGACTAAACAACCATCAAACCTTGCATGAAACATCTCCCTGACCTCCCGACTTTGCGACACAGGTGCCCACTTTTCCATTCGTCTGTCTGTTCGTCAGTCCGTCCGTCCGTCTGTCAACATTTATGTCGACGTTCGACATTTATGTCAAAGTTAGTATTCTAATCAACTACAAGACTAAACAACCATCAAACCTTGTATGAAATATCTCCCTGACCTCCTGACTTTGCGACATAGGTGCCCGCTTTTCCATTTGTCTGTCCGTCCGTCTGTCTCTTAACAGTTCTGTTATGTCGAAGTTCGACATTTACGTCAAAGTTAGTATTCTAATCAACTACAATTCTACAACAACCATCATTCCTTGCATGACACATCTCCCTGACCTCCTGACTTGGCAGATATGTTGACCCAGTGACCTTGACCTATTTTTTGCACTCCATTGACTTTGACACAATTTATGTTGACATTCCAGATCTTCTCAACTATAAGGCATACAACTACCAAACCTTGCATAGTGCTTCTCCTAGATGTACAGACTTGGCAGGTACCTTGACCCGGTGACCTTGACCTATATTTTGCGCTCCAGTGACTTTGACATATTTTACGTCGACGTTCGATATCTCCTCAACTATAAGGCCTACAACCATCAAACCTTGCAAAGTGCTTCTCCTCAATGTACTGACTTAACAGATACCTTGACCTGGTGACCTTGACCTATATTTTGGCTGCAGTGACTTTGACATAATTTACATCAACGTTCCAGATCTCCTCAAGTGTAAGACCTCTAGCCACCAAACCTTGCATAGTGCTTCTCCTATATGTACTGACTTGGCAGGTATCTTGACGCGGTGACCTTGACCTATATTTTGAGCTCCAGTGCCTTTTACACATTTTACGTCAACGTTCAATATCTCCTCAACGATAAGGCCTACAACCATCAAACCTTGCATAGTGCTTCTCCTCAGGACTCTGCAGGTACCTTGACTTGGTGACCTTGACCTATATTTCACGCTCCATTGACTTTTACACCTTTTAGGTCACCCTTCCATATGTCCTCAACTGTAAGGCCTTCAACCACCAAACCTTATATAGCACTTCTTCTCGATGTACTGACTCGACAGGTACCTTGACCTGGTGACCTTGACCTATATTGTGCACTCCAGTGACTTTGACACATTTTATATTGATGTTCGGTATCTCCTCAAATATAAGACCTACAACCACTAAACATTGCATAGTGCTTCATCTCATTGCCCTGGCTTGGCAGGTACCTTAACCCAGTGACCTTGACCTATATTTGACACATTTTACGTTGATGTTTGATAACTCCTCAACTATAAGGCCTACAACCACCATACCTTGCATTGTGCTTCTCCTTGATGTACTGAATTAGTAGGTACCTTCACCCGTGACCTTGACCTATATTTCATGCTCCAGTGACTTTTACACATTTTACGTCAACGTTCCATTATCATTGGGCTGTATGATACGAAAAGTCAGTGCTGAAGATATAGCCATTAGAGGGAATGGGACTGGCCTGGAATATATGTGCCCCACTAGGCACTTTGTCTACATTTTTTTTCAGCCCAGTTTTCCAAGTAAGCACTGCTAAGAATGAAATAAACTTATTTAATAACCACATTCTGATTGAGGCTCCTGTGACTTTTGCGCCAGTAGGTGCGATGACGCCTTCCGCGGAGTTCTTGTTTCTTGTAAATTTGCAAAATTAATTTTTGCAGACCAAGTACCTTGCAGACCAGACTTTGTGCAGACTATATAGTGAAGAATTTTGTGTATTTCTTTTACCCATGTTCATTGTCGGTTATCATTATATTTTCATAAATAGATGAATTATTTTTATGAGAAGCATTTCATGAATACACAAAAAGAAAAACAAAAAAATCAGAATTTTCCCTTGTTAATACTGTGATTTTATATCTTTTTTCCCCATGCCCTGTATCAGTTTTCATTATATTTACAGAAAGGAATTATTTTTATGATAAGCATTACATTAATACCAAATTATTAGTTTTTTTCCTATCAAATTTGCAAAATTAATTTTGTGTCTTTTTTTCTCATGCTCTGATTAAGCTTTCATTATATTTACATAAATAAATTATTTGTATGACAAGCCTTTCATTATTACCAAATAATCAGATTTTAGAGTTGACTCTTAATCCATTAGGTTTCTCACCGCTGTGGTTCGAGCCCAGCTCGGGTCATATGTGGGAAAGCCAAGTTCTGCTTACGGATGGTCAGGTGGTTTTTCTCCGGGTACTCCGGTTTTCGCCCACCTTCGATGAACGATCGGCTCGATATAAGTGAAATATTCTTGAAAGGGCCGTAAAACCCAAATCAAAAAAAAAAAAAAAAAAAAAAAAAAATCAGATTTTTTCCTATTAATGAACAAAATTAATTTTGTGTCATTTTCCCCATGTTCTATATTAGTTTTCATTAGATTTACATTTTATAAATAAATGAATTATTTTTATGAGAAGCATTTCATTAATGCCAAATAATAAGATTTTTTTTCGTTAATTAGCAAAATTAACTTTGTGTCTTTTCCCTATGCTCTGTTTCAGTCTTCATTATATTTACATAAGTAAATGAATTATTTTTATGACAAACATTTTATTAATACTATTTTGTGTTAGAAAAAACACTTATTAATATTTGTAGTTGATTTATTTTATCATGTAAACTGTATCTGATATGACCTGTCAGTCACCTGATAAGACCTGTCAATCATCTGATAATACCTGTCATTCCGCTTGGATATCAAATACCCTAAAACTATTGACCAATGAAATCGCGTGGCTGAAAAGCTTTGCCCTCCTTTGGTTGTAACAAAAGCAAAGCCTAATAAGTACACGTATTTCAAATCAAGATTTCAAAAATATGTTTTATTCAGTTTTGAAACCTTCACTGTAAAAAACAGAAAATAATAATGATAGTAATAATAATAATAAAACCTTGACAAAAAGTGAGTCACTGGAAGTAACAAAGATTTAAAGAAGTAATAAAAATATATAAAAATATTTGTGAAATATAATAAACAACACAAACATTATTTTTTATTATCAGACAAGTAAAATGCAACTATACACAAATCTACTGTCACAGGGCAGAGATTGAGGGCAAAAATCAAAATTACATAATTTAGACAAAACAACAAATAAATAAATAAATAAATTCACAGAAACAAACAAAAATTGAAAGACATAAAAAAAAGTTTTAATTGTGAAATATAAACAATTCACAGAAACAAACAAAAACAGAAAGAAATTTTAAAAAAAATTACGACATTTAAACAGTCACACAAGAAAATTATATTAATAAATGAATAAATAAAGAAACAATGATTGAAAGAAAGAACAACATTATTTACACAATAGGAGATAAAAACAATTTTGATATTTGTACCAGTTCAATAAATATAATAGGAACAGTTCAATAAATATAATAGGAACAGTTAAATAAATATAATATTTCTTTCATGAAGTACCAAATCATCTCGGTGTTAATTGTTTTATAATAAGTAAATAAATAAATAAATAAATAAATAAATAATATGTATTGTAGGTATACATGACTTCATTGTAAAAATATGGTCCAACAAGTATGTACGGCAAATAGTGTAGACCCTGATCAGACATCACATTCTGAGGTGTCTGATCTGGGTTTACACTGTTTGCACAGGCCTATCTGTCCCAATACTTAGGGTTATTATAGCAACAGATTATTATGCCCCCAACTTCAAAGAAGTTGGAGGGGCATATTGCTTCTGGGTTGTTCGTCCGTCCGTCCGTCAGTCTGTCCTTCCGTCCGTCCGTCCGTTCGTCACGCTTTTTGATGCATAGCATAACTTTAAAACCGTGAATGCTACTGTTTTGAAATTTCATATATGGATTCCTCATGAAAAAATAGCTGACATGTATTTTTTTTCTTGACAGGATTATGCCCCTTTTCTGAGTTATGGCCCTTTGAAAAAATATGGATGCAATCTTGTCAGCAAAATATCTCAAAAACTATTAAAGCTAGAGCCTTGAAACTTGATGAATAGACTGGTAGTGATGAGTAGACAACCTGATTAACTTTTGAAGAAATTTTGAAAAATACTTCTTGAGTTATGGCCCTTTGTAATTTTGGGCAATTTTACATTGTCAGCAAAATATCTCAAAAACTGTTAGAGCTAGAGCCTTGAAACTTAGTAAATGGATTTGTAGTGATGAGTAGATGACCTGATTAACTTTTGAAGAAATTCTGAAAAATACTTCATGAGTTATGGCCCTTTGTAATTTTGGGCATTTTTATCTTGTCAGCAAAATATCTGAAAAAACCGTTGGAGCTAGAGCCTTGAAACTTAATGAATAGACTGGTAGTGATGAGTAGACAACCTGATTAACTTTTGAAGAAATTTTGAAAAATGCCTTTTGAGTTATGGCCCTTTGTAATTTTGGGCATTTTTACCTTGTCAGCAAAATATCTCAAAAACTGTTAGAGCTTGAGCCTTGAAACTTAGTAAATGGATTTGTAGTGATGTGTAGATGACCTGATTAACTTTTGAAGAAATTCTGAAAAACACTTCATGAGTTATGGCCGTTTGTAATTTAGGGCATTTTTAACTTGTCAGCAAAATATCTTAAAAACTATTGAAGCTAGAGCCTTGAAACTTGATGAATAGACTGGTAGTGATGAGTAGACAACCTGATAAACTTTTGAAGAAATTTTGAAATATACTTCTTGAGTTATGCCCCTTTGTAATTTTAGGCATTTTTATCTTGTCAGCAAAATATCTCAAAAAACTGTTAGAGCTAGAGCCTTGAAACTTAGTAAATGGATTTGTAGTGATGAGTAGATGACCTGATAAATTTTTGAAGAAATTCTGAAAAATACTTCATGAGTTATGGCCCTTTGTAATTTTGGGCAATTTTACCTTGTCAGCAAAATATCTCAAAAACTGTTGGAACTAGAGCCTTGACACTTGATGAATAGACTGGTAGTGATGAGTAGACAACCTGATTAACTTTTGAAGAAATTTTGAAATATACTTCTTGAGTTATGCCCCTTTGTTATTTTGGGCATTTTTATCTTGTCAGCAAAATATCTCAAAAACTATTAGAGCTAGAGACTTGAAACTTGGTGAATTGATTGGTAATGATGAGTAGATGACCTGATTAATTTTTTTGTAAATTCTGAAAAATATTTCATCAGTAATGACCCTTTGTAAATTCGGGCATGTTTCCTTTGTGAACAAAATATCTCAAAAACTATTGAAGCTGGAGCCTTGAAACTTGATGAATAGATTGGTAGCGATGAGTAGATGACCTGATTATGCCCCCAGTTTCGAATAAAATTGATGGGGCATATTATTTTGCCTTCATTTGTCCATCCAACTGTTTGTCCGTTCATCAAGCTTTTTTTGTGCATGCCATATCTTAAGAACCCTGCACGCTAGGGTTTTGAAATTTTATATTTGGGTTCCCAATGAAAAAATAGCCGACCCGTATTTTGTTTCTTGTCTAGCATTTTTATTTAAAGTTATGCCCCTTTGAAAAAAATCAGAATTAAATCTTGTGAGCAAGATATCTTGAAAAGTATTTAAGCTGGGTTCTTGAAATTCGATACAGTGAGTGGGAATAATGTGTACCTTACCCGATTATATTTTGAGAGAATTCCATGAAAATATTATTAAAGTTACGGCCCTTTGCAGTTCTGCTCATTTTGACCTTGTCAGCAAGATTTCTCGAAAAGCACTTAAGCTAGGGTCTTGAAATATTATGTGCTGATTGGGGATGATGTGGAGATTACCTGGTTTGTTTTTTAGGGAATTCCATGAAAAATTGATGTAGTTATGGCCCTTTGTAGTTCTAGGCATTTTGACTTTTTCAGCAAGATATCTCAAAAAGTATTTAAGCTAGAGCCATGTATTTGGTATACTGATTGGGATTGAGGAGGAGATCACCTGAATAAATTTTGAACCAATTAAATGAAATGTTGGAGTTATGGCCCTTCGCAATTTCGGGCCATTTAATGTCGTTGCTTTATTGTGTATAGCATAAGTTTAGAACCATGTATGCTAATGTTTTGAAATTTCATGTTTTGATTCCTCATGAAAAAATAGGTGATCCGTATTTTTTTATTATCCCAATCATCTCCTATTTTAGAGTTATTTCCCTTTGATAAAATAACATTGAAATCATATATTTGTACTGTTGTTACCATCATGGCTAAGCAGTGTTGGAGTCAAACAGTGTTAGAGTCAGGCAGTTGGGGGCATAGTGTTTTACAAACACCAGCTCTAGTTATGTTCTAAATTTTGTTTTCGTGTATATATTTATTACGAATCATCTGAAAAAATCAGTCAATATAAATTTAAATGATCAAAGGGAGTGCATATTTATGTTGTTTAATTTTTACATTCAAATTATAATTTTGTTTTCATGTAAATATGTGCTAATATATCAATATGCTTTAAGTATGTTTTATGTAAGCTGCAGTATATTATCAAATACACACTATACCAAATTGAATCATCCACCGTGACGATTGCATTGTTTTCTGATGTCTTCTTACATTTTTCATTAAATATTAACTTGATTGCAGATATTGATTTTGTTTGGATACCTTGGTGTTAAAACAATGATATTTAGGAATAGCTGACACTGAATCTCTGATTATCCATGTATTATTCATTATTTTATTGTCAGTATTGTAAAATGTTGGTGAGAATATTAAATACTGTTCTCTCAACTTTTTTTTTTTTTTTTTTTACTTTTCTATTCCATTATTTGTTTCTAAGCCAAACCCATTTTTATCCATTTTTATCCTATTATTTGCTTTAAGATCCTTCCAAAGACTAAACTGATAGGAAGAGAAAATTATATTTATTTTCATACAATCTTAAGAACAGAGGAAAATTCAGTTATTAAATCTGCTCTTCTATTTTCCAAAGTGATAGGAGGAATTAATAAAACTAAATAAATTAAAAAAAACAAAAAAACATTTCTAATTAAGGCATGTCATACAAATAATGAAGTTTTATCAAAATTATTCACTATATAGTCTACATAAAGTCTGGTCTGCAAGATACTTGGTCTGCAAAATGTCCCCTTTTGGTCCACTGCAGACCGGTCCATGGTCCACTGGTCTGCATGGTTTGGTCTGCAGATTATACCCAACCGAAGAAATGTCAAGTCAGTACTATCAAAGGTTACAGATCTACTATCTCTAATACTTTGAAGTTTAAATCTGACAACAACATTGGATCTGATCATGTCATTTCTGAACTTATCAAGTCATTTGAATTACAGAGGCCAGTTGAAAGGTCTTTAGCTCCAAAATGGGACCTTTCTTGTGTCCTTTCTTCATTATGTTCTGAACCATATGAACCGTTGCATAAGGCTTCTAGGTTCCATCTCACTCTAAAAACCGTATTTCTGCTTGCCTTGGCAACAGCGAGACGTGTTAGTGAGATTCATGCCTTCTCCATGGATTCAGGACATCTCGGATTCAATCAGTCAGATGGTTCGGTTTCTTTAAGGATACAAACGGGCTTTTCAAAAAATCAATTACCATCCATTTGCCCGGATGATATTTTGGTTCAAAATTTAGCCAGAACAATTAAATTTAATGACTTTAACAGGCTTTTATGTCCTGTTAGGGCTTTGAAATGTTACTTGAAAGTGACCGAGCCTATCCGAAAAAACAGAAAAAGGCTCTTTCTTCCCTTGAAGGGAGATCATGATATTACTAAGGGATCTGTCTCCGGATGGATTTCTTATACCATTAGATTAGCTTAAAAGAAATTGTCTAAGTCTAAGATAGCTTTGCTTAAGATTAAGGCTCACGAGTTAAGGACTCTTTCGGCTTCTTGGTCTTATATGAATAAAATCCCGATTGAGGATATTATCAAAGCTGCTGTGTGGTCTTCTCGTTCTACTTTTGCCAAGTTCTATCTACGAGATTTAAACACACAAGGAGAGAGCCTACGACTGATTGGTCCAGTGGTTTCTGCTCAAAAAGTGGTGGGGGGCCAGTCAGGTCTTTCTCATCCTCGATGCTAATCTTGAGAGACTATCATCTGAGTCCTAGCAAGACAGATTCAAAGGTACTTGGATATGATAGTGCTGTTTCCAGGGATAGAGTGGTGGAAATTTAGTTTCTTACTTAATTTCCATTATTTTATGAACTTAGAATTCTAAGTTTCCACAGGATTTATCCCTGGATAAAAGGATCGTTCTGTATGATGGATAAAGATTCCTTCCCACCAAGGCTGATTCTGCACTAAGTTAAGTCTGTGGTGAGGAAACTCCAGTTAAAATTTAGTTTTTATAAGTAAAACTTATTTTAACAAGGATACTCACCACAGACTTAATGCAGAGTCCCACCTCCCGACCCCTCCATCTTGAGGGCAAGGGAATTTCTGAAGTACCCGTGAAGTCCGTGTGCTTTCGCGCGCTTTTGTTCACTGGGTAATTGCCGGTACTGATACTACGGAGTACTAAACCATACAGATCGATCCATAAAATTCTTTGCGGGGAATAAGGGAAATGCACTAAGTTAAGTCTGTGGTGAGTATCCTTGTTAAAATAAGTTTTACTTATAAAAACTAAATTTTTGAGCTATATAATAATGTATATTGTCTTATTCGTTTCAGTTTCCAAGCCTGCTCCCAACTGGAATGGAACTGCAGTTGTAGATGGAGTTTTCAAAGATATCAAACTGTCCGACTACAAGGGGAAATATTTAGTGTTCTTCTTCTACCCACTAGACTTGTATGCATTTTATAATATTTATATTTCTGTATTATTAACAAGAAAATTCAATAACAGAAAATTAAAAGAAAAAAGTACATAGATTTGCAAAGCTCCAAACAAACAGTTTTCAGAAGATATAACAGTATTTAAACTAATTGCCACACATACCCCTATAAGGGCTTAGTAAAATAATTTCAGGGTCTTCAGGTTAAAGATGGTGTATTTTATCTGCTTCTTTATCTTGTGGGTATCCATTTGAATTATCTCGACAAGATGAGTACCAACAACATATGCTTTTATAAAGTGGGGGTGGTTGGGTGGTGCATAGGTGTTTAGTATCTTACATCACCGGGGCATCCAACTGATATTGGCTTATAGTTGGGCATGCACAAGGCCTGCTATCCTTGTAGGAGGTAAGGGTAGAGTGGGAATATTTTTGGGTCTTGTTTCTTCCCTTTCATTCCTGTTCCTCTATCTTCCTTCCTACTCTCTTTCATCTCTACTATCTCTATTCTCCCTTTCTCTGGGAGACAACACTAAATGACCCACAAGGGTTGACGTGTGGTTAAACCCCAACACAATCGAAAAAAGCTTTACAAAGAAAATCAGACAAAAAATAAAGAATAAGCATCATTAAATGTGCCAGTTTTTACATTATGTATGCCGGTGCAAACATTGGTTCCCTGGACTAGCCATTTATTCCATTCAGTCTGGACCTGGGCCCAGTTGTTCAAAACTAATGATGTTGTTAGTTAACATATCGTTAAAACTTTGATCACTAAATATGGTATATATGCTAATATTTTTGCTGAAAAAAAATGTGTGTAGCTTTTGCATTTGCAAAAGCTACTCACATTTTGTCAGCAAAGATAGCTGTGAATTAGATATTTTAGTTACTAGAACAGTTAATATTTTGGTCACTAACAAGCTTGTTTAGCTAATGGTGCTTTGAACAACTGGGCCGTGGTCTTTATGGTTTGATGCTGTAGGTTTGTTAAGACTGTGCATAGCAGGTAACAAGCATGAAATCTAATTTTGAACCACTCTCTGAGCAAAGATCTTCAAAGCATATGATTCAAGAAGAGCAGTTTTGGCGAAAGAAGTGCACTAGTACTGGTTAACTGCTTTGAGGACCAAGTCTGCCCAGAAAAAGTGTGGGTTGGTTAACTGATGGACTCAACATGACCTTAATACTGTTGACTGGGCTGTTAAGCTAAAAAAAAATTCTCCAAAGCACCTATCAGACACAGAAGTCTCAAGTCAGGCTGCATATTCATTGCTGTAACAAACATGAAGCCGGCCTTAGTGGCTCAGTTGGATGCACGTCTGACTGGTGATCAGGAGGTTGCGGGTTCAGCCCCGCCGCAGAGGCAACATTCTTTCATGGAGATTGATCATGAAATAACTTCTACGGTCATTCAAGAAGGGCAGTTGTCAGTTTCTGGTACAATAATGTGCACAATACTGGTTAACCACTTAGAGGACTAGACCTGCCCAGTAAAAATGTGGTTAGGTAAACTGACCACGCTTGACATGACCCCATTGGGTTGAATGGGCCATAAAACCTTGGCACAAACAAACAAACATGAAACTATGATGAAAGGGTCTGATCTTGACCATATTATCAAGGTAAGTGAAAGACTTTTGAAGAATATTGCAGTGTGGTGGGGGTGCCTGTTTATTTGTTTGTTTTAGAGGAAAAGCATATTTTTTATCTGTTTTCAGCACATTTGTTTGCCCAACAGAAATTGTGGCCTTTCATGACAGAATTAAAGAGTTTAAGGACATCAATACAGAAATAGTGGGCTGTTCTGTAGACTCACCACACACTCATCTAGCATGGTAAGCATCACAAAAACATACCAATGTTTTTTTGACCCCCTTAAACCCCACTTTATATAGTAAAACTGGGGTGTACAGGGTTATACATTTCTCTTATTTTTGCTCAAAAACATAGATTGTGGATACTTGTTAGAACCACCTGATCAAGGGGATTCTAACAAGTACCCAAAATCTATGTTTTGAGCAGAAATATGAAAATATCAGAGTTTTTAATCTGAAAATTTTCAGTTTTTGGAGGTGAAATTTTCTATATATTTGAATCAGCATGTTTTCGTAATGGGTCAAAGGAGGGAATATTTGGGATAATTTTCTGTAGTTCTCCATAACAACATATGTTGTGAGTACGGTACTCATTAGTAGCACCTCCCAGAGTTGCTTCTGATGGTACTTCAACATACACTTTGATGGAGAATTAGAGAAAATTATCACCAAGTACTCCTCCTTACAAAGACTTATGAGAAGTTTATACTTTTACACAGTTTTACACCTTGTGTTTTCATCTGTATTTGACACGTAACTATAATACCGCTTGCAAAAGTAAACAAAATCAGTATACCCTTCTAATGCAAATAACTCATGGGTTGACATGTCATTAGACCTAGCTGTGATTAGACTTTAATTCAACAGCATATTGGAGCATCAGCTTGGCCGAGAAGTTAGCTTTCCTGACTAGTAAACGGTTCATTACAGTTCAGACACTTTGTATAAGCTGTAATGAACCTTTTATTGTGAAACACTCTGATTGACTGCATTTAATTCCCTCATGTGCCACGTCAGTTTTTCCAAACAAATGACTTAAGATACTTATTTGAAGATGTACCAGCTGATAACACGCTTATGTTTTTAAAATACATCAATCTTTTTAACAAAATATAGCTGTTTCAATTTTTAAATTCGTTCTAGATTTACATTTTATGCATACATGTATATGACTTATCATTATAGCCGTTTCATTTCAAACCAGGTAAGTACACCATTTTGATGCAAATGACCCTCATGGGTTGATGGGTCGTTAAACCTGAACTTGTCATCATCAGCATGAAATGTTAAAGTCTATTTTCTGGGAAAGATTGGAAAAATTTCAGTTTTCAGTCTGCTGACTTTGCCAGTAGAGTGGTTAAGATTAAGCAAACAATGTTTTCAACAACACAGGGCCCTGAAGAAATAAGATCCTTTCTGTTTCAGGATTAATACACCAAAAGATAAAGGGGGACTGGGAGAATTATCTTATCCACTCCTGTCAGATCTGACACATGAAATCTCAAAAGCTTATGGTGTATACCTCGAACAACTGGGTCATACTCTGAGGTAAGTGACATTACGAAAACGCCTATTCAAATATACTGAAAATTTTACCACCAAAAAAACAAAAATTTTAAGATGAAAAAATCTGATAGTTTTCATAGTTCTATTCAAAACATAGATTGTGGGTACTCATTAGAACCACCTCAACAGGGCAGTTCTAACAAGTACCCACAATCTATGTTTTCGAGTAGAAATAAGAAAAATAGTGTATACCCCTGTAAACCCCAGTTTTACTATAAAAAAGTGGGGTTTGAGGCGGTCAAAATTATATGGGACTGTTTTCGTGATGAACATTCCAAACACGAGTACCAAGAAAAATGAGGATGTCATAACTAGATATGAAGGCGCTTTTTTCAACTAAAAAATACTGATCTTTTTCTCATTCCTTGACAAAAACGCATACCATATATTCAACCAAATTACCGTACTGTGTGCTTAGATTTTTCAGAATTACTGAACAAACCTGGAGTAAAATATCCACCTAATAAGGGCACACTTCAAAGAAAAAATCAGCAGAGGACTTCATGAGGATCTTATTTAATGACACTTATGCGATATTATTTGCTGATTTTCTTTATAAAAGCATATGTTGTGGATACTTGTTTGAATTCAAATGAGTTCCCACAACATATGTTTTTATAGAGAAGTAGATTAAAGTATAAAAGTACACTGGCTGTAATCTAAAGATTACTAAATTGCTTGACTGTGCGCTATATATGAGCATGTGCGGTAATTAGGTTGAATACGGTAAGTAAAATTCCCTATTAAGACCACTTGAAAACAAGACCACTCTGCTATTAACCCTTCACATGCTGAATAAATTGATGCCACGCCCACTTCTAATTTCCAGCCAATCAGATTACTTGATTTGAGTTTTTGATAGGAATTCATATATTTAATTACAAACAGTGCAGATCCAGATCAGTTGTCTTCTTCAGAAGCCAACTGATCTGGATCTACACTGTTTGCTAAGACAGGGCATGTCGTGTTCAGCAAGAGAAGGGTTAAGACTAGCTTTTGCCAGTCCCAAATGGGATTTTCTTGTCATTCTACATAGCTCAAGATAAGAAGTGGTATGCCCAGTATATTTCTCTTATTTCTCTATGAAAACATATGCTGTAGGTACTCATTAGAATCTCCCTTGTGAGGCACTTCCAATACTCATTCGAATCCCCTCAGGTCATCCTTGGTGGCTCAGTTGGATGCGCGTCCGACTTGTGATAGGTTTTGGGTTCAACCCAGCCAGGTCGGCAACATTCTTTCGTGGAGATTTTTTTTTTTTTTTATCTGTAAATTCTATTCCTTTTTTAACACCGTTACAATTCCTCTTTCGTGGAGATTTGATCATGAAATATTTGCTAAGGTCATTCTCTCCCGTCTGCTGATTCAAGAACGGCAGTTGTCAGTGTCTGGCGAAGGAATGTGCACAATACTGGTTAACCGCTTAGAAGACTATGCCTGCCCAGTAAAAGTGTGGTTAGGTAAACTGACTGCTCTCGACATGACCCCAATGGGTTAACAGGGCCGTAAAACCTTGCAAAATAATTGCCTTTGCAAAGTGCTTCTAATGAGTACGACAGCATATTTTTTTGTGGAGAAATAAGAAAAATATCAATACTTTCTGGTTGGAAAACAGCACATAATCAAGAGCTATGTTCTACATTCAATATTAACACTGCCAGTGAGTGCCCACAACATATGTTTTCATGGAGAAATAAGAAAAAAATTATCTGGATACCCTCTCTTTTCTGTATGCATGGGAAAAGGCTACTTATTGCATAGTCAAATGCCCATAATTATGTTCTCCATAAAATCTAAAGTTTGAGGTATTCATTAGAAGCATCTCACTTTGGTAAGGGTCTTTTAGTAAGTACACACAAAGTGTGATTTGGGAGAAAACAAAGAAATATCCCAGAATAATCACCAAGCACTGTTTCTTTTATAAAAATCCTGTCTATAATTTTGTAATAAGTTTACTGAGTTTTATGATGAAATGGCAGCAGCAAGTATCTTGAGTTATCCAGCAAGCCAGATTATAAATAACTTAACCCTAGTCCTGCTGAACCTGGATATACCCTGCTGTTGCAAACAGTGTAGATCCAGATCAGTTGGCTTCTGAAGAAGCCAGCTGATCTGGATCTGCACTGTTTGGCATTAAGTATGTAAATTTATATCAACACTCTGGATCAAGTAATCTGATTGGCTGAAAATTAGAAGTGGGTGCGGCATGTTGATTTATTCAGCAGGACAAGGGTTAACCTTCACTAATTAGGAGAAGGATGGTGGTGAGGGTCTGCTGTACTTGCAAATGGGGAAGGTTAGTATTCTGTTTCTGCACTGCTGTTTACTTTTTCCTTCATCTTTCTCGCTTTCTTCTCCTCTGTAGCCGGCCTCGGTGGCTTAGTTGGATGTGCATCCGACTGGTGGTCAGGAGGTTGCTGGTTGACTCCCGCCAGGGTTGGCAACATTTTTTTGTGGAGATTGATCGTAAAATATTTTCTACAATCATTCTCTGCCTTCCCCTGATTCAAGAAGGAAAGATGTCAATTTTTGGGGAAAGAATGTGTACAATACTGGTTTACGGCTTAGAGGACTAAGCCTGTCCAGTAAACAGTAAAAGTATGGTTATGTAAACTGACTGCATTCGACATGACCCTATTGGGTTGACTTGGCCATAAAACCTCAACACAAACAAATTCCTCTTCTCTCCTGGCTCTATCCCTTTTCTTCCTTTCTCTGGGAGACAACCCAAAATAACCCAGAAGTGTTGATGTTCCATTAAACAAGTACTCAAACAAAAATCCTTCACTAGCACTTACAAACCTCTGCTGTCATTGTCTCAAACCCATAAACAGGCTAAGGGGCTGACAAATACATAGCTCGAGATAAGGCGCTTTTATTTCTGACCAAAAAATATTGATGTTTTTCTTATTTCTCCACAAAAATGTATGTTGTTGGTACTCATTAGAATTTTGAGGTTTTACGGCCCAGTCAACCCAATGGGGTCATGTCCAGCGTGGTCAGCTTACCTAACCACACGTTTACTGGGCAGGCTTAGTCCTCTAAGCAGTTTACCAGTTTGTGCACAGTCTTTCACCAGAAACTGACAACTGCCCTTCTTGAATCAGCAGAAGGGAGAGAATGACCGTAGAAAATATTTCATGATCAATCTCCATGAAAGAATGTTGCAGACCTCGGCAGGGGTTGAACCCGCGACCTCCTGGTCTCCAATCAGACGGCGCATCCATCTGAGCCACCGAGGCCGCTCATTAGAAGCGCCTCACTGAGGCACTTCTAATGAGTACCCACAACATACATTTTAGTGGAGAAATAAGAAAAATATCTATGGATACCCCTTATCTGGAGCTATGCAAATATTAACAATAATTAATAATTTGAAAATTTAATGTGTTTCATATTTTTGCTTTCAGAGGTTTATTTATAATTGACGCAAAGGGTATTCTGCGACAAATAACCATGAATGATTTACCAGTTGGTAGATCAGTAGATGAGACATTAAGACTTGTGCAAGCTTTCCAGTATACAGATACACATGGTGAAGTTTGTCCTGCTGGCTGGAAACCAGGCGCAGATACGGTTAGTTATTTTTAGCCTAGCGCTCCTGAGTTTGGTTCCCCAGGTCCAGGTTCTGCCATATTTTACCTAAGTACATGTATTGGGTAACCTTAACTCCTTCCCATGCTTGTCCTTAATTATGAACAAGTCTATTTTACTACCTGTTGATGTATCTAGTATATTGCTAGATGAGTGGTAAACAGTGTAGACCCTGATCAAATGCTGCATTCTGTGGTGTCTGATCTGGATCTGCACTATTTTCTTAGGGTTATTACAGAATTCATGTTTGAAGCATAATTCAGCTTATAATGGTTTGGCACATCATTGCACAGAGTCTTTCATTGTCACCCCCTCATCATCTAATTTGACAAATAATGTTGAAAGACCTCAAATACCAAATAATCAAAAGAATAGCCCCTGTCCATGGTGACACATAATAAGACAGATTGTTTGGGGCCTCAGCAGCAAAGCTGCTACTAACTGATGGCAGGACTTAGAGTTTGTTTTGCATCTCAAGATGGATAAAAAGATGTCACAACATAGCTTCGTTTAGGTATTTTTTTTTAACGGAAAAGAACATATTTTTTTTTAGTTCTCCATGAAATCATGTGGGTACTCATAGAAGCATCTCAGTGAGACATCCCTGAGTACCGACAACATATGTTTTTTTGGGTGATATAAGACAAATATTTATCAGAATACTCTACTTATTTAGAGCTATGCAACAAGTTCAGAGACAACATCTCAAAGTGACTCATTACGAAAATACGCCTATTCAAATATATTGAAAATTTTACAACCAAAAAAGGAAAAATTTCAGATAAAAAAAAATCTAATATTTTTCATATTCCTGCTCAAAAAGTAGATTGTGGGTACTCGTTAGAACCGCCTCGGCGAGGCAGTTTTAATGAGTACCCACAATCTATGTTTTTTAGCAAAATAAGAAAAATAATGTATACCCCTGTAAACCCCAGTTTTACTATATAAAGTGGGGTTTAAGGGGGTCAAAATTATATAGGCGTGTTTTCGTGATGAAAATATTGTTGACACCTGCAGGGAGAAGGACATGATGTTTGAAGCGGATCTTGTTGGCATCAGCATGACACTGTCTTGTCTGCACAGTATCTTGTGAACCTTTTGTTGGATTCTTACCAAATTTTCATGGATATATAATTGGGACACAATGAAGAACTGATTAGGTTTTGGTGATCTTGACCTTGGAAAGGTCACAGCTGTAGAAAAACTGAAAATTCGCAGTTGGGGGACAGCTGTTTTCTCTGAAAACACTGTAACTAGTTTCTTTTGCTGTCTGACTTCTGTTGCTTTCCTGCACAACGGGCACTTTCTAAAAAGAGATCTGCCCTAAAAGAAAAGGATTTGCTCCCAAGGGGAGAAAATCTTTTCCTTTTAGAGAAGATCCTTTTTCAGAAGGGAGGCAAACAATTTTGACAGAGTTGCCTTCCTTGAAAATGTATTCAGTCCCCTTATATCTTTGCTTGGAGTGAGTTTAGGGCACCGTTTAATCATAGTCTGGTTCCTAACTCAGAATTTTACAAAAGGTTTGGTACAACTTTGCTGTCTGATTTCCCTAGTTTTCGTCATGCATATTTTATCTTTTTAAGCAATGATACCAGCTGCACTATGGATCCCAGCTAAGAAAGTCTAATATTCTGGTGAAAACCTTTTAATTTCATATGATATATTTGCTGTAGTGCAGCTTTTGTTTTTCTCTTGAATATGTCCAGTTTGCTTAAGAAGTGATGAAAATCTTGTAAATGTCTTATTTTGCTACTATTTTTCAAACATATTTAGTTTCAAGAGAAAAAAAATTCTTAAAAGTTGTATTTTCTGGTTTTAAATTCTCTTTTTATGAAGTCATTGCATCTTAAGATTTTCTTTTTGTGGCCTATGAATTGTTATTAGACCTGCCTGCAGTTGCCAGGCTCCATAGCACAGTCGGTAGTACAATTGTCTGCAGATCGATGGAACGCAAATTCAAATCCCAGCTCAGCCACATAACTTTTGTAGAGATAGATCGTGAAATCATTTATAGGGGCATTCTCCTCCTCCAAAGATTTAAAAAGGCCATAAGTCACTTACTGGTGAAAGTATGTGCACAAAGTACTGGTTTACGGCTTACGGAACTAAGTCTGCCCAAGAAAAGTATCAGTAGGTTAACTGACCAGTCATAAAACTCCAAACTAACTAAAATAACTTATATTAGTATGTATTTTCTAATTATTTCAGATTGTTCCAGACCAGAAAGAAAAATTGAAGTATTTCAGTAAACATCCATAATTATTGGTAAAGATCATAGATAACATCATGAGAGAGAAAAACTCGTGGCTCAGTAAAGATCCTTTATTGCTGGTGTGAAGATCATGGATGCCATCATGACAATACCATTCTTGAGATTGTTTTCGGACAGCTATGCAGAACTACCATATAGGATACTTTAAATATTTGGACAGACATGCCTGAAGCAAACAGTGTAGACCCAGGTCAGACTGCTCAAAGGAGCAGTTTGTTCTGGGTCTGCATTGTTTTTGCCATTCAGCCAGCAATGTTTTAACCCATTAAAGACTGAATAAACTCCCCCACACTATATATTGGAAGAGTCCATTTTTAATTTTAGGTATGTCAGGCTATATGACATAGATATTTCTAAAGAAAAATGGTTGAAATATTTGCAAACAGTGGAGAACCTGATCAGATGCCGCACTCTGTGGCATCTGATCTGGGTCTGCACTGCTTGCCAGTAAACCGTTTAGGGGTCTCCAGTCTTCAATGGGTTAAACACTACTAGAAGGAGCAATTTGATCTGAGTCTGTACTGTTTGTAGTTCACCCAACAATTTTTAAAAACATCATTAGATATTTAAATTGACTTCATTTTAGGATAAGTATGGCTAGGAATTATGGTGTTTGAATATTTAGGGTAGTTGTGGTAATAATTTGGTGAAATGCATGGGACTTTTTTATTTTGTTTTCTTATTTTTCCAACTGTGGCTTAGCAAAAGACACAAACTACCATATAATTGCATTATTCATGTACATGAACCACGGTATAAGACATAGAGAAGCTACAACAGAAACATTGCCTTAGAACATTCAGTAATAAAACTGCCAGATGGCTTAACCTATTTATATTGAGTGGACTCTTCTACCTCAGGTCTTTGGACAGGTGCATTTCCAAAAAAGGGGTGACTGGTTAGTTTTTATAAACAATGTTTTGTAGAAATTTCTGAACTTAATGCAAACAGTAAAGACCTTACCAGATACCGCACTATGCGGTGTCTGATCTTGGTCTACACTGTTTGTCATTGCCCTTTTATGGGGCGCTAGGCTTAAATGGGTTAAACTGCTTTAACATGGCTACAACTTTGCTATTAATTCTGATGCTGCACTTTTTTTTTATTTCGTTGTTATTTTGTCTTGTTACTGTTGTATCAAGGACTGCCATGACATTTTTTAATTGCATTCTGTATTAGGTGACATTTCAGGTAACATAAGCATTTTCACTTGTATACACTAGTTCAAAATAAGATTTTCAGGAAATTTAAACTGTTACATATATTTATTTATTTCTTAACACAACTGCAGCTGACAAAATTTTGAATCATATTCTTTTTTTTTTATTTTTCAAGGCAAATAAGTCTTGACATTTCATGTGAATTATCTGCCAAGCCGATGATTCTCATGAAATGTTTAGACTTAGTTTCTTTAGAATGACTGTTTCAAATTATGTTTGGTGCTGTAAGGGTTAAATGACAACACCTTTGTCATTAAATAAGTGATGATCTGTAATAAAAGTAATGCAATATAATAATAATATTCCTGAATGACATCAACAAATTAAGTAATGATTTTAAATCTTAAAATAAAAAATATATAACAGATAAACTGTCATAATAACTGCTGATCTGATTGACAAGTAGAATCTATAAAATATTTTCCTTTCATAGTTATGAATGTTTTCTAAAATGCTTTATCAGTCTAAATCTGGATGAATGCACTTTTATTATTTAACGTGAAACAAAATGCCTTTCAAGACAATTTCTGTATACCATATTGTAGGCAGGCATATAATATAATTTATTATACCTCAAGTCTCATTAATCTGAAAGAATTCTTATTGGTCAACAGCATGTCAAGTGTAGGGTAATATTCTGCAGTGTTGCCCTCTGATGACATCATCCTAAGTACATCATCGCAATACTGCCATCACTATGGTGTCAAACCAAGTAATATTGCCTTAGTTGTGACTCCATGGTGAAGTAACATTAACTTTACACAATGTCTATAATAAAACATTTGTTGCGCTTGTACGAAGTAACATTACATCACGAAAACATGCCTATATAATTTTGATCCCTTTAAACCCCTCTTTTATATAGTAAAACTTGGGTTTACAGGGATATACATTATTTTTCTTATTTCTCCTCAAAAACATAGATTGTGGTACTCGTTTGAACCGCCTCATCGAGGCGGTTCTAATGAGTATCCACAATCTATGTATTGAGCAGAAATTTGAAAAATATCAGATTTTTTATCTGATTTTTTTTTTATTTTTTGGTGCTAAAATTTTCAGTATATATGAATAGGCATGTTTTCATAATGGTAACTTTACTTGCCTCGGATGAACAAATCCTGGTATTACCCTCACACAAGGGCAATAATCGTAAAATGTTCCCTGCATAGAATGCAGCTCCTTGATGCGATTGCATAGTCTGGATACTGAAGAACATTGTAAATTTATGAAATCAAAATGTCTATCTGTTTCAAGTATGCCACTTTTACTCATTAGTTTCTTATTTTGTTTAAAATTTCTAATAAGTTGAAAACTGAATTGCACCTTTCTTTGTTTTAACAGAAACATTCGCTTTGTTTTCACTAGTATGTTTTGTACCACATGAACTCTTAAAGTGCCAAGCATAATTGTTATAGACAACAGTCCATTTTCCTTCTTATTTTTCAGAGAAAATAAGGCTTGACATTTCATGTGAATCATCTGCCAGGCAGATGATTCACTTGAAATGTCAAGCCTTGTTTTCTCAGAAAAATTGTAAAACGTACTTCAAAATGATCACTGCTGCAATTATGATCGGCACATTATGAGTGGACAGTTCTGTTTTGCATTTCTGACAAGTTGCATGCATAAATAGAGGATATTCAAATGTTTGGAGTGAATATGACTTTTATTTCATCGAGTGAAGTGAAAAAATGTATATTTCATGAGTACCGAAGGCACGAATGAAATCTACATTTTTTCACTTCACGAGATGAAATAAAAGTCATATTCACGACAAACATGTGAATTTTTTTTTTATTATATACATCACTTTCGATAGAAGAGATGCAAATCTTGCATTTGCAAGGGAAAGTCTGACACGCAGTTTTGTCCCTTGGCGCCATGACGTTCATGTTTTGTTTTGTTTGGTGACGTTATATATGACGTCAGAAACGCGCATTGGCGTATAAAAATAAAATAAAAAGAAAATTTACTCTTTTTCGGTGAATACCATAAAAATTCTCATCTAGTGTAATGAAAACATTAATGTAAATAAGAAAACAGTAGATCCAGATCTTATATTTTTCACTGCTCAGAGGAGTGAAAATATAAGTTTTATATTTTCACTAGTGAAAATATAAAACTTATATTTCACTAGTGAAAATATGCATTTTATTTCATTAATAATTCTCTATATTTCATTACTTTGTATATAATAAAATGTTCTAAGTGTGTTAGTTAGAATAACCTTTACTACTTTACTTTTGTTGTAAGAAGACCAGTATTATTCCATTGTAAACTGACAAATCTATATAAAAAAAAAAAAATTAGTATGGTTAGGGTTTGTTTGTCTGTACTGTGTGCAGGGGTAGTTGGGTGTGGCAAAGGTGTTGTGTATCTTACACCACCTGGGCGTCCAACAGATATTGGCTTACAGTTGGGCAAGGCCAGCCATCCTTGTAGCAGGTAAGGGTAGAGGGGAAATGTGTTTATTTCTTCTGTTTCTTCACTTTCATTCCTGTTCCTCTTTCTTCCCTGTTCCTCTCTTTCATCTCCACTACTATCTCTTCTATCTCTTTTCTCCCTTTCTCTGGGAGATGACACAAAATGACCCACAAGGCTTGACATGTCATTAAATACCAACACAATCAATCAATCTGTACTGTGTTAGAACTTAGAACATTGTGTAGACAAGATGCTAATTAGGATGACCCTCAACAGTGCACACTTTTGTACAGTAGACTCTAGTTATCTCGAAATCCAAGGGACTCTGAAATACTTCAAGATATCAGATTTGCAAAATTGAGGAAAAAATTAAGCGAACAACCACATTTCACAATTGAATATGTGATTTGACTCCTGAAGTTAGAAGTATATTGAAAATATTGTGGAAAAGAAGACAAATTGCTCCTAAGGAGCAATTTGTCTTCTTTTCCACAATATTTTGTTACCTGTTGTTAGATTTCCATGTTAAAACAAGGACCAGATTTTCACTTTGAAATAAGTGGTTATTCCAGAGAAGTGATTGAGATAAAGAAAGTCTACTGTATATATTGTAGGAATGCATTTCACTTTTATGGATTTTAATCACTCAAAGATAGAAGAAAGCAAAAGGGCTTTATGTTAAGTTTGTGAGTCATTGGTCAGCATTTACACAGTGATAAAGTACACAGAAATAAAATTTTCATCTTATAATTCCAACTAAGTCATATTTATTTTGAAAATAAGGGTAAAATATCTTATTTTAGCCATTTGTGCCGGCCTCGGTGGCTCAGTTGGATGCGTCGTCCGACTGGAGACCAGGAGGTCGCGGGTTCAACCCCCGCCGAGGTCGGCAACATTCTTTCGTGGAGATTGATCATGAAATATTTTCTACGGTCATTCTCTTCCTTCCGCTGATTCAAGAAGGGCAGTTGTCAGTTTCTGGCGAAAGAATGTGCACAATACTGGTTAACCGCATAGAGGACTAAGCCTGCCCAGTAAACGTGTGGTTAGGTAAACTGACCGCGCTCGACATGACCCCATTGGGTTGACTGGGCCGTAAAACCTCAACACAAAAATTTTAGCCATTTGCATGAAGCAAATACATGTAGTTCCAGGATTCCCACTCATTGGATTTATCAAGTATAAATCTGTTTTCAAATTACTCATGGTCAATCAAATAACACTAAATGATTTGTATGCCTTTTGAGTTAGAATTGTATGATAATATGTGTGTTCAATCAGTGTACCTTGTTTAAGAGGTTATCAAAGATTTCATTGTTTTGCGGAGAAAGTGGTGTGTTTCTTGAGTGATAAGTAAATGTATCAGTTACTGCTTGTTTATTGATTTACATTTGTAATATTAATTCTATCAGCAGACAGAAAATTTGCTGTACCTTGTGATTTGGCAGGCTGATCCAGGCTCTTTTTTATAAGATAATATTGTCCATTTTCATGTACTTTCTCCAACAAGGCAATTATCCATGAAAACACGCCTATATAATTTTGACCCCCTTAAACCCCACTTTTATATAGTAAAACTGGGGTTTACAGGGGTATACATTATTTTTGTTATTTCTGCTCAAAAACATAGATTGTGGGTACTCGTTAGAACCGCCTCGACGAGGCAGTTCTAACGAGTACCCACAATCTATGTTTTGAGCAGAAATATAAAAAAATATCAGAATTTTTATCTGAAAAATTGTCATTTTTTGGTGGTAAAATTTTCAGTGTATTTGAATAGGCGTGTTTTCGTAATGATCCATAAAAACATGTTATATATCATAAGGAAATCCAGACTTCTCTGTGGATATTTTTACAGGGAATTATTGAGGATATTTTTACAGGGAAATCTTTACAGTAAATGCCCTGAAATTTCATACACTAAAGTGTCTGACAAAAACGGGCGGAGCGAGATCCTGAAGGAGCAGTCTGATCGGGGTCTCCACTGTTTGTCATTCTACTAAGTATTTTAAGAGACAAATACAGAAGCAAAATTTGGTAAAAAATGTATGAAACAATGTGTTCAAAATTTTAGGATATTTATTGTGGTAAAAAACAAATTTAGTTTCGTATTGCAGTATGGTGATGTCTTAATTTACATGTACACAGGAACCTGTATATATCACTATTTATTATAGCACATCTATGGATATAACATGATTTAAAGATAGACACAAAAATGTTGTATCTGAACAAAAACATACAGATTATATAGAAAACATGATCATAAATGGTCATCAACACAAATGTATAGATTGTATAAAAAATCATCAAAAATTATAAAGATTATGTTGAAAATTTTTTTCTAAATATATTCTGTACATTTTTGTTTTGATACAACCCATTTGTTTAGCTAACATGGTTTTTGATTTAGATCCCAGCAGTAGTGTTATAAAGAGGTTGTGTATTAAGAGGAGTCAGCTATCCGAAAGAGACAAATATTGTGTATGGTAAATGTATGTGCATGATCATCTACATGTATATATATTTGTGTTGAAATTGTGTAGTTTGAGTGAGACTGAATTGCAAGAAGAATCTGAAAACTTATTATTTTAGCGTGACTGTTTGAGGCTGTAGCTATTTATAATATCATACATAATGTCCCCTCACTGAAAGGGAAAAGACATACTGTTTATTGTGCAGATCCTGTTGGCATTAGCATTGTCGTGAGACTTTCTTGTCTGTGTGATATCTCATGAACCTATAAGTGGATTTTTACCATTTGCATGGATATAGTTGGGACTGGATGAACTTGTTTGGTTTTGGTGACCTTGGCCTACTTTTCAAGGTCACTGCTGGACTAAAACTGTCAAATTTAAGCAGTAATCATGTCCCCTAAAGGAACCTTTAAAAACCTTTAATTTGCTTAAAATTCTTTAAAACCTTTAAGCTGGCTGCAAAACCTGTATTTCAATTAGAAAACATTTATTCTTAGCAAATGATTTGTGATAAAAGTGGATTGTAAAGATTGTGGATTCTTCGCAAATAATTTGTGATGACAGTGGATTATAAACATTGTGGTCATGAAAGGTAAATAATGTTTGCCATTTCTTGTGTTTTTCAGTGTTGTATCCGTCCCCAGACCATAGTAGATCTGATGATGAAACAACATTTCGGAGACCCAGGGTGATATTACCATATTTGAAAGCATTACCATATTAAAAAAAAATTTTGTGACTTCACATGGCTATTGTGCATCATAACAGGTATAACGGGTATTTAGGCTCAGAAATCAGAAACAAGTTATTTTGTTTATAATTCACCTGAAAGCTTATTTTTGACCCCCCAAAAAAGCCTTACTAAAAACTATTTTCAAAAGAGCCTGCTGGGAGAGGGGGCAGGGTGGGGGAGGCAGTGGTGGCTAAATAGTGCATTTGAACTGCAAAATCATTGGATCAGTGGTGGTGGGACATCTGTTTTCTCTGAAAACGCTGTTCTTGTTTATGAGTGTAATGTATTTGGTTTTATTTTTGCATTTTTATTTCTGTGATGTGGTAGACATTCTTTGTAGTATTAGGTCTGGTTTAAAGGTATCCATAGCCAATGTTATGAATGCAAAATATGGAAGAAAGTTTAAGAGGAATGAGAGACAACTCTGTCATAATTGTTTTACTACCTTTCTGAAAAGGGGTCTACTCTAAAACCTAGGGGTTTGATGGCAAGAAAGCAACAAGTCACAAAAGTTGTTTCCCTTGGTTGAAGTGGTGACTAATCTTCCAAAGTGTTCCAAGTCCCTTTAATGATACGTGGTATTTGACCTCATCACGAAAACATGTCTATATTTGACTCCCTTAACCCCCACTTTTATTAGTAAAACTGGGGTTTACAGAGGTATACATTATTTTTCTTATTTCTGCTCCAAAACATAGATTGTGGGTACTCGTTAGAAGTACCCACAATCTAGTTACCACAATCTATGTTTTGGAGCAGAAATATGAAAAATATGAGTTTTTTAGCAGAAAATTTTCAGGTTTAAAATTTTAGGTGAAATTGTCTATGAGTAGGCCTGTTTTCATAATGTTGATCTAGATGCGGGACACTCAGATAAATGTACTTATTTCTCCATAAATGTGTGAAAAGTCAGTACATTTTGGGTGGAAAAAGTTCATTATCTGGAAATGTGTTGTTTAAGATATATGTGCTAAGAAAAGTATTTATAATATCTTTCGTGCTTGTTATTAATTCATTGGATTCATGTTCCTACCACTGCAGTCCCGTGCTGGCCCCGGGCTTAGAATAGGCCAGACGCACCCTCTGCGTGACGTACGAGCCGTCTAAAAGAGGCCGCCCGTGACCACCCGGGCCCTCGAAATAGGTGGCTGCCTTCCGCTTCTGTGGCAGTTAGGTAAAACCCCTAACAATACAGAGCAACCGTCCGTTCAACCGGTATAATTCCAGACTATAAAATTACATTTATTGAAATGCATCTTAAATTGGAAAAAACAAATTTCGCGAGATCTATCCTTTTAAACCTTTCCTATCTCATGTTACTAACATGCTTCATTTGTTTGTATATCATTCTGTACCCGTGGGTCGCACATGGGACGAAGATTATAACCTCATCTGTATTTAACATGTGTTTGTCTTGTGTTTGTGTCATTTTTCCGAACTCTAGCATTCTCCACATTAAAAAGTAAGATGCATTTAATATTGTTAGATAAAAAACTAAACGTTTTTCAAGGTATGAAAGCTACATATCATTTGAAAGCTACATATCATCTAACACAGCTTATTTGTTTGACTCTTCCTAAAAACATGAATCCAAAATGAATCCTTCTTTTAATAAACTGTTTATTTTAAATATGGATCTCCTAATTTATATTAAAAATAACCTTTCAATTTCCCAGACGTTTTCGGCCTCCCTTGTCTGTAGGGAATAAAATCTACAGATCACTTTCCTTCTGTAGTGGATAGGGTGTAATCCCCTATTAAAACAGGAACCACCTGTTTGCCGTGGGTGGCGTCTCGTATGCTGGGAGAGGGGAACCTGATGATTGAGGAAAGCCCAGGGATCTCCAGCTTTTCAACACATCATTTTGGCCCTTATTTCAGATAGAAGAGCGGTCTGGGTTAGATCCGGCCTGGATCAATCGGCTCAGTCGTGCCAAGCTCTAGAAGCGCACAACTTGTTCTTAGCTTCTTTCTCTCTTTCATACGTATCTTTATGGTACCAAACCGGGCTTATTTTTCTCATGTTCCTCTAACTTTAAGTGAGTTACAATGGGCGGCGGCTGAAGGGTCAATTGGTGGGCTTGTATTGGGGCTTTGGCGGAAACCTCTGTGAGTGGAGGCTGTGGATAGGGGGATGAACTCAACTGTTCATAAATTTTTCTATGGAAATTTAGATGAATAGGTGGGAAATCATCTAAGCATGAGGCCGAGCTGAAGACTCTGATCTTGACACCGAGTATAATAGCAATGTAGCCTTGACGTTAGAAATAGGAGATCCATTTCTGTTAAACGTCCCCTTGTAGGGCTCCATGGAGGGTGGGGCGCATAGCTATCGAATCAAAAATTTCATCATCATGGCCTCTCGAAAACGATTTCTGGCGTTCGACTCTTCGGAGGACGACACGCAACCGACTACTTTTACTTTCAAAGCAAATGAGAACTTCGCTAAATTTTTAGTGATTTCGAGTAAGGAAGACAAACCAATTACTTCACTGTCTCCTTTCATCATAGAAAAGCAAATAGAATCTTTAATAGGCACTCCAAAAAATGTAAAAAAATTAAAAAAATGGAACTCTTTTGGTCGAAACTAACAGAAAATCTCAAACTGATAATCTCTTGAAAATTACAAAATTCTTTAACATTAATGTCTCTGTCACGGAACATAAAACACTCAATAGTTGCAAAGGTATTATCCGTGACAGGATGCTAAAACATGAAACTGAAGAAAATATCACAGAATATCTTAACACACAAGGAGTAACAGCTTGCAAACGTTTTAAAATTAAAAAAGATGGAAACTTTATAGAAACAAATACACTTTTACTAACTTTCAACACCACAACTTTACCGAAATCACTAAAAATCTTTTACCGAATTATACCGGTTGAAGTCTACATTCCAAATCCTCTGCGGTGTTTCAACTGTCAGAGGTTTGGACATCATGAAAACGGCTGTCCTGAATTACCTGGATCAGTATGTGAAAAATGTGGTATGGGTGACTTTGATCACTCTACAAATGCTTGTAAAAATGAAGCCAAGTGTGTGAACTGTCACAAAAACCATCAATCAAAATCAAATCAGTGTGAAATTTGGAAAAAAGAGAAAGAAATCATGAAAATTAAAGTTACACAAAAAATCACTTATTTGGAAGCCAAAAAAATACAAGAAAATCAACCTGAAATCACCTTTGCAAAAGTTGTTCAATCCCTAAACACTAAACCTGAAACCAAAGAAATTTCTACCCAGTTTAACGAAAAAGATTCTGTCATCAAAGCAAATTCAAAAGTTATTACTCCTACTGTAAAACCTAAACCTAAACCCACATCTACTCAACTCATCAGTCTAGACCACCAACAAAATCTCAAAACAGTTCACAAACACAGCCGACTAAAACAAGTGGATCACAACAGAGATCCAGGTCCAGGACAGCTGACCAGAAAGGAAAAAATGGAAAAGAAAAAGATAAAGATAAAGCACCAAATCCATATAGTAAAGGGGCGTCGGCCGATCCGATCAAGTTGGTCAATCGGTTCGATTCCCTTGAGACCATGGAGTTAGAGACTGACTCCTCCATGTTCTCGCAGTCTCAGAGAAAACAAAAGGATTAAGTTCCTTATCTTCAAATCATCTCTCCATTTATCATGGATAAAAAATCAATTATTCAGTGGAACTGTCGAGGACTAAAAGCAAATTATAACGAAATTTTAATTTTAACAACACTACTTTCTCCGACTGTCTTTTGTCTCCAGGAAACCTTTTTAAAAAATACAGATAATATTAATTTTAAAAATTATAGTTTATATAATCATATCGCAACTGAAAATCAGAAAGCCTCAGGAGGTTCATCTATCCTTGTAAAATCAAATGTTCCTCATAGACAGATAGATATAAATAGTAATTTACAAGCTGTTGCTGTAAATGTCACTCTGTCTAAATCCATAACAATTTGTTCTCTATATCTTCCTCCACACTGTAAATTTTCTAAACACGATTTAGAAAATCTTATAAACCAGTTACCTTGTCCTTATTTATTATTAGGTGATTTTAATAGTCACAGCAAACTATGGGGTTGTCTGGATACAACTGACAAAGGAGAAATAATAGAAAATTTTATTGCAGAAAATGATTTATGTTTATTTAACGATAAACAACCAACTTATCTTCATTCTCCTACAAGAAATTATTTTGCTTTAGATTTGTCTATATGCTCTCCAAATATTTACTTAGATTTTGATTGGTCAGTTTTAGATGACCTTCATGGGAGCGATCATTTTCCAATTAAAATTGAAGAAATTGAATCGACAAATGAAGACCATCATTCCCGATGGAATTTCAATAAAGCAAACTGGGAGAATTTTATGGAGCTATGTAATGAAAAATTAAATCCTGAAATGTTTAAAACAGCAGATGATATACAAGCTTTTACTGATACATTAATTCATGTAGCCGAAAAATGTATTCCAAAGTTCTCGACACGTTCAAAAAGAAATAGACCTTGGTTTAATAAAGATGTTAAAAATTCAATAAATAAAAGAAAATCTGCCTTACGAAAGTTCAATAGGCAGCCAACAAAAGAAAATCTAATCCATGCCAAACAAATGCGAGCAAAAGCTCGCAAGACAATAAAAACGGCTAAAAGAACATCTTGGCAGCAATACGTCTCCAAACTTAATTCTAGAACTCCAGCAAAGAAAATATGGGACATGATTCGAAAAATTACTGGCAAAAATAAAAATAACAAGCATGTCCATATTAAATCAAATGGAAATATATGCTCAACGACTAAAGATATTTCCAATGCACTAGGAGAGAATTTTCAGAAAAACTCTTCTAGTGCAAATTATTCCGAAACCTTTCAAAACATAAAACAGGAACAAGAGAAAGAGCATCTAAATTTTACGTCACTAAATCATGAAAGATATAATGTACCATTCACAGCTTCAGAATTATCAGATGCTCTTAATAAATCTCACGATACAGCTGCTGGTCCTGATGACATCCATTATCAAATTCTTAAACATTTACCCGATAACGCTTTAAAAACTTTATTAAATATTTTAAATGATATTTGGATCACTGGAAAATTTCCAAAAGACTGGAGTAAAGCAACGATTATACCTATACCAAAACCAAATAAAGATCATACTGAAGCTACTAACTATAGACCTATTGCTTTGACAAGTTGTTTGTGTAAAACAATGGAGAGAATGATTAATGATAGACTGGTTTGGTTCTTAGAATCAAACCAGCTTATAACAAAATATCAAGCTGGATTCAGAAAAAATAACTGTACAAACGATCATTTGATTCGTTTGGAATCTTTTATTCGTGATGCCTTTGTTAAAAAAGAACATGTCGTAGCTGTATTTTTTGACTTAGAAAAAAGCTTACGATACTACCTGGAAACATGGCATCATGAAAGATTTACATAAATTAGGCCTTAAAGGCCGATTACCACTTTTTATTCAAAACTTTTTATCAGATCGAACATTTAATGTTCGAATAGGTAATACGTTATCGGACATATTTAAACAAGAACAAGGTGTACCACAGGGAAGCATTTTATCACCTACCTTGTTTGGCATTAAAATTAACGATATTGTTAAATGTGTGAAAGACCTTGATTGTTCACTTTTTGTTGACGATTTTGGAATATTTATTAGATCGAAAAATATGGAAACCATTGAATTCAAACTACAACGATGTTTAAACAATATAGAAGATTGGGCAACAGAAAATGGTTTCAAATTTTCAAAAACAAAAACTCAATGCGTTCATTTTTGTCAGATACGTCAGCTACATTTAGATCCTCATCTCACCATATACGGTAGTCCAATTCCAGTCGTCAGTGAAGCAAAATTCCTGGGTCTTTTGTTCGATAACAAATTATCTTTTATACCACACATCAAAGCTTTAAAAGCTAAATGTTTAAAAGCTCTTGATATTCTTAAAGTTCTCTCCAGTTCCGACTGGGGAGGAGATCGTACTGTTCTTTTAAATCTCTATAGATCTTTAATTAGATCTAAATTGGATTATGGATCCATAGTTTATGGATCCGCAAGAAAATCTTATTTGAAATCTTTGGATACTATTCATCACCAAGGTTTACGTCTGGCTCTAGGGGCTTTTCGTACTTCCCCCGTCGAAAGTTTATACGCTGAATCAAATGAACCATCATTGTATATAAGAAGAGAGAAATTGTCTCTTCAATATGTTACTAAATTAGCCGCCAATCCACGTAATTCAGCCTATGATTGTGTTTTTAATCCTAAATATGAAAGATTTTACAACAACAAACCAACGGCTATTAAACCCCTAGGCCTGAGAATACAACCGTTACTTGAAGAGGCCAATATCAATATTAAAAATGTTCAGCATTTTTCTTTTCCATCAAAAGAGCCATGGACGTTAAACCCTCCAAAGATTATTTTAGACCTTCATAAAAATAAAAAAACAGAAGTCGAGTCGCAATTTTTTAAGAATGAATTTTTAGAAATCAAATCAAATTATAAACATTACCTGTCAATTTATACAGATGGTTCGAAACAAGATGAGAAAGTTGCTTGTTCTGTTATTAGTCCAAATTTTACTGACAGTATCAGATTACCTGATAATAGCTCCATTTTTACCGCCGAAGCCAAGGCAATAGATATTGCACTTTACCATATCAGAGATCAGTCTGAAAAACAGTTTATCATTTATTCAGATTCTCTTTCTGTATTAAAATCTCTTAAAGATTTACACCATACAAACCCATTAATTCAGCAAATTCTTAAAAAATATTATTATCTTTCCGCTTCAAAAGAAATTGTATTTTGTTGGCTTCCCAGCCACGTTAATATTCGTGGAAATGAATTAGCAGATTCAGAAGCCAAATCTGCATTATCCTTAGTAATAACCAATTTCAAAATTCCTCACTCCGACTTTAAATCAAACGTCTGTCAATACATCAACAACAAATGTCAGTCTGTTTGGGAAACACAAACTTATAATAAATTAAATGAAATCAAACCAAATTTTAACAGCAAATGCACATTTTCTAATCTCAGCAGAAAAGAACAAACAAAAATCACGAGATGTAGACTTGGACACACTAGAATTACTCATTCTTATATTTTAAACAATGAACAAGCTCCATTCTGCATTCCTTGTAATGAACCTTTCACAGTCAAACATTTTCTTATCACTTGTGCTGAATTTAATCACATTCGCACAAAGTATTTTAATATAAAAACTATAAAGGAACTTTTTGATATGCCAACTCAGAAAATACTCGACTTTCTTAAAGAGATCGGACTTTTTAATAAAATATGATCAGTATTTTTAATCACTTAAAATCATTGATACTTCATCTCTTTAAAATAAATACATCAATCCTAGATATTTTTAAATTTCTCATTAAATAAAATCATTATATAACATAAAACTTATTAGACGCTATATGCCCTTTTAGGGTTGAGCGTCTATAAACAAAATATCCATCCATCCATCCATCCTACCACTGCATTGGTTGCTGATTTGTGACAATTACACGTATATGATTATCACAAGGATGGTTTTGACTCATGATGCCATCGATGCCAAAAGAATGAATCAAATCATTGACAGCACAAGTGGGTTGATTGTCTCTGAGTTTAGGCTGGGAAAATGGTCCGGAATGAGGACTTAAAGACTGTTTCATTGAATCCTTAACTTCCCGTAATTTAAGCAAATCATGCAGACCCTGATCAGATGCCGAGTTCTGCAGTGCCTGATCTGGGTCCGTACTGTTTGCCAATATCCCAGTCAGGTTTTACAGATAACCTTCTTTACACGGCACTCTGACGTCACAGCGACAAGAATAGTGCGGCTATAAATAACCTGAATTTCGTACAAACGCAGGGTTGTATTTCACTGGTCAATGATAATCACGTGGACAACAAACCTAAGGAAATTTTGGTGTATGTAATGTATACTTTGGCTCGATTATAAACAATCGATTCATGTAAACAATCGACCCAAAAATGGTAGTATGTAGTTTGATACCTCTAGAGAGTAGTTTTCTTCCAATAATCAGTTTATTGTCTAATGCCAATGGAGTTCATTAGCTTTCATCTGTCTGACCGGCCTGAATTAACAGTGTAGACCCAGATCAGATGCCGTAGAAAGCGGTGTCTGATCAGGGTCCAACACTGTTTGCCACTCATTCAGCAATTTTATACTCTTCGACAGATGGCAAAATGGATGTGTTTGATGTTTAGGACAAATACAGTAAGGAATTAAGATGTCCCAATATTTAGGGTAAATTAGATGTAAAGTACAGGGTTGGTTGAATGATCCGCATTAAGGAGAATAAAATGCGAACAGAAAAGCCCAAGGTCGTTTTGTGGATCTGCACACAGAGCGGAGCCTTCTCGGTTTCTTTTTGGCCGAGTGGATAGCGTCCCCGACTTTGGATCACGAGGTCCTGTGTTCGAATCCCGTTGGAGGCAGAATTCAGCTCATGACTATGTAACTTCATTGCACAGAGCTTTTCGGTATCGCCCTTCTATCGTCTTGATGACTTAAACAATTTTGAAAGGGATATTAAACACCAAAACAATTACATCTACGCTAAACAACGCAGGCATTTTTCTCTGCCTGCCGCTGATTCACGAAGGACAATTGTCAGTTTCTGGCGAAAGAATGTGCACAAGTACTGGTTAAGAGGACTAAGCCTGCCCAGGAAAATGTGAGGTAAACTGGCCGCGCTCGACATAACCCTGGCTTGACTGGACCGTCAAACCTCAACACAAACAGTCCATAGTCTGACCATACTACTTGTATGTGAATCTGTTAATTGTATCCGATATTTCCATTAACGGAAAGCGAAGGGCCTATTGAGAAGGCTGATCTGTGTCTTCCCTATTTACAATGGCATATGCTTCCTTTTTGTCTGATACACTGAGCCTGCCATTAGAAGTAACACTCGCGGAAAGATCTCACTCACAGCAAACAGCAGTAACTCACCTGCTTTGCCCCCCCCCCCCCTCCCCCCCCCCCTCCCGCACCCCGACACACACACACACACACATATTGCAAGAGTGTAAGTGGTGTAAGGTAAGTGTATGCGCTGACTTCTATTCTGGGAGCTTTAAGTTGAGCGATTGTCATGGGCTTCCAAATGTTTAAAGCAACTACCGTTAAGCTGTGCTAAAGTATGAGCTACAGAGTGAGAAAATGTGTCCATCACGAAAACATGCCTATATAATTATGACCCCCTTAAACCCCACTTTTATACAGTAAAACTGGGGTTGACAGGGGTATACATTTTCTTATTTCTGCTCAAAAATATAGATTGTGGGTACTCGTTAGAACCGCCTCGCCGAGGCGGTTCTAACGAGTATCCACAATCTATGTTTTGAGCAGAAACATAAAAAAATATCCGTTTTTTATTTGAAAATTTTCAGCTTTTGGAGGTGAAAATATCTATATATTTGAATAGGCGTGTTTTCGTAATGTTAGTTCTTGCGATGCTGAATAAATAAGGATTCCACGCCCACTTCTAATTGTCAGCTGATCAGACTACTTGATCCGGGTTGTTGATACAAATTTGCATACTTAATGATAAACAGTGCAGATCCAGATCAGTTGGCTTCTGTTGGCTTCTTCAGAAGCCAGTTGATCTGGATCTACACTGTTTGCAAAGGCATGGCATATCCGGGTTCAGCAGGACTAGGGTTAAAACGTGCGCTTAGCAAACACTGAAACATCGCGCAACTGCATGGCATTTCGAAAACACGCCTATTCAAATATATAGAAAATTTCACCTCCAAAAACTGAAAATTTTCAGATAAAAAATTGTTATATTTTTCTTGTTTCTGTTCAAAACATAGATTGTGGGTACACGTTAGAACCGCCTCGTCGAGGCGGTTTTAACGAGTAACCACAATCTCTGTTTTGAACAGAAATATTAAAATGAATGTTTACCTCTGTAAACCCCAGTTTTACTATACAAAAGTGGGGTTTAAGGGGGTCAAAATTATATAGACATGTTTTCGTGATGGTATGATCAGAGTTTTCTCTGTCGGCCTAAAGGTATCTTGAATCCTTACTTGTCCACAGGGCATCCAACGAAAATATAAAAGACGTTACCTAAAAGAGACCACAACGATGAAGCACGGCCTTCCCGAAGCACCGGGAGAAAAAAAAGAAGAACAAACAATGACAAGATACAAAAAAAAAAAAAACCGCAATAGATGAACTGTCGTGGAACGGTCAGCTGACACAACTAGTGTATATATATATATATATATATATATATATATATATATATATATATATATATATATATATATAAATATATATATATATATATATATATATGTGCGTGCGTGCGTGCGTGCGTGTGTGTGTGGAGCGGGGTTGCTTACATAGTTTCACTCGATCCGAACCACGCCCTAACAAAACAAATTAAACTACAAAAAGAAAGCTGATAAAACCGTTCATGTCGTAAGGTACATTTTCTTATGATGCAGCAAAATTATCAAGAAAATAACATCTTTGACTGATTCAACTATTTCGACACCAAACGCGATGAGTAACTTTAGGAAATAGTATACATACATACGTGCTTGAAGACTTCAGTCTGATTATGATCTGCCTTGTATTCACTCGGTCTGACATTTCAAAATATTAAACTATTTATTCCTACAAACTAGCTTTGTAAAATCTGAAACTGAAAAGTGGTACCAATTCAATTAACGTGCATTTTCATATCTTAAAGATCACCCCTATATCGGTTTAGCATGCAATGTTTCATTTATACCTCACGAGTGACCCTCATAAAATGGTATCAATGAAAAAGTTGACGTGTATTCATTATGGGCCACTGATAATCTATCATATTTGTTGTTTAATAGGTTACATGTCAAAATTACTGCACATATGAAGACATTAGTTTACATTAACATAACACGATTAACCATGACATATAATCGAGAAATGTGTTGCAAGTGAAGCATTTAAAATTTTGTAAAGATTGTCAATGGATAGAACAGGTAAATTTGTTTTCTACTATTTATACTAATGCATGTATAACTGAGTTGGAGCAAGAGAAAATTGTAATAAAGCTTGTTTGTGAACAGCTAAGGCCCAGGTCAGCCTGCGTGAATGAACCATGGATTCTGTGTCATCTTTTCTCTCTTAGATATTCTGCAGTGTCAAATGACCCTGCAAATTATTATGTTAACACATCTAAGTAAAATATACACTTTTTATCCATAGGTCCAGATAATCCATTTATAATCAGAAAAAAAATAATGATATCTTTTTTTCTGATTTCTCCTCAGAAACATGTTTTGGGTGCTCCCAATTAGCGCCTCTGCGAAGCGCTGCTGTTGTACGCACAACATATTTTTGTGGAGGAATAAACTAGATACTCCTCTATCTAGAGCTATATTAGAAAAAAAAAGGTAAGAGAAAAGTCCAGGGAGTGCCACAATCACAAACCGCAGCCCTTCCCAGACCCTAAGAGGAAGAGGAAACGGACAAATCTAAACAAGCACAAATCGAACAAACGTACGAAAAGCACTATGATTAGCTCTCTCTTCCCCAAGCGAGGTAATCGCAATACTAAAAGGACTGAAAAACACAAGAACAAAATGACACATGGAAAGACATACAACAAACAGCCCTTCCATTTTCACCATATAACATGTGAAATTAGGAACATTTTGGTTATTAAGCGCATTGAGACATATTTATGCAGTAAGAATGGTTGCTTAAACATAGCAACAAATTAAAACCTGAACTTCCAAAATTCCGAAAATCGGCCTAATAATATATAGCCCTGCATATCCCTGCTTTTCACTATATTTTATGGGAAAATATAGACACACATTACATTAACTAGTAAACACAATTGAACAGGGATTGCCCTGATCTGCCCGCAGGTGGGCTGTCAGTTCCCTGTAGCAGAGCAGCGAAACTCGCGGATGACAGTCCGTTCATCGTCAACCGAAAAGTTGTCTTCTCAGGTTGTCTGGGCATATGCGAAATTAGCGATCTTAGCTCATCCACACATTTTCGTCTATGTCATTTAGAAGGTTTCCAGATAGCAAAGTGTCACAAAAATATAATTGTGACAGGAAACGTGGCTACAGGAACCATGCAAAAATGTATTATCAGGAGGGTATCCTTTCTAAAGTACAAATGTACTTATAAGAAACGTATATCATACATGAATCGCAACATGAGAAAATGTACCTTCTCAGATATACGCCCAACGAAGACTCAAATAAGCTTGCACAATTACAGTCTGATCAGAGCCTTCATTGTCCACAAGAAGATAATTTGCATACTTGGCTATCCAAAAAAAGTGCGTAAGCGAGGAATTTAACCAGTCTGCACGACTGAGCATCTGATCTGAATCTCCACTGGGTGCACTTGTCCGAAGGTACTTTTTTGACATTGAAACTCAAATAATTTCTCTCTATAATTAAACACATGGTCGTCACCGGTTGCTCTATTCAAAAGATTGGCATAGCATATATATGTATCTATACATATTCATTGTGTACTTTTACAGTGTAATTTTAAATGTGACCTAGATAATGGTCAAATTATGGCAGATGCCAATATTTTGACAGTATCATATTCGAATTGCTTACTTAAAATTTAACCTTTTGAATGTATAAATCAACAAATGAAAAGTCATAATGTTTACTTTTCACTCGTTATACTTTAAGAAAAAGAACGTTTTGAAACTTCATTAAAATTTTCGCTAAAACCGTAAAAAGTTAATTTCAATGCAATAAACAGCCAGCCAATAAAATGAAAACAAAACAAAACAAAACAAAAACTTGCATTTATTGTCTGCGGATGTTGCCAGGTAGTATAAAAAGGCTACGTGCCTGCCTATACTACTAAGGTTTAAGAGAATATAAGACAGACTGCTTACTAACAGAAAAAACAAAACCAAAAAACAAAAAAAAAACAAAAAAACAAACAAACATATATAATATAATTCAGAGGACTTGTTAAGGAGGAGTATTTGGTGATAAGTATGGGATATTTTTTCTTATTTCTCCATAAAAACATATATTGTAGGTGATCATTAGAAGCGCCTCACCCACAACATATGGTTTTATGGAGAAATGGAGAAAATTATACATGTACCATCATTATCACCAAATACTCCTCCTTAACAAGTCCTCTGATATATTTTTTGAATACCACATTTACCCTAAGCTATCGGACAGACATACCTGAGCAAATAGTGTAGAACCAGGTGAGACTCCACGCTCTGATCAGGGTCAACGCTGTTTGGCCCTCATCCAGCAGTTTTGGGAGCCCAGTCCGGTAGACAAATGCACTTGTTCAAAATTTAAGATAAGTACGACAAGGCTGTTTGCATATCTAAGGTTAATACAGTATAGTGTAAAAGTTAAACGAACTGCAGAGTGACAGTATCTACCTGCGTGCATGTATGCCAAACGAAGACTCAGATCAGCCTGTGCGTCCGCATAGTCTGATAAGTGTGTTCGCCGGGTGCACTATGGATAGCCAAAGGTCCAACATTTCTTCAAAAGGACGTTAAAGTCTTTGATCAGACTGCGAGAATACGCAAGCTGATCAGTCTACTGTGTGCGCATGTAGTAAGGTATATTTTCTCTTGTTGCAGCTGAAAATAGATTTGAAACCAATTTAGCATTACGAAAACACGCCTATTCAAATATGCTGAAAATTTTACCACCAAAAAATGAAATTTTTCAGATAAAAAAAATCAGATATTTTTCATATTTCTGCTCAAAACATAGATTGTAGGTACTCATTAGAACCGCCTCGCCGAGGCGGCTCTAACGAGTACCACAATCTATGTTTTGAGCAGAAATAAAATTATTGTATACCCCTGTAACCCCAGTTTTACTATACAATAGTGGGGTTTAAGGGGGTCAAAATTATATAGGCGCGTTCTCGTGATGGCCCTGATTTTTAAAGAATAATTAAACTATGTCATTTAATCATACATTTATTATAATTAAAGCCGGACATAAATAAAGAAATTGTTTGTTGACTGCCAGTGTCATAACAAATGATTAAATTAAAATAAGGAAAAAGAAATAACAACATTAGGGAACAGCAAAATTTAGACATCTAGCTAAAAACAGTAATGAAGTTTTCATGACAACTGTCTTCTCATGTTTTCAAAACTGTAACCTAAAAACCGGGTGACCCACTGGCTTAGTGACCATAATGTTTTGTACTTCAACTTTCTTTTCTTGTTCTGATCTCTCGCTGGTTTGCATACTATTTTAACGATATTAAATGTCAGCATTGCTACAACACTTAGTAATTTTAGTATCAAATCAGCTGGTAATCACAAATCTAGTTTTTCCGTGGAAGAATTATTAACCTTCTTCCTTAGTGTTGGTTTCACTTTTGATGGTAATTTTAAACAGTGTAATCACACAAAAGACTATGATCGGTAACGGTGAAAATGTACTTTACGACCATATGCTCCTAGCTAAGCTCAGCCTGCGCAAGCTGCCCAGTCTTCGCTGGCGTTTTGTGGAAAGCTAAAATGTCCAATTTGTTGTTTGTTTTTTTTTTTGTTTTTTTTTTTTTTCAGGCGGAAGCGATGACTGATCAGATTACAAGGACGCGCAAGTTGATCATAGCCTTTGCTGATCGTACATGTAGTTAGGTACATTTTCTCTCGTTGCGACATATGATCTGCTTTCAGAGAAAAAAAAGATGGTTTCGGGGCATCTATGAACAGAGAAAGCACTGTTAGTCTGCGTAGCCTACAGTCTAATAGGAGTCTTCACGGATTAATATCGTCGCTTTAAACGTATAAGACTAAAAGATATTTAAAAAAAAAAAAAAAAAAAAAAAAAAAAAAAAAGAGACACTCGTCTGTTTATTTTGAGCTCGCTTTTTGTAGAAACCATAAAGACACCATTTTCTTCGCAAACGCACCTTTCAGTTCATATCTAGCCTTACATATACTCGACCAACTCAAGTTAAATATAAGTGCAGATGCATAGAAAGCTCATTTCGTAGGAAGTTAAGGAACGTTAAACTGAAGAAACAAATTCTGATATTGTTCAGGCAAGTAAGAGAGAAAAAGAAGAAAAAGTTATATCAAAGTTACATGAACCATTTGTGAATTTAAGGCAATTGCTGCAAGAGAATGTAAAGACAATACTTATTCATTTTAATACCATATTCGCAACTTGGAGAAATATTCCCAGCTAGAATTGTACTGGCATCTATATTGAACCGTTACCGGCCCGACAGGATAGGATACGCTCCAATGTAGGTTTAAGAAGAATGCTGGCTGGATTCTGTACTGTATACAGTTATATCGTTTCTGATCAATTAACTATTGAATGTACATTTCAGGATAGTGGATGTATTCTATTGTTAGCAGATAGGTAGCTAAACTAACTGCAGTATATTTTCGGTTTGTGCGGTTGAATTATGACAGTGTCCACAGTGTCTATAAGATTTCCTTCTCTGATATGTATTGTGGCTCTTGTTATTGTTACGTTGCTTATCATCATTACAGACAATGTATCATTTAGTCATATTCAAATAAACGATTTTAAAGTTATCGAGCTAAGCCGACCGCTTCTAAGACTGGAACTCACGGAAAACAAAACAAATACTGTAACGGACAGACATATATCCAAATGCGCATGTGCGAAATCTGAAGAAGTAAGTGCACGTATCGAAGAGAACCGAACCACTGACACTAGTTCAGCTGCAATATCGTTTGCAGAAGGAAATGATATTGACTTGAATATTTCAGAAGTGCTGTCAAAACAAGTAAATCTGCCGTCAAAAAGACAACACTTCCTAATTAGCATTAGAACCAGTAAAAGTTCGATCGACTTTCACAGCAGCATCCCTAAACTGACATTAGATGATAAAACTAATAGCAGAGGTAATCCACTTCATACTAGAGGAATCATTCAAAGGACATCTCTGACTACAAATGCGGGCAAACCAGCCTCAGAAGTCATACAGACAATACATGGATCTAATATTCCAATAAACTCAAATAAGGAACGCAAATGTAAAGATTGTGCCGAAAGAACCTGCTTTCAGAATTTACCAGCGTGTATTATCATTGGCATTCAAAAATGTGGCACGAAGGCATTAGCAGAGTTTCTCAGCATTCACCCGAACATTTCAGTTGATTCCAGACAAACATATTTCTTCTCACAATACTATCATCGAGGTCTAGAGTGGTACCAGAAGCAGATGCCATGCAGTAGCAAATACAAATTAACTTTAGAGAGGACACCACAGTACTTCTATTTTAAGGACGTACCAAAACGAATATATGATATGAATAAATTTGTAAAATTGATTTTAATTGTTCGAGACCCAGTGACAAGAGCTGTTTCTAATTTTGCTATGGCTAAAGACCGGAACAGAGCGGAAGACACTGAAACATTTAAAGATTGTGTTCTAATGAACAACGGAAGTAGAGGTCAGGTTAATTCGTCATGCAAGTACATCAAGAAGTCTAACTATCAAAGATTCATGAAACATTGGCTAGAAATATTCCCTATAAATCAGATACATGTAACAAATGGAGATCAGCTTATAACAGATCCGGTGACTGATATTGTCAAAATTGAGAAATTTCTAGGCATTCCGCATTTTATTCATTCAGACAGTTTTGTTCTTAACAAGGAAACTGGATTTAAGTGCATACGAAAAGGTGAAAGCGATACAGACATGAATTGCTTGTCGAGAAAGAAAGGCAGAAAACATCCCGTCGTCAAAGACAGAGTGATTTCAAAACTTAAACAGTATTTCAAACCGCTGAACCAGATGTTCTTTGAAATGGTGGGTCAGAGATTTGACTGGTAGAGTCACGGTGCATTCAAAATCAGTACCTAATATCAGTACGGGAACATCTCCCTTCCAGTTAATAACTATCTACCATGTTTGAATACGTATTCAGATAGAAAGGCCTGAAAAAACAGTGTAGACCCAGATCAGACACCACATTCTACTTAAGTAAATAGTCTAGACCCAGCTAGCATTCTTTATAACTCTATAGCTACCCTGACGGGCCGATAACGGCCCGCTATAGATTTACAAAGAATGCTTATTGGGGACACAGATCAGACGCGGCAGAACGTGGCGTCTGATCAGGGTCTGTACTGTTTGCCACTTACCCAACAAACTTTAGCTCCATAAAAAGGCAGTGAAATGAACTTGTTCAAATTAAGTATATATAAGTATTGTAAGAAGCTGAGGTGTTCAAATATTTAGTGTAAATGGTGTATCTAATACTGGAAGATTTCTGTGTATATCTGTCCATTACTATTCCAAATCAGACCAGGACCAAAATCATTCAGATGCCTATTACGTGTATCAGTGACGTAACCTGAACGGAATTATTGTTACCCACACCCAGGAAATATCTTCTAAACATTCTTCCCAGTATAATTTCAAAAATAGGGGCTACCTTTAAAGGAAATAATTTGCTCTCTCAGGGGTATACATTATTTTTCTTATTTCTGCTCAAAAACATAGATTGTGGGTACTCGTTAGAACCGCCTCGCCGAGGCGGTTCTAACGAGTACCCACAATCTATGTTTTGAGCAGAAATATGAAAATATCAGAGTTTTTTTATCTGAAAATTTTCAGTTTTTTGGAGGTGAAATTTTCTATATATTTGAATAGGCGAGTTTTCGTAATGCACCCGCCATTTCTTGGATTTTGCTATATAAAGTAAAGGATATTGGCGTACGTTTTGCAAGAACAAGCTCCTATACTCTGTTGTACCAGCAGTGAAAAAAAAATGTATGCAGTGCTTTAGAAAAGGATGATTATGGCATATTGCAACAGCGAAAGTCTAGATCAACCTGCGCATGCGCACTGTTTGATTATTCTCTTTGCCGCTATATAAAATTCATTGAGAGTGTAAGCGGAAAAAGTAATCCCTTATCAGTTTGCGAATGCACAGGTAGAACTGAGCCTTCATTGTCCATGTATGGCATAAGGGTTCTTCTCATGCATTGCATTATATAATCCCTGTGAAAAAAAAAAAAAAAAAAAAGGATGTCTGGAAGCGTATGCGCACGCGCGGAGTCAGATGATCATGCGCAGTCGCACTCCATCGCTTTCACTGAGGATACACTTTTGTGGCTTTATGCTTGCTTTTCTGCATACAATTTCCCTCCTGAATAGGGGTCTAGTCCCTTCGGGGTAATTATTTTCCCTTTAATGTAGCCTCCTTTTCAGAAGAGATGAAGAATGATTTTAACGGAAAATGTAGACATGCAAATTTACTATCCAATGAATCTACAAACGAACAGTTAACGCGCAGGTAGGCCAAGTTGTTCAAAACTTAACGAAGTTGTTAGCTAACGTGACGTTAGAATTTCTATCTTGAAATATGGCACGTACATTGATATTTCCTTTGCTAAAAATGTGAGTAGCCTTTGCACTGCAAAAGCTACTCACATTTTTTGCAGCAAAAATATCAATGTATTTGTAAACGTCTCAGCTACAACAGTTAACACGTTTGCCATTTACGAGCTCGTTAATCTACAGAAGCTTTGAACAACTGGGCCCTGGTCTGATTGTACTCGGACACCTTTGCTGTCCGCATATGCCCCGAAGATGTCCGAAGCCTGTGTGACATAGGGCAATGCCGATGTATTTTGCAGAACATTTGTTTTGAATGCCATGCATACATCATGAAAACACGCCTATATAAGTTTGACCCCCTTAAACCCCACTTTTATAGTAGTAAAACTAGGGTTTACAGGGATATACATTATTTTTCTTATATTGCTAGAAAAACATAGAGTGTGGGTACTCGTTAGAACCGCCCCGCCGAGGCGGTTCTAACGAGTACCCACAATCTATGTTTTGATCAGAAATATGAAAAATATCAGAATTTTTTATCTGAAATTTTTCCTGTTTTTGGTTGTAAAATTTTCAATATATTTGAATAGGCGTGTTTTCGTAATGACAGTCATAAAGTTTGCTGGGCAATTTACCGTGTTTACCCTTAGTATTGGGATACCTTATCTACTTACCATACTTTTCCTAAAATTTGAAATAGTCCATTTTGCTATCTCTCGATAGTCTAAAATGTTGCGTTTTGTGGCGTCTGATCTGGGTCTACACTGTTTGCAAAGGCCTACATGTCCTAATACTTAGGGTTATTATGGTAGTTAATGCGATTATAAAAGTCATTTCAGTCGAAATGAAATGTATAATATTATTTACACAAAACTATGGTGGCATATTTCTGCCACGAGATAGCTAGGTAGCTATCACGATACTTTCAATAATTATCTTGATATTTCGAAGTTTTCTGAAAAGATTATCTTAATAGTTTAAAGTTTCCTGGAAATATTATCGCGAAAGTTTACAGTATTGTCGCGATATTTTTTGCGTTAGTGCCCAGAGCTGCCATTTATTTTCTGTTATCTATAGATAGAACCGAAATCGGAATAACTTTGTTTATCCTGTTGAAATTCACCGAGGGTATTTACCAGCGACTTTTAAGGTAAGAGTTGTACTAGGTAATCGCCCATCGGTGCGTAGAAATCCCAGAATGTCATATCCGCTTGTGTTCTATTTATAGCTACCTCGCTACCATGAAAAAAATTATCACGATAATTTTATCTAGATACTAATGTCAGTTCCGAGCAGTATCACGAAATTTTGCGTTAAAATATTTTCTGGAAATTAAACAACATATCTAGATAATTCAAGTTATTGCGATAATGTTTTCAGGAAAACTTTTTATTTTCTGGAAAATTAAGAATATTATCGCGATAGCTATCTAGCTACCTCGTGGCAGAAATATGCCATCATACAAAAGTTTTTTATAGCCCCGCTTTGAAAACGTTGTGCTATACTGGATTTGCCTTTTCCTTCCGTCATTCTTTCCGTCCGTCATTCCTTCCTTCCGCCCAGTTACCAGATACATTTTCATCACAATTTTTCTCAAGAAATATAAGTGTTGCAAAGTTGAAACTTGGTACACACATACCCAATGGGTTGATGTTTCGTGTATACCGGAATCAGGGGCAAGGGCCCATAACTCTTGGAGTTACATCCCTTGATTGGTTTTACAATTTGAATTTTCGTTACAGATTTCCTAGGAACTATGAAAGCTGTAACGTTGACTCTTGGTACACCAATGAACAATGGGCTCTTGGAGTTACATCCCCTCATAGGTTTTACAATTTGCCGTTAATGAAAATGTTTTGTCACACTTTTATCAAGAACTTGAAGGGTTACAAAGTTGAAACCTAGTACACACATGGTCAGTGGGTTGATGCATCACGAAAACATGTCTATATAATTTTGACCCCCTAAAACCCCACTTTTTGAGCGGAAATATGAAAATATTAGATTTTTTTTCTATGAAAATTTTCAGTTTTTGGTGGTAAAATTTTCAGTGTAATTGAATAAGCATGTTTTCATAATGATATTGTTTATAGCGTAATCAGGGCCGAGGGCACATAACTTTTGGAGTAAAATCCCGCAATAGGTTTTACAATTTGCCATAAATGAAATATTGATAGGCTTTTTATTAAGCAGCAATGAAAATGTTTCATTATAGATTTGTCAGGATTTATGAAAGCTGTAACGTTCAAACTTGGTACACACGCCAAGGGTCTATAACTTTTGATAGGTTTTACAATTTGCCATTAATGAAAAAATTCGTCACTATTTTCTCAAGACCTGTAAGGGTTACAAAGTTGAAACCTGGTACATACATGGATCAGTTGGTTGATGTATTGTGTATACCAGTATCAGGGCCAAAAGCCCATAACTCTTGGAGTTAAATACCGTGATAGGTTTTACAATTTGTCATAAATGAAAATTTTTCATTACAGATTTCTCAGGAACTATGAAAGCTATAAACTGAAACTTGGTACACACATGGGTAGTGGGCTATTGTATCGTGTGTAGAAAGTTGGGCCAAGGGCCTATAACTCTTGGCGTTACGTCCCTTGATAGGATTTACAATTTTCCATAAATGAAAATTTTTTCACACTTTCCTCAAGAATTGTAAGGGTAACAAAGTTGAAACCTGGTACACACATGGTAAGTGGGATGCTGTATCGTGTATACCAGAAACAAGGTCGAGAGTCCATAACTCATGGAGATAAATTATTTGATAGGTTCTACGTCTGGTAAGCATGAATTCAAAATATTTCAACACTATGGGTATTTCGCCTTTGATAGCGCTGCAGTGGGGCTACAGTCAGAACCTCTGACAGCTCTAATTTCTGTCATTTTAAAAGTCAACTTTTATGGTTTCCTGTTTGCTTTCCTACTACAGTCGAACCTCAATGGCTCGAACATCTTTAGGACCATGGAAATTCGTTCGAGACATGGGTAGTTCGAGCCACTCAGGGTTAATCATGGCACCAGTCCAGGAAGCAAATAGCGATAACTTAGGGAAATCTTTTCGATTTTCTACACAGTGATTGTATATTGAGTGTACTCATAGAATCGCCTTGATGAGGTGATTCTAATGAGTACACACAACATACAATTTCAGGATAAAATAAGAAAATTTCCTTAAATATTTGTTTTCTTGAGCTATCAGAAGAATTTCGTAGAGACTCAAAAACGAGTTCGAATTAGCCATGGTAAACGAGCTATCGGTGTTCAAGCCATCGAGGTTCGACTGTATAAAGGAGTAAGCCCTTTTTCAGAACGGAAGAAAAACTATTTTGCCAGGATTGCCGCACTTGAACGTGCATATTTTCCCTTTAACCAAAGTTGGTTCTTCGAATAGGACTTTCAAGCCAAACAACATTTTACTCACAGGGTACATGTAAAATGACCTAAAAGTGCATTTGAAGATACTTAAACCAGCTGTCATCTTTATCTTCAAGACTAGTTTTGTGACCGACTTTTCTCACTCAGGAAATACCCCGTTATCTTTTCGTTTCAAATTGGACGTCTTCTCGGTAGGATACAAACAAAGGATTTTATTTATACAAAGATACTAATCTGCTCATTCTTAATGTCAGTCCAGTATAAACATTACGAAAACACGCCTATTCAAATATATAGAAAATTTCATCTCCAAAAACTGAAAATTTTCTGCTAAAAAACTCTGATATTTTTCATATTTCTGCTCAAAACATAGATTGTGGGTACTCGTTAGAACCGCCTCGCCGAGGCGGTTCTAACGGGTACCCACAATCTATGTTTTTGAGCAAAAAGAAAAATAGTGTATACCCCTGTAAACCCCAGTTTTACTATATAAAAGTGGGGTTTAAGGGGGTCAAAATTATATAGGCATGTTTTCGTGATGGATATTTTGAAATGGGTAAACAAACGCAGGGTTTCTGACAAATTTTTCAAATCACCAGACTGATCTTGACCCCCGCTTTCCTTGCCCATGAGCAATATCTTAGCAGAGCTCGACAATATCGATGTACATATCTAATTTAGCCAAAATCCATTGAGATTTATTCAAGTTATTTCCTGAAAGAAAATACGGATTATTGCGGGCATATAACTCTGTCAAACATCGGGCATTTGTCCATTAGCAATCGTAAAGCAGATCTCCACAATATCAGTGCAATGCACATACAAAGTTTGGTAAAAATCACTGATATTCACTAAAGTAATCATCCATAAATGAAAATACGGACAAGTCGCGGGCAGATAACTGTGTCAAAAAAAAAATGACGAAATTTGCCCATCAGCAATTCCAAACCTGGGCCCAGTTGTTCAAAGCGTCGTTAGCTTAACGAGCTCGTTAAGGATCATTTCGTTTACTGTTTTAGCAGATTCACTGCACAATATTCTGATATTTTTTGCTGAAAAAATGTGAGTAGCTTTTGCACTGCAAAAGCTACTCACATTTTTTCAGCAAAAAAATTCAGAATATTTGCGTATCACTCGATGTAATTTTTAACGAATCGTTAACTAACGACGTCGTTAGCTTTGAACAACTGGGCCCAGATCTTCACAATATCAATGCAGACACCGAGTTTGGTGAAACTTCATTGATATTTATTAAAGTTATCATCCGGAAATGAACATTTGGACATATCGCGGGCAGATAACTCTGTCAAAAATTGACGAAATTTGCCATTAACAATCCCAAACCACATCTCTACAATATCAATGCACACACCAAGTTTGGTGATAAACCATTTACATTTACTCGTTTTCATCCGGAAACGAAATTACGGACGGACGGATGTACGAAAGACAGACGGACGGGCACACAGACAGCCAACGTGATACCAAAAAAAAAAACCAACAAAAAAAAAAAACCCGCCACTGTCGTGTGGCGGGGTATAAAAAACGTTTAAATAGCTATTTACAGTCATATTTATTATAAAAGTGTTCTCGAAGAAGAAACACTAGAAGAAATGTAACGTCATTTTGCACCTCAATTCGATTGTATAGCATCTGTCTTGATATTGGTCACAAGAACCAAAACTCAAGCTTTCTTACTTGTAACATTTATTCATGTATTCCCTGTTTTCTTTTTTCTTTTTTTTTTTCCCGCTTTTTTTTTCTTTGGTCGAGCCGACCAGTATACCTAATCACATTTCAGGACAGGCCGTCCTCTAAGCGGTCAACCAGTACTTTTGCACATTTTTCGGCGGAAACTATTCTGTTTTGCTACATGTATATATAACTGAATGTTATCATTATACAATCCGCTCCATATGTAAATCAAACCTATGACAGGTGACCTGCGTAGAACCAGATTAGCCTGTCCATCCACTCAGTCCGATTTGGGTATATGCTATTTGTTAATACAGAATGTTTTAGGTCCACACACGATAATAGTGGTCAGTGTATACTTTCATCAGGCTACGCGGATGCATATGCTGATCTGAGTCGACGCTGGTCGCATACCTCGTCAAGTTGATTTTAACCTTCTCCTGCTGAACCTGGATATGCCATGCCGTTGCAAACAGTGTAGATCCAGATCAGTTGGCTTCTGAAGAAGAAGCCAACTGATCTGGATCTGAACTGTTTATCATTAAGTTTTGAATTTGTATGACCAACTTGGATCAAGTATTCTGATTGGCTGAAAATTAGAAATGGACATGACATCTTAATCTATTCGGCATGAAAAGCATTAATTTAGGGGATTTCATATATTAAGGGATAGTCACAAGAAAACCAAAAATATCTTTTTGCAGTTTGGTGCTTTGGTGCGACATAAAATAGAGAGAGAGAGAGAGAGAGAGAGAGAGAGAGAGAGAGAGAGAGAGAGAGAGAGAGAGATCCCGTTTACGTATTTTTATCGCTTCGGCGATTTCCTCCTCTGTTAGTAAAATTAAATACAGAGAGAGAGAGAGAGAGAGAGAGAGAGAGAGAGAGAGAGAGAGAGAGAGAGAGAGAGAGAGAGATGTTTTCCTTTTTTTCGTGCATGGAACGATCTCCCCGCCGAAGTCAAGGATGCGCGATCAGTGCCTGCATTCAAATCACGATTAAACAAGGGTCTAAACAAACCTCCTTCGTATTATAACACTGGTACACGCATAGGCCAAATTCTCCAAGCACGTCTGAGACTGGGATGTAGCTCCTTAAACGCCGACCTCTATGGTAAAGATATCGTTCCAAGTCCCACTTGTGCGTGCGTAGGATTTGAAAGTGCATATCACTTTTTCTTTGTATGTCCTAGGCTCGCTCATTTTCGAAGAAGATATTTCTCGGATTCTCTTTTAGATTATACGGTTAAAGAGTTTCTCTATGGTAGCCAAAATCTAACCTTTCAGGAAAACGAAGAGATATTTCTTAAAGTGCAAGAGTATATAAAGAAATCCAGAAGATTTTTTGTAGTCCCTATAAATGACTATGTTTGAAGAACTGGGAATCAGCCAAAATATGTTCATGTTGCCGCTAGAAATTTTTACAGCTGTAGCATTTGAACTAAACAATATGCTTTGTGTTTCATAACTAATATCAAATCTACCTGTGTATACATGTATTTCTTTCTTTCTGCTCTTTTTCATATTCATTAAATGTGTTACACTGCCTTCCATTCATTGATGATCCAACATATGCTGTTTGTTCCCAGGAGATGACTCAAATAAGCACTTGTGCTTACCGTCAAATCCTGTGACATACATATGTTTAATGCATGTATTGTATATGTCTACTGTAAAGTCAAATAAATACATTTTAAACCAACAAATATCTAAGTCATGTTCTATGAGGGAATAAGAACAAAACGACCTTTCTTACATAACAATCAGCTCATTAAGTATTCTGTACAATAGCAAAATCACCTTAATGACAACGTTTTAAAGAACAAATGCTGTCGTAACGAGAGTTCACTGTATGCAGGTTATTGCAACTAAGACCGTTGCGTTATGTCATTGTTTGTTCGGCATGTCTTTAATGCCTCTGGAAGGCTTCGCGATTGTGGCCTTTCGTGAAATATTTCATTGACCGGCGCGGGAATCGCGCCGGTTTCTTAATATAGCTTTGGATTTTTACATATGGGAGCGTGTTCGATTAGCCCACTAAGGACTTTTATATATTTGCCGGGACGTCGGTTTGTGACGATCCCGGCAAATACAAAAAAAAAATTTTAACACAAACTGTGTTATAAGCAGATTAATGTCTATTTTATTCTAATTTCTATCAAGAAATTTCATAAAGCTTAATAAAAGCAAACATTAACTCCTTCGGTGCCAAAAAAATCTTTTTTAACAAACTATCGCTTGAAAAGACGTTTATACGTAAAGTTTAAAGACTGAATGTCAAACAGCGTAGATCCAGATGAGACGGTTCATATGAGCCGTCTCATCTGGGTCTATGCTGTTTGCAAAAACCTATTATTATCGTCTGTGGCAGTGAAAGTTAAAGAATTACATTGTTGTTCGATTTTACCTGTTACATTGAAAATTTAATAAACTTTAGTATACCCTTGTCCCATATCTCTATGTAAACATGAACAAAATTTGCGCTGGTACTTAGAAGTTTACTGTTATATATCCGTCTTGTTTCTAGATGAACCAGCGCACGACAAAAGCTACGATAACACCAGTGTGACCTGCAAGAACGCAGATCAGCCTGTATATCCACTAAATGTGTCAAGGATTTTCATTTATTCCTCTGTTGGTAGCGTGGAGGCTGTTGAAGGCACATGCGATCAGCGAAGACTCAGATCAGACTGCGCGGAAGCGCAGGCGGAAGCGCAGGCTGATCTGAGTCTTTGCTGATCGCACATCTTATGGTAGGTTTTGTCATTCGCTGGTTCAATTTTATTCAAATGTTAAAAATTTCGTTTTCCAGCGACATTCCGGTCGGGTGACTGATAAATGTATAATGTACGTTTTGGAGAATAGTATAATTATGCTGTGCTTTTCTCATTTATGATGAATACAGCGTGGGGTAGTCTGGTGTGGTGAAGGTGTCTTGTATCTTACGTCACCGGGACGTCCAACAGATATTGGCTTACAGTTGGGCAAGGCCTGCTATTCTTGTAGCAGGTAAGGGTATTGGGGGAATTTTTTATTTCTTCTGTTTCTTCATTTTCATTCCTGTTCTTCTTTCTTACTTGTTCTTCTTTCTTACTTGTCCCTCTCTTTCATTCCTCTACTATCTCTTCTATCTCTTTTCTCCCTCTCTCTGGGAGACGACACAAAATGACCCACAAGGAATAACGTGTCGTTAAACCCCAACACAATCAATCAATGAATACAGCACCCGGTGCTTCTCAAACCGTTCTAGGAAAATCATTGTGGTTCCCTCGCAATTTGTCAAGCGTCCAACATGTACTTATAAGAAAACATGGATCGGATATGGTGGGCTGCAAGTGGCAATGGCAATAATAATTTAAATCAAATAAGGTACACTGTTTAATCATCTATTCCTTTTATTTCTCTCTGTCATACATACGTGTATGTTGTAACTCAGTAAAATATCATTCATGTACAATTTATATATCAGTTTTAACGTCCTATCACAAGACAAGCATATCACACAGGGTGAAACAACACGACAATAATGTCCACAATTTATGTTTAGAAATGTGCCTTGCTTTATTTAATTCTTCACCACATGCAAAGGCCCATTAAATCAAAACTTCGTCAGCTTAACGTAGTTGTCCCAGCTAGCATTCTTTATAAATCTATAGCAGGTCGTTATCGGCCCGTCAGCTACCCTGACGGGCCGATAACGGCCCGCTATAGATTTATGTAGAATGCTTACTGGGGTTATACTAAATGGTGCTAAATTACTGATTCTGTAAGCTAGAAAAGAAGACTTTGATCAGGTTGTGCGAATACAGTATGACCTGAGTCTTCGTTGCCGGTGTATAATACAAGGGCCCATTTTTCATTCAGAACCATACATTTGCCCTAAGTATGCGGAAACCGAACTCTTTAACATTCACACGACTATGTGGCTGTATATCTTTCCGAGCAAGGTTTGAAGTTTTTTTGTTTTTTTTTGTTTTTTTTTTGCAAGAATCGCTACCTTGGGTTTCTGGCTTTTCGCCGTACATCATCATAGTGCAGGTTATATTTTATTTCCTTTGGGATCATTGAGCCCATCCTGGTTATTTTGAATCAAATACCGCTTAAGCCGGCGCTATGGGCGTATGCAGCCTCGCAAGCTACAGTGTTGCATATGAAGAGACTCAGTTAAACCGAGTCTCCGATTTTCGTGATTTTGTGTGTTCTTTGTTTCCAAAGGCAATCCTTTTTGACTTTTATCATAATATTGACCGATTTTTCACACGGACAGCACCAATTACAGTCGACTCTCGTTATCTCGAATTCCAAGGGACTCACTGAAACACTTCGAGATTTCCGTATCTCGACATGTCAGAGTTGAGAGAGTGAGGAAAAAAATAATTGAACAACCGCATTTAATAAATGAATATGTAATTTGACTCCTGAAGTTAGAAATAATGTATAAAATAACGTGGAAAAGAGGAGAAATTGCTCCTTAGGAGCAATTTCTCCTCTTTTCCACATTATTTTGTTACCCGTTGTCATAGTTTCATGTTTCGAGATAAGCGGTAATTCGAAATAAGCGAGTTCGAGATAACGAGATTCGACTGTATGATCTTCCAATGTAGGAGAAAAGCCCATTCTAGCTCTTCCCTGTCCGCATATGCCTGAAACATATTCCGCATGCCGTACATGCCTCAAACACATTTTGCATGCCGCACATGCCTCAAACACATTTTGCACGGCATGGCATATTTACGAGTATCACTGAAAATATGTGACGACGTCTCATTATATGTATCTCACAGATACTAAAGTAAAACGATGACTTTAACACTGATGGATCGTTTAGCTTGGATGATTCGAACTGGTTTTTGAGTCCCTACAAAATTCTTCCGTTATCTCAAGAAAACAAATATTTTGGTTTGATCATGTAATTGTATGTTGTGTGTACTCATTTGAATCGCTACATTGAGGCGATTCTAATGAGTACACTCAACATACTATTTTTGAATAGATAATCTAAAAGACTTTCTAAATTATCACCAATTGCTTCCTGCCCTGGCGGCATGATTAACTCTCAGTGGCTCGAACTACCCATGTCTCGAAGAAATTTCCATGGTCCCAAAGATGTTCAAGCCATAGAGGTTCTACTGTATTTCCATTACGTTGCTCTACATATACGAAATGAGTTATGCGAGTGACGTTTTTAGTACACATAGATGCCCAAAAACGAATATAACGAGCTACAGTGTCAAAAAACGTATCTTCGATGATATGTATTCATCGAAGATTCAGATCGGCCTACGGATTTGCATAATCTGATCAGAATCTTCACTGAGGTCCTCCCAGGGGGTACCTGTTCCCTTGTTCCCCTGAAAAAAACCCGGCATTTTCCCTTGTTCCCCAAAATCAAAATCTTGATTTTCTAGGTTCCTTGTTCCCCGAAATTGCTTTGTTCCCCTGTTCCCTTCAGTTTTAGACTTTTGTTCCCTAGGTCCCCTGAAGTATATGGCCTTATTCCCCTGTTCCCCCAAACCCCTTGGAGGGCCTCTTCACTGGGCGCGTTTTGGATAGACAAGAATAAAAAGTTTCTTCATCTGGTCAACGAAGACTCTGATCAGATTTCGCAGGATGCGTAGGTTGATTTGAGTTTATTGGGCACACATGTTTAATGGTATGTTTTCTCAGGTTACGGATCAAATGTTGGTTATTACACCCTGTAAAATAGAGCTATGGAGCACATATGGCTGATAGAAGTATAGACTGCTCTACAGTTCGACAAATTTATTATAGTTAAAAGACTGGCTCGTTGTACGAGGTCATTTGAAGGTCTAATAGAAGTGTCAAACCGATTGAAAAATACGTTACTCGAATGTTTAGGATAAATTTGTTTATTGGTCGGAATGTATGAAGCAGTTTGTTTTACCTGCACTACATACATTTTAGCACACGTTTTAAATGGTCACACACTGCTAAAATTTACAAATCAGGGCCTTGTTGTTAAAAACTAACGATGTCAGTAGTTAACGTATTGTTAAATCTTTGATCATTAAATATGGCATATATGCTACTATTTTTGCTGAAACTTGACATGTGAGTAACTACTGCATTTGCCTACTTTTGTACAGTCAGTCCTCTTTATACCGACACTCGATACAACAACAAAATTCGTTATAATGATAATTTGACAGGCACGAAACATCGCTCAAGAGGTGACGGTTAATGTGAAATTATGCAAAAATGTTGCAAGAATGTTGTATTTAATGCTTCAAGAAGTATATGTTTTGGATATTTGCTAGACTCATCTCAGTAAGGCGATTCTAACTAATATCTAAAATCTAAAACACATGCTCTATGAGTAAGTAAGGATAAAAACAAACCTTTTCTTACATATCATTCTGCTGCTTTTTAGGATTTTTACAACAGCAAAATAATTTTAATGATACCATCTGTGGGAACAATTACTATCGTTGTAACGAGAGTCCACTGTGTGTTTAAAAGCGAGCAAAAGATGAGCGACACATTCCTTTCAAATCCCTGCACATGTATAAATTCAAGATAAAAAAACTGACCATTGTATCAATGTACTTCTTGTTAGGTCCATTAATCCATTACATATTAAGATATAGTTTAAGTGGAATGGATATATTTCAAGGGAGGCAACTCAGTCAAAATTGTTTCATTTTAGAGTAGACAACTTTTCAGGATACTGGTGTACATGAAAGCAAAGATGCTTACCATCACGAAAACATACCTATATAACTTTGACCCCTTTAAACCCCACTTTTATACAGTAAAACTGGGGTTTTCAGGTGTATATATTTTTTTTATTTCTGCTCCAAAACATAGATTGTGGGTACTCGTTAGAACCGCCTCGTCGAGGCGGTTCTAACGAGTACTAAATCTATGTTTTTGAGCAGAAATAAGAAAAAAATATCAGAATTTTTATCTGAAAACTTTCAGTTTATGGTGGTGAAATTTTCAATATATTTGAATAGGTGTGTTTTCGTAATGGTCTTCTCTCTAAAGACTGGTGGAAAATCTACGAGAGCTGCGTTCAGAAGTGCAAAGTGATCGCGAACGTTTTGTCATGGATTCCTCTACACAATGACGAGTGCCAACAGGAACAGGTTTCCAGGACAAACATTCGCGAGAGTCTTGCGTTCTGAACGCAGTAAAAGCAAAGCGGTTCGCGGATATTCGCGAATTTTTGCAAAGTTTCCGTTCAGTGTGACGGTTATCGGCGGACGGCAGAGAATATCCGCGAACTATACCTTGATTTTTTTAATGGTGACCTATGCGAATAAAATTTATGTATGCTTATATGTTACATAAAATATGGAAATATTTACTGTTTGATTTTATTTATTCGATCCTGTGTAAAATTATTAATTATTGATATAATTTATTTGGTCTAACATCCACCTCGCCAACGAGAATAACAATTATTACTCTCTAACTAGAGGTGATATAAGACAGGTGTACATATAACCGTTCAGCTCATCACGAAAACAGGCCTATATAATTTGACCCCCTTAAACCCACTTTTTATAGTAAAACTGGGTTGACAGGGGTATACATTAGTTTTCTTATTTTTGTTCAAAAACATAGATTGTGGGTACTCGTTAGAACCGCCTCGCCGAGGCGCCGAGGCGGTTCTAACGAGTACCACAATCTATGTTTTTGAGCAGAAATTTGAAAAATAATGTATACCCCTGTAAACCCCAGTTTTACTATAAAAAAAAATACGATATAGGCATGTTTTCGTGATGGAAGGCCGAAAAGACATCCCTAAATTATCCTCATTTGCCTCCAGATCTGGCGTTATGATTAACCCTCAGTGGCTCGAACTACCAATATCTAGAACAAAATTCACGCAAACATATTAAGTTTGACCGTACTTTGTAAACCTTTGTACTTTGTAAACCACTGTTCAGGCATGAAATATACATATTGGTGAAATTTGGTGCAAAAGAAATCAACTTACAATTATATTTGCAGTGGTATAATCTAGGCTTCAAACAATCTGTTGCATTTACTATTTTAACAGTGCATGTTTTCAATATTATTCTAATCATATACATTTACTATCAGTTATCGTATTAAACCCTAAGTATGTGAAAATACAGGCCGAATCAAATAGTATAGATGCAGATCTGACGCCACAGAACGTGGCATCAGATAACTGCACTATTTATCTCACGCAGATCTGACGCCACAGAACGTGGCATCAGATAACTGCACTATTTATCTCACATCCAACAGTTTTATAGACACATAAGGAAATAGTCAAATGTTCTCATGAAAGGACAAATATCCTAATATTTAGGGTAAATACAGTTTATTAATTTGGTCCCTGTAATTTGTGATAACATTCTATGGATGGGTGCTTCGAAGGAAAACAATGGAACTCAAAGTGAGAAAATGTATATTATGCAAAGAGTGCCAGGTAAAGACACCTATCAGACTACCAGTCTGAACAAAGTCTTCGCTGAGCCCTCTGTAGAAAGCCAAGTGCCCAAGGCTTCTCCAAACGAATAGAGAAGACTGATCAGACTGCTTATGTGCAGTTTGATCTGTGTCTTCGCTGAGCGCACATGTCAGCTGATACCTTTTCCGGTACTGAAACATGTATGTATGTCATCTGGAGGCGCAGCCTATACTTAATTCGCTGCAAGCGTTTGCTTGATGAATCCATGTTGGTATCATAAAAGCAATTTACCTCCTTATGTCTATAAATCTTCAAATAGAGCTACTTAAACCCATTTAAGCCTAGCGTCCCATAAAAGGGACATTGCAAAATAGTGTAGACCCAGATCAGACGCCGCAGAACGCGGCGTCTGATCAGAGTCTACACTGTTTGCATTAAGTTCAGAAATTTCTACAAACCATAAGAATAAAAATTAACCAGACACCCCTATACAGGAAATGGTCTTGTCCAAAGAGTTAAGGTAGAAGAGTCCACCTCGCATAAATGGGTTAAAGTCCGTCTAGTAAGCGTACGCGTACCGTATTTACACTACTGTCCTTTCGACATCTCTTGGAAAGACGTTTTTTGCTTGGCGTTTTATCTTAGATGAAAATCCTTTGTTCTGATTTACCATATCTTATCAGAAACCATTTGTCTTTTCTTTTTCTTTGGTTTGTTCTCAAATATTTACACTAAAATTTAGTTTATGGCCAGAAGTTGGTCTGACCTATGCAATTTCTATAGTAAAGTGAATTTTGGAATTTTTGTCTAAGAAAATATTTTTTACTTTCTTTTTGTTTGCTGAATTTGATTTATTGATGTTTCACAACAATATTGTGAAAAATTAAGAAAAAATGAACAAGTGAAACTAGTTGAAAATCTGGCTCCAATTTACGAACCCAACAGATTTCTGCATGATTTGGCTTCATGTTTACAATGGGAAAAGTGAAAATATTTTATTTTTTAAATATCAATGACTAGAATAAAACTTTTTGTACATAGGTAGTTATGACAAATGGTTTTGCATTAAATCATGACAAAGGTTTGCAAATTCACTTCTTCTGTGTACAGCCCCAAGCAAAATACGACTCTCTGAAAGATGTCGAAAGCACAGTAAGTATTTGGACAACTCAACTCTTTACCATACTTGTTCTAAAATTTTAACAAGTACAATTTACTACCCGATGTTGTGTCTTAAAATTGCTGGATGAGTGGCAAACAGTGTGGACCCTGATGAGACGCCGCGTTCTGCGGCGTCTCATCTGGGTCTACACTGTTTGCTTAGGCTTGTCTGTCCGAATACATACGGTAAATACGGCAGTTCACAGCATACCTAAATTTTAGTTTTTATAAATAATGTAAACTGTAAGCCAATATCTAAATTTTATTTTTTAATGCTGTGTTTAGCCAAGAATGTACTGCTAATGTGCTTTGCTTGTGTTAACATATGCCCGAATATAGCCTTTGTTATGACTCGACACCTGTTGTTTAGTTTTGTTAAGTAGGATGGATAAACCAGAGCAATTCTGCCCGCCTTTTTGCAAAGCGAGATAATGTTTCTAGACATTAAAGTGTCTTCCTACTAGCTTAACCCTTGTCATGCTGAATAAATTAAGATGCCACTCCCATTTCTATGTTTCAGCCAATCAGATTACTTGATCTAGATTGTTGATATAAATTCACATATTTAATGGTAAACAGTGCAGGTCCAGATCAGTTGGCTTCTTCAGAAGCCAACTGATCTGGATCTACACTGTTTGCAAAGGCAGGGTATATCCTGGTTCAGCATGACAAGGGTTAAGTCTTAAGTGGTAAACAAGCGAACTGCGCATGCTCAGGTAAAATGTTACAAAACACTGTTACCCGACTACCTTTCTTACAAGCAATTAGATAAGCTGCTCCACTGGTTTCTACGTCACGATCATAAAACCATTTGAGCCGTAACGAGAGAAAACGTACCACCTGATATGTGTGCAGTCTGATCAGTCTTCGTTGTCCGCATGAAGGAACTGGGCTATCCAAAAATGCGCTTAGTGAACATTCAGCCATGATCAGACTATGCGATTAATGATCTGGCCCCGAGGTTATAAAACTTTTTTCATGCTCAATTCATCTGAGCATGAAATTTTGCATGCTAATAAATCTCAAATTACTAGCAATGCCAAATGTTTTTCTTGCTAAACAGCTGAGCATGAAAATTTCTCTGCTAAGAATTATGAAAATGCCAACGATTGTTTGAAATTTTGCATGCTAATAATCTCAAATTACTAACAATGCCAATTTTTTTCTTGCTAAACAGCTGAGCATGAAACTTTCTCTGCTAATAAATATGAAAATGCCAACTATTGTTGGCATTTTCATATTTATTAGCAGAGAAATTTTCATGCTCAGCTGAGTTAAGCATGAAAAAAAGTTTTATTACCTCGGGGCCTGAATTCCCACTGTGCGTACAAGTTCGAACGACATTAAACTGACGTTGCGGTTCATTTAACGTCTTAAAGTGAACGTAGCAGAGTTTGTTTTCTTAGAAAATAACAACACGATGACATAACAAAATAAAGTAACAGATATAATTTAAAAATAATATGTGCTGTCCGATCATCATTAAGCAGTAGCGATCAACAGAATAACAAAGAAACGTTAACTAAGTTAATCTACAATATAAGACAAAACGTTTTCACATACTTCAAAATAATAAACGGTTGCGTTGGGAATGGGCCGGAATTTCATAATCGATCATTGGCTTTGTAAAATTAAAATAGTCGACTTATAGAAAATATATAAGCCAGAGCACGGTAAAATCTACAATAAGACTTGTTCGACCAGCGAAGTCTTAGATCAGCCTGCGCATCCTCACAGTCTTCTCAGAATCTTCACTGATCGCATGTGCCCTTTACAGCCTCCGGGCTATTGAAAGAGGGATAAACGAGAACCCTTGCCGTATTCAGGCTGACTTGAGTCTTTGCTGGTCCACATGTCTTAGTGTAGATTTTGTTGTGCGCTGGCTCATATGCATTCTTATTTTAACCCTCTTCCAGGTATTTATTCACAGAACCAGATAAGATATGTATCAATATAATATGTTCTTATTTTTCCATGAAATACAGTCGACTCTCGTTATCTCGAAGTCTAAGGGACTCTCTGAACAACTTTGAAATATCCGAAACTCGACATATCAGATTTGCGGAACTGAGGAAAACAATAAATCGAACAACCACATTTAACAAAATGAATATGTAATTTAATTCCTGAAGTTAGAGATACGAGTATATTGGAAATATTGTGCAAAAGAGGAGAAATTGCTCCTTAGGAGCAATTTCTCCTCTTGTCCAGACTATTTTGTTACCTGCTGTTAAATTTTCATGTTAAAACAGAGATTAGATTTTCACTTCGAGATAAGCGGTTATTCGAGATAAGCGAGGTCGAGATAAAAGGAGTCGACAGAATATGTTTTGGAGTTTCTAATGAGTACCGACAATCTATCTTTCATGAAGTTTTAAGGACTGTATCAGTATTTTTCATTGAAAAAATACTTTTCTGGAATAATGCTTAACCAGGCTATTTAATATATTAATTTCTAAGCTTTATTCACCACAAATCTTAAAATACCAAAGCAGATAGCTTAGTCTCTCATTGTTTCGCAACTTGCCTATCAAAAAAAAAATGAAATAGAAAGCGTTCCTAAAATAGACTTATTCGATTAGTCGACTATGAAAATTATTTCCAATTATCAGTCATAAAGGCAAAAAAAAATGACTGATTATGGATTACAATCGACCATCGGGACAACACTACTACACGGTGGTTTAACTATAATTATGATAAAATATTTAATAGTATGTGATATGTCAATTAAGAAAAAATGGATAACCTAAATTTGAAAATGAACCGGTGCACAAGATTTTCTACAACGTTGCACGTGCGCCCAGTGAAGATTCGCATTAGCCTGCCCATAAGCTGATCAGAGTCTTCGCTGTCCACCTGAAGGCACTGTAGATCAAAGTGCCCAGCTCATACTATGGGCGGTTGCGCGGATGTGAAGACTGATCTGATTCTTCACTAGGCGCACATGCAAGCTTGTAGGAAATGCCGTGCCCTGGCTCAAATTATATCTACAGAGAAGTCTTTTTGTATCATTTTCGTAGGTAATGCCACATTGCTACCGGTTTTCTTAGTGACGTCATCATTTGATTCCAGTGTGAAAGCTCTGTACCAGAAGTATTAGCACCAACTATTACGTGACCTAATGATGGTGTCCTGTTGTCGGGTAGCAGCTCGGCTACGGTTATTCTTAGCTGTACATTCTGAAATACAAAACACATACACCGTATTAATCCTTGGTTGTCTGACACACTGACCACATTTTGCCATTACGACCCTTAGTTGTAAATAAATCCATCTGTTAATGTATATGAAAGTGACAAACAGAATAGCCCTGATCAGACGCTGCAATTCGCTATTTGTCCAGGCTTGTCTGTCCGAATACTTAAGGTAAATATGGTACAACCTCTAGAAGGACTGAAATAATGTTGAAGCAAGATTATAGAAATAGACGAGTATAGTAATCCCATTCCGAGATTTTCGAAAATTTATGTGAGGCCTAATTGGCCGAAACTAGCTAGTGTGGCCCAGAAAATATTATACTTTAGTTATATTCAGTTTTATGAGCGTGTTCATTGCTTTCAAGGGTCATTTCTTTCAGAATCTAATTCTATTATCAACTATTCGTCAGACATCCTTTCTACTATTTTACCTGAAAATCCATGAAATGGAATGCATAACGACCACTATTTGATCAAAATTTCTTGTACATATTTATGACATTGGTTCAAGAGCTGACAAGTGTTCTGTATTCATCCAGTAATAATATAAACGTACACTTTCGTTACAACGACATCATTTGTTCCCAAAGATATTGCCATTGAAATGAATTTGCTTTTGTAAAGAATTCTTAAACATAGCAGAATGATCAAGAAAGGGTTTTTTTTTCCTTTTATTCTCATAGAACATGTGTTTTGAATAATTTGTTAGATTCGCCTCAGTGAGGACATTCTAACAAATATCCGAAACATATATTTCTTGAAGTATTAAATACAATACGAAATGTTCATTGCATCGATTCTCCTGTACTGTAAATTATCTAATTATTTTAACTTGCTCTACCTTCAAAATACTTTCTGTCAGCCTGGATAGTCAATCAACTTTTGGTAGCATTGTTCATACTATTGTATGGGAATACCTATCAGATACTGATAAACGGCAGATCTAAGGGCGTTTCTCGATTTGTATCTCTTTCCAGACAGATGACATTTTTTGTTTGGAAACAGAAAATAGTCGCAGGGGATGCAGGACCGGCGTAATCGGAGGGAGTGGAAGGACGGTAACCGTCTCTGACTCCAAAAACTCGGTCTCAATGCAGCCATTTGAGCGGGTGCATTATCATGTCCTGTTTTGGGGCAGCGACTTTTGTAGAAGTTCTTCAGTTTTCTTAGAACAACATTTTTATAGAGTTTTCTGTTACGTTGTATCGAGTGTCGGTATAAGGAGAATTGACTGTATAAACAAATTTGAAGGGAAAATATTCAGAACCATATGCAAAGAAAAAATACTTAACAACAAAGTTAATACAATTAAAAGTGTGCACATGACATTGAGCCTCCAGCGGCAGCAAGATAACGTCAATTGATCAGTATTTCCATCGGGTAGCAATATTATCTAAATATGAAAGAACATCAAGAGAAGACTTCAAAATATTTCGTGATCACCATAGGACGCTCTACTATAATTTACATTCGTTTGTGTTTATTGAGCCCTTTTCAGATTTGTTTTATCTATATGAGATTCACTGATGAAAAATAACGCGACATAAACTGGTCAGTCTTGCTCAGCTACTAGTACTCTCAGTTTTGTATATGTTCATTACTCTCAAGGGTCATTCTCTTTTGAATAAGATTAACACCAGTCAGAACTGTTCTTGAACTGTTTGCTGTAGTTTTACTCCTGTAGGATGTTTGGAAAATTATGACAATACAAGAATTCCGCGGAAGGCGTGATCGCACCTGCTGGCGCAAAAGTCATAGGAGCCACAATCAGAATGTGGTTATCAAATAAGTTTATTTCATTCTTAGCAGTGCTTACTTGGAAAACTGGGTTGAAAAAAATGTAGACAAAGTGCCTAGTGGGGCACATATATTCCAGGCCAGTCCCATTCCCTCTAATGGCTATATCTTCAGCACTGACTTTTCGTATCATACAGCCCAATGATAATGCAATGTTGACGTAAAATGTGTAAAAGTCACTGGAGCATGAAATATAGGTCAAGGTCACGGGTCAAGGTACCTGCTAATTCAGTACATCAAGGAGAAGCACAATGCAAGGTATGGTGGTTGTAGGCCTTATAGTTGAGGAGTTATCGAACATCAACGGAAAATGTGTCAAATATAGGTCAAGGTCACTGGGTCAAGGTACCTGCCAAGCCAGTGCAATGAGGTGAAGCACTATGCAAGGTTTAGTGGTTGTAGGTCTTATATTTGAGGAGATACCGAACATCAACATAAAATGTATCAAAGTCACTGGAGTGCACAATATAGGTCAAGGTCACCAGGTCAAGGTACCTGTCGAGTCAGTACATCGAGAAGAAGTGCTATATAAGGTTTGGTGGTTGAAGGCCTTACAGTTGAGGAAATATGGAAGGGTGACGTAAAAGTTGTAAAAGTCAATGAAGCATGAAATATAGGTCAAGGTCACCCAGTCAAGGTACCTGCAGAGTCCGTACATTGAGGAGAAGCACTATGCAAGGTTTGATGGTTGTAGGCCTTATAGTTGAGGAGATATTGAACGTTGACGTAAAATGTATAAAAGGCACTGGAGCACAAAATATAGGTCAAGGTCACCGGGTCAAGATACCTGCCAAGTCAGTACATATAGGAGAAGCACTATGCAAGGTTTGGTGACTAGAGGTCTTACACTTGAGGAGATCTGGAACGTTGACGTAAATTATGTCAAAGTCACTGCAGCCAAAATATAGGTCAAGGTTACCAGGTCAAGGTATCTGCTAAGTCAGTACATTGAGGAGAAGCTCTTTGCAAGGTTTGATGGTTGTAGGCCTTATAGTTGAGGAGATATCGAACGTCGACGAAAAAATATGTCAAAGTCACTGGAGCGCAAAATATAGGTCAAGGTCACCGGGTCAAGGTACCTGCCAAGTCTGTACATCTAGGAGAAGCACTATGCAAGGTTTGGTAGTTGTATACCTAATAGTTGAGAAGATCTGGAACGTCAAGGTAAATTGTGTCAAAGTCAATTGAGCGCAAAATATAGGTCAAGGTCACTGGGTCAACATATCTGCCAAGTCAGGAGGTCAGGGAGATGTGTCATGCAAGATATGATGGTTGTTGTAGAATTGTAGTTGATTAGAATACTAACTTTGACGTAAATGTCGAGCTTCGACATAACAGAACTGTTAAGAGACAGACGGACGGACGAACGGACAGACGAATGGAAAAGCGGGCACCTATGTCGCAAAGTCAGGAAGTCAGGGAGATATTTCATACAAGGTATGATGGTTGTTTAGTCTTGTAGTTGATTAGAATACTAACTTTGACATAAATGTCGAACTTCGACATAACAGAACTGTTAAGAGATGGACAGACGGACAGACGAACAGACAGACAAATGGAAAAGTGGGCACCTATGTCGCAAAGTCGGGAGGTCAGGGAGATGTTTCATGCAAGGTTTGATGGTTGTTTAGTCTTGTAGTTGATTAAAATACTAACTCTGACATAAATGTCGAACTTCGACATAAATGTAGACAGACGGAGGGACGAACGGACAGACATACGGAAAAGCGGACGCCTATGTTGCAAAGTCAGGAGGTCAGGGAGATGTTTCATGCAAGGTTTGATGGTTGTTTAGTCTTGTAGTTGATTAGAATACTAACTTTGACATAAATGTCGAACGTCGACATAAATGTTGACAGACGGACGGACTGACTGACGGACGGACTGACGGACGGACGGACAGACGGACAGAAAATCGGACGCCTATATCGCACCCTGCTACCAGCAGGTGCGATAAAAATTAAAAACTTTAAGGCTTTTTAATTGTCTACATATGATTTTTCTACACTGTATACTACGTTACCTCTTCATGTTATAAAAGATAAACTTATTGATTTAATTAACCGAACGTTTATTCGGGAGAATACCCAATATTTGGCTTGCAACGAGAAATGTGCTTTTTTCACTTCTGATGTATACAAGAATTACCATTTGTGGTCTTATCAAAAGGTCTGTGATGCCCTTTTTATCGTTTGGATAACATTTTTATTAGATTTGGAACTAAACTTTATAGGAAAACTAGTGGTATTCCGATGGGAATTAATTGTGCTCCTCTTGTTGCAGATATCATGACGTCTCCCTTACGGGAAAATCAGGCTGACATTATTGTGGCTTTCCATTCCATTTCTAGATACCTTGATGAATTATTAAATATTACTTTGACAAAATAGTGGACCGCATATACCCTACTGAACTCCATTTAAATAAAACCAATTCTTTCGATACCGAGGCACCTCTTTATGATTTGAATCTATATATACGATCGTATCTAATGGTACAGTTTCCACCAAATTTTATAATAAACGGGACGATTTTGATTCCCTTTTCTGGATGGCGATGTCCCCCCCGGCTTACCTCATATGGGGTATACATATCTAAACTTATTAGATTCGCCAGAGCTTCTTCAAATCTTAGCGACTTTAACTGCCGTTATGAAGCCCTTACTGCCAAACTTCTTAGGCAGGGCTATCGTTATTTTAAACTTCATAAGGCGTTTTCGAAATTTTATCGCAGACACAGTGCCTTGTTAGAAAAATATAGCGCCAGTAAGAAAACACTTCTGCAACAAGGTATATCGGAACCCGAATTTTACGGTGACTTAGTGTACAGATTTAGAAAAATTGTATGTAAATCTAACTTTTCGGAGCAATTCAGAAAACTTATTAACAGTTATAAAAGAATTGGCTATAGCCTGGATATTATGCGGCAGACTGCATGCCTAGCTGTCAACCCAATCATTGTTGATGGCTATGCTTCACTCTTTAATTGCACGATGGCGGTTCGGGCCTCAGACTCAATGACCGCCTCTTCGTAAAACTTTAACCAGTGGGTTGGGGCTTGACGATATGTCTTTGGCTTGGCCCGCCGTGGTTCAACTATTAGTTTTCATTTATTCTGGCATACAGTAGAATTAGCCATGAGTACTCGTCTTCGTTTATTATAGTGATTAATTTGATTTTTATGTTTTCGCTTTGATGCATTGACTGAGTTGGGAGCCTTTATGCGAACCGAATTTTTATGTATTTCTGTATTAAGAGTAGCATCGGGACCCAGGGTGAAGTTAGCTAGCTGTAAAAGTGCTTTAAACCCCCCGGTGGTTTGCTCTACCGACCGTTCCAAGGCGGTGGTCCCGGTGTTAGTCTCACTCTTTGTTGCTTTGTGGTTTATTCTACGAGGCGATTTGTTGTATGTCTTTCCGTGTGTCATTTTGTTCTTGTGTTTTTCAGTCCATTTAGTATTGCGATTACCTCGCTTGGGGAAGAGAGAGCTAATCTTAGTGCTTTTCGTACGTTTGTTCGGTTTGTGCTTGTTTAGATTTTGTCGGTTTCCTCTTCCTCTTGGGGTCTGGGAAGGGCTGCAGTTTGTGATCGTGGCACTCCCTGGACTTTTCTCTTACCTTTTTTGGGGGCTTTACGATATGTCTTTGGATTGGCCCGCCGTGGTTCAACTATTGGTTTTCATTTACACTGGCACACAGTACAATTGTCATGAGTATCACAGTGATTAATTTGATTTGTATGTTTTTGCTTTTTTGCATTGACTGAGTTGGGAGCCTTTATGCTAACCGATTTTTTTTTGTATTTCTTTATTAAGAGTAGCATCGGGACACAGGGTAAAGCTGGCTGGCCGTAAAAGTGCTTTAAAACTCCCCCTGGTTTATTCTACTAACCGTTCTAAGGCGGTGGTCTCGGTGTTAGTCTTTCTCGTTGTTGGTTTTTGGTTTATTCTACGAGGCGATTTGTTTAAGTCTTGCCTTGTGTTATTTTGTTCTTGTATTTTTCAATCCTTTTAGCATTGCGATTACCTCGCTTGGGGAAGAGAAAGCTACCCTTAATGCTTTTCGTACGTTTTTTGATTTGCGCTTGTTTGGTTTTGTCTGTTTCCTCTTCCTCTTCGTGTTTGGGATAGGCTGCGGCTTGTGATTCACTCCCTGGCCTTTTCTCTTACCTGTTTTGTTAGTGTCTCGTATTTCACTATAGTATAGTTTACATTTGCTGGTCCCTTGCGATCACTGAGCTCATGCGGGAATGTTTGAAATTTATAGAGAGATATTGAAGAAGCCTAATAAGCCGAAATTAGATGGTCTGGCAATGAAAACTTAACACTTCAGTTAGGTTTTGTTTTGTGAATATGTACTTTGCTTTCAAAGGTATTTCCTTTTAGACTCAATTTGTCTGTATAACAGCGTTTTGCGATTAGTGTCCAGAGTTCAAAGTAAAATTGAAATGCTATGCGATACCCACCGACAACACTGATGAAGGAACAGAGAATATCATTGCTTCATTGAAAATTGGATTCTTTTCTCCACGCTTCACTGTTGTCTTTTTCTTGCTCACTTTCTTCCCATGTTGTAAAAGGTACACTTTAACAAACGGATCTGCAAACGGGAATACAACTATTATATGAATATGTGCTGGTAACTGCTCACATTCTTGCTATGTTCTAAAAGGTACACCATAACAAACGGACCTGCATACATGAAGAAACAAATATACTACATGAACTCGTATTGGTTACTGCTTACCATTACGAAAACATGCCTATGCAAATATACTGAAAATTTTTACACCATGAAAATGAAAATTTTCAGATAAAAAATCCTGATATTTTTCATATTTCTGCTCAAAACAGAGATTGTGGGTACTCGTTAGAACCGCCTCGACGAGGCGGTTCTAACGAGTACCCACAATCTATGTTTTTGAGCAGAAATAAGAAAATTAATGTATACCCCTGTAAACCCCAGTTTTACTATATAAAAGTGGGGTTTAAGGAGGTCAAAATTATATAGGCATGTTGTCGTGATGCTTCTTTTCCATGTTGTAGCAGATGAACTTTAGCAAACGGACCTTCTAATACAAAGAACACATATACTATGTGAACACGTGTGGGTTACTATTTAGTTTCTTTTAGAGCTGTAATAGAACCTGCAAACACAAAACAATCATACTACATGAACACGTTTTGAATACTCCACACTCTCTGCTAGTGTTGTAATAGTTACGCTTTACAAAACGGACCTTCTAATACAAAGAACACATATACTATGTGAACACGTGTGGACTACTATTTAGTTTCTTTTAGAGCTGTAATAGAACCTGCAAACACAAAACAATCATACTACATGAACACGTTTTGATTACTGCTCACTCTCTGCCAGTGCTGTAATAGTTACGCTTTAGTAAACGGATCTGCAAATACAAAGAAACATATATATTCCATGAACACGTGTCCTATACTCTCAGTTTCTTTCCATGTTGTAAAAGGTGCACTTTACCGAACGGATCTACAAGCACGAAGACATAAGACTAAGTACAGTAAGGCGTGAACGTTATGTCTCAGTTTCTCTCCGTGTCATGACAGGTACCCTTTAACAAAGTGATCTGCAAACACAAAGCGAAAAACAAAAAAAAAAAAAAAAAAAAAAAAAAAAAAAAAAATCATATACCACATGAACGCGTGTTGGATATTGCTTTCTTTCTTTTAATGTTCTTACAGGTGCACTTGAAAAAACGGATCTACAAACACAAAGAAAACACACTACATGAATAATGCTGGTTAATACTCATTTTCTTTTCGTGCTGTAATAATTACACTGTAACAAATGGACCTTCAAAGACGAAGAAAACACGTGTTTAAGGGGAATCGATTAACCTTGCAGATCGCAGCCATGTTTAACAATGGAGACAACATTAAAGACTTCCTGTTTGCTCCTATTTCTTCATTACTGCTTATGAAGCGCCTAAATAAAATCGACACTCCCATTTTCTAATCTCTAATGTGTTCCTTATTGCTGAAGGCAATCTTTTTTACGTTTATTAAAAAGGAATGACGTTGCTCCCGGTGGTTGGGAGAGCAAATTCTTACTTTTTAAAGTAGACTATTTTTCTGACGGGATGCAAAACAATATTGACAGAGTTGCCACCCCTGAAAGTGAAACCATTTCCTCAAAGTAAATAATGCCTAAATATAGAAAAGACAACGGGGTTTTGTCCAGCGGAAAGAAAAGCAGCAGAATATACATTGGCACTTTTGATATAATCTTGAATTTCTTTCACTAGTATTTGTTTTGTTAACCCTTGTCCTACTGAACCCGGATATACCCTGCCTTTGCAAACAGTGTAGATCAAATCAGTTGGCTTCTAAGAAGCCAACTGATCTGGATCTGCACTGTTTGCAATTCAGTATATAAATTTATATCAATAATCTGGATCAAGTAATCTGATTGGCTGAAAATTTGAAAAGGGCGTGGCATCTTAATATATTCAGCAGGACAAGGGTTTTTATGTCATAGTTCCGCTGTTTCTTGACTTGATCGCATGTGAAATATATCTTCTAAGCTATTGCTCAAGAAAAGGTATTTTTAAACGATAATATACTGATTTTATTCCTTTTCGAAAAGCATGTGTTTGTGGTATTTATCAGATTGAGTATCACAATATAAGTTTTCGTGAAAACAAAAATAAGAAAATATTTATCTTGATACCTCTTATTTAGTGCTATGTAAGCTATGGTATTTTACCATACAATATGGTAAATAAGTACAGTCAACTCTCGTTATCTCGAATTCCAAGGGACTGTCTGAAATACTTCGATATATCCGTACCTCGACATATCAGACTTGCAGAATTGAGGAAAAAATAATTCGCACAACCACATTTATCAAATATGTATGTAATTGGACTCTTGAATTTAGAGATATATTGAAAATATTGTGGAAAAGAGGATCAATTGCTCCTTAGGAGCAATTTCACCTCTTTTCCACAATATATTTTTACCTGTTGTTAGATTTTCATGTTTAGGCAGGGACCAGATTTTTACTTCGAGATAAGCAGTTATTCGAGATATGCGAGGTCGCGATAACGAGGGACAACTGTATTTATTTATGTTGGTTAATAGGCGCAATAAGACAGCTTTATGCAGTAAACATGATGCAAGAACTTGCCAGAAGTATCAACTTGAAAAATATATATTAATCTACCCAGTTGCAAATGCAATACTTAGGTTGATCAAAAGCCTGTTTAAAAACTGCAAGATTCGGACACTACCTTACAAATCCCTGATTCACTATATGTTAATGAGGAAAACAACTCTCAAATGTGTTAAATTAATGGCTTATTCTTGAAGCTTGAAAGTAATATAACCTGTCTGGCCATTTTATAAAATCTCGAAAGTATTTTAAACCAACGTCTAGGTTTCTTAGTATCTCTTACATTGAATCGCGTCAACAAGCCATAGACAATGGTTCAGGACTGTCCTCTTTCTCCACAACTTGGACTGGAGTCCCACAAGCTTCGATCTTGGGACCTATCTTATTCTTATTATTTATTAATGACCTACCCCTCACTCTAAAATACTGCTTTTCAGACCTTTTTCGCAGATGATGTGACATTCCATACCAGCAGTTCAGACGTTAATATTAGTAATACTGTAATGCGAACTGGCTTTAATAAAGCAAAAACTTGGAGTAAACAAAATACAAAGACGATACATTGCGCCAAAACTACAAGAAGTAAGGAACAAGAAGTCGACCCAATGATAGTAACCAATTAGCCCTAAGTATTGATGAAAATGAAATTGAAAAATTTAATTGCTTTCACTCTTAATAAAATTGTCATAATTCTCTTCTCTCTGGAAGACTTTGAAATGGTTACTAAACTTAAGCTTCTGGGTGTATTTATTGGCGAAACCCTTTCATGGATGCCACGCATTGACTATCTATGTTCTTTGATGTCAACAAAAATATTTCATCTCAATCAATTAGCTGCTTACGTCCCACATGACATATTGAAAATGTTTTATCAGAGTTATAGATTACCTCTATTAGACTATGGGTGTAATACATGGGTGTCTACATCATGTGCTAATATTGAACGTCTCTCAAAATTGCAAAAACGGTCCGCCCGCATTATTTTACAAGCTGAGTATAGCGCACCGTCTGCTACCATGTTTCAAGAACTGGGAAGGCTATCTATTTTACCATGTCTAAATAACAGAAAGTCTGACGCCTGAGCTAATCACTTAATGAATACTCAGTTGCCGTTCATTATCTGAAAACTTCAAGTTGTTCCAGAAAACATACTTGTATATTCCGAGTGCTTGTTATTAGTCGGAACAAATTCAAAGCAAACAAATAATTAACCTACAGACAATTTTATCTTTTTTTCAACAAAAGATCACTAGCGATTCAAATGGCATAGTGGACTTATGTTAAGGGGAATCGAAACGCTTTCAGGGGAAACAGTTCTGACAAAATTTATTCTGCCTCTTTCTGAAAAAGGGTCTACACTGAAAAGAAAGAATTTGCTCCCTTGGGGGGAAAGTATTTCCTTTCAGAGAAGACCCACTTTTCAGAAGGGATTCGGTTTGCAGACAAGCAAACAGGAAGTCACAAAAGTTATCTCCCTTGTAAAACAATAGAGAAAAGCTACCAAACGTTTCCAGTACCTTTCACCCGTAAATCTACTGTATGCAAGCAAACAGGAAAGTGAATGAACTTTCTAGATTAAACTTTACCATAACAAACATAAAACGCTGTTTGATCGTTCATGACCATTTTAGCGCCACCAGCCGCGCTGAAAGGCAAACATTTAAAAGTTAACCCATATATGCCTAGCGTCCCATAAAAGGGACATTGGCAAACAGTGTAGACCAAGATCAGACGAAGAACGCCTGATCAGGGTCTGCACTGTTTGCATTAATTTCAGGAACTTCTATAAAACATGGTAATAATAAAAACTGACCACACACCTCTTAAACAGTTAAGATAGAAGAGTTCGCTCGGCATAAATGGGTTAAACTAGTGAACCCCAGTGTTGTGTTCAGTAAAGCTGACGTGTTCAAACTATACGTGCATTAGTGGCAAAATGGCGGCTAATGGGAGTAAATATTTGTATGTGGGTTTGTAATAAAATGTTAAATGTTTTTCTGCATTGATCTATATATTCGATGCTACGGATTTTACATAACAGATGATTAATTGGCTATAACTCGTGGTATAATTGCACTAACTGCCCACGTTAGCAGAAGCTGGTCAGGTGCATTATGAAAACACGCGTATTCAAATATATTGGAAATTTTACCACCAAAAACTGAAAGTTTTCAGATAATAAATTCTGATATTTTTCATATTTCTGCACAAAACATAGAATGTTAGTCCTCGTTAGAACCGCCTCGCCGAGGCGGCTCTAACGAGTACCCATAATCCATGTCTTTAAGGAGAAATGAGAAAAATAATGTATACCCTTGTAAACCCCAGTTATACTATATAAAGTGAGGTTTAAGGGAGTCAAAATTATATAGAGTTTATTCATTCTCCTATTTTAAATATGGGATTTATTAACCGAGGGAGGTAAAAAAAATCCGATAAAGAAACGAGTGCAAAGCACAAGTTTTCTTATCGGATTTTTTACCTCCCGAGGTTTATAAATCCCATATTTAAAATAGGAGAAATGAATAACTGTATATTACATGCATTTCGCCGCAAAAGAATACACCATTTAAGAGGCTTTTGTGGCAAGTCTAGTCTGCCAGTTTGTTTACGCTGTCATTTCTATTTTGGGTCGGCGTAGTAATACACTGACATTGACAGTTCGAAGCATTGAACACTCGGGCGCCATTTTGAAAAAAAACTGAACGAATCGAGAGATTGAAAACTGATAAAATATTCCCATTTAAATGTATATTTATGTGTTTCTGTGCTCAGATAGGATTAATTTCTATGCTTCTGACCTGATTCAACGAACAAAGCATATGGATTTAAACATTTTCAGCCGGTAAGTAAGGATTTGAGATCATCCCACGGGTCAAAATCTAGCCGTCCATATGTTATAAAAAAAAGTAGTTCCGGTTAAAGAGATTTATTTCCCCGGCTAAGAGGAAATATTTCTTCTTAGAAAACAAGGAAAATACCAGTTTTATGTCTGGTAGAAATCATGGTATTTCTTGGTTATGCATGTAATATATAGGTATGTTACCGTGACGGTAGGAAAATATAGCCATTATCATTGAGCTGTAACGTCAGAAAATGTACCTTCAGACATGTTAGCTAAGCGAGGACTCTGAGCAGCCTGTGCACTCGCGCAATCTGATCAGTCCGCTGCCTGCATGAAGAATTCTTTTATCATTGGGTTTTTTAAAATGCGCCCAGCGAACATTCATATCAGACTCCGCAAATGCGCAGGCTGATATGATTCTTCGCTGCGCGCACATGTCCGAAGGTACATTTTCTGACGTACTATATATGCTCATATATAGTACTCCTTTGAGTATTCACATACACTCGCCAGTAATATAAGTAGTGTACATGTATATGTATATTTATTATATACAAAGTAATGAAATGTAGAGAATTATTAATGAAATAAAATGCATATTTCGAAAAAGTTATATTTTCACTAGTGAAAATATAAAACTTATATTTTCACTCCTCTGAGCAGTGAAAAATATAAGATCTGGAACTACTTTTTTTCTTATTTACATCAATGGTCAAAGGGAAGCATGTTCAATACCTAAATTCATGTTCAATACCTAAAATGTTTCTTGTTTTAATAAATTGAACTAAATACATTTGATTTTATTGCTCATATCCCTTAAAAAGATGCTTTTAGGCTGAAATATTTCGGGGATTATTTTCTTTCGGAAGTAGGTTTCCCGCTGTTATGCGGTTCTTATATGTCACCGCCAAGGGACAAACCTGCGTGTCAGACTTTCCCTTGCAAATGCAAGATTTGCATCTCTTCTATCGAAAGTGATGTATATAATAAAAAGAAAATTCAAATGTTTGTCGTGAATATGACTTTAATTTCATCTCGTGAAGTAAAAAAATGTATATTTCATTCGTGCATTCGGCACTCATGAAATATACATTTTTTTCACTTCACTCGATAAAATAAAAGTCATATTCATTCCAAACATTTGAATATCCTCTATATAATACCTCCAGCATCTTTGTTTTCTGTCCATTTGAGGTTTCTGGCTTTCACAATAACGATAGTCAATCTCTCAGCTGTCGGAAGGTAACTTAGCGAGAACATAATATCACCGAATTCCGTTGGTTTCTGAAATGAGGCAATTGCATGTTGTAAAGAAAGAACCAAGACCCAACTGTATAGTATCACATAAAACCGTACTTCTAAACAAAAACTATCCCTTTTAAACTGTAAGACAGTATTATATTAATTAAACGAAGAAAAATGCGAAAGACGCAAAGTATGTGCTTAGTAAGTGTAGGCGGCATTTACAACAACGTTTACGACATTTGAACGTCCTGTTCGTTGTCTTATTGTTGTGGTAAGTGAATTCTGTCCAGCAATGTGATCACCTTGTTGGGGAAGAAGAGGGGGCTAGTTGCTTTTCTTTCATTTGGTAGTAAGCTTGTGTACTGTCTGTCATGGTTTGCGTGCCTCTCCTCATGTCATTAGTGGCTATGATCTGTGATTATGTATTCCTGGACACCTTTTAGACTAATGTGATATTCCTGTACATCCTTTACACCAATGTGATATTTACCCCCAATACACAACTCTGTGATATCATAGATACACTTAACGTTGAATGAAAATTTAGAAACGGACTGAAAATTGTGTTCAAAAGTTGAATAATATTATCTAGTGTTATAGATCATATGTGAGTATTATTGATTGTTTTGAAAAGAGAGAAAACTGGAATGATGTAGCAACTTTTTTTCATAAAATTTCTCCCGGTACTTCACCATGGTTTAGTTGATACTTTCTGGTCCTTTGGGATATGCCCATATGAAATTTAAAATCCAAATGTATTGACTCTCACTGCAGATGATGTTGAGTGCCGTGTGGCGGTCGTAAAGAGATCTTCCCTTACTCCATCATAGTATAGTTAATACTTTCTTGATCTTTGGGATCAAGAAGTCAGTCCATATGGAATAATTCGAAACTGACATAACGCTCAAGCCGATGCTAGGAGGCATGAGCAGTGTTACATTACTGATCATATACAAAATCCATAAAATGAATCCTGCTATTTTACCTTCAAAGGATACACCTTTGTCATAATTTATAAACTTTCACTACAGCTGGTGCTTACTGCCGTATGACGACCGAAAATATCTCCTCGTATTTCACCATAGAGCAGGTTATAGTTTCTGGTCCTTTAATTGAGATTAATTAGCCCATGTGAATAATGACGCAAAGTGTATTTTTTGCTCACTAGTGGACAAAACTATTGAGCACCTTTTGTGGGAGTGCGAATACGTTAATAAATTTCTAAAGGAAGCTATTAGTTTGTTAAGCCAACAGAACCTTCATATTCCTCTCAATAAAAAGGCATTCCTGTTCGGTCTAGACAAAGATACAGAAAATATTATTTATGCTACCCAAAGTGCAGCAAAAACAACTTTAATATTGCAGTGCTTAGCCACACACTTAAGCTTCTATATGAAACACACAAACAAGCATCCATTTTGAAAGGAAAATATGATGTATTCGAATAAAATGGCAAAATTATCTAATTAGGTAAACAGCGGACCCTAAATGCTAAGAACTATAAAAATACACTACAAAGTTCAACCGTTGTCGAGCTATCATCCCACACTAACTCTATCTGTTCTATACACATTCTTTATTTTTCTTTTCTGTTATTCCTACATAATTCCTCCAAGTATCCATATTCTCAAACTGCACCAACCAGTCTTTTTTCACATGATATAAAATACATGAAAGAGAGTTGTGGGAGAAAGGTTATAATATTCCATACTGCATTGTATTATTGTAAGATGTGTGGAAGGCTGTTCCTCCCCGACCCTCTGCACATCATGTTACGGGGCGATTAAAAAAACATACAGTTCAGATACTGATGTGCGCCCAGCGAAAATTCAGATCAGCATGTGCATTCGCACATGTTGATCAGAATATTCATTGGGCGTGGTTTAAATAGCCAAGAATGCAAAGTTTACTTATGCGGACAGTGTAGACTGATTAGGCTGCGCGGTTGTGCAAGCTGATTTGTGTTTTCGTCTGGCGTACAAGTTAGAAGGTATGTTTTCTAAACGTTGCGGCTCAAATGCGCTTCATGGCAGCATACTCAGAGAATAACTGTATCAGTATGCGCATGCGCCCTGTGTGGTTAGCTTTTTCGCTGTCAGTATGGAGAAGCCTTGAATACGTGGCTATCCACCGAGCTACCAGCAAAGACCGTGATCAGACTGCGCGGATGAGCAATATTATCTGAGCCATCGCTGGGAGCACATATCACAAGGTATATTTTCATACGTTGTACTTAAAAACTGATGTACTACTATCATGGTTATCACGTTGCGAAGACTTTGCAAAGTTCCAATGTAGCTAACGTATTGGCTAATAAATCTGAGACGGAACTATAATTTCTACGTAGGATGTCCAAATCATGTCAGACTTTCTCCGAAAGAGCTATATATGTTCGAATGCTTACTTTATAGCCTCCAATAAACAGTTCAGGGTATTATTAAAGCGACCCCAATATATTAATTGTGGGATCGGCGTTTTGTGTGAATATTTCCAACAACGTAAATAAGATACTTTGTAAACACATTTTCCTCGACTAATGAATGCATACAATATGGGATTTGAATATGAAGAGTTGGTGCCAATAAAACCGTTTTAAACGCCTGTAGTGTTCACCATTGACCTTTCTAAGGAGGTAGTTCTAATGCCTTTCGTTCTTTGAATGGCATTGTGGCTACCCGCTGCGGAGAGTGTTTCATCATTACGAAAACACGCCTATTCAAATATATAGACAATTTCACCTCCAAAAACTGAAAATTTTCAGATAAAAAGTCTGATATTTTTCATGTTTCTGCTAAAAACATATATTGTGGGCACTCGTTAGAACCGCCTCGATGAGGCGGTTCTAACGAGTACCCACAATATATGTTTTTGAGCAGAAATAAGAAAAATAATGTATACCGCTGTAAACCCCAGTTTTACAATATAAAAATGGGGTTTAATGGGGTCAACATTATATAGGCAGGTTTTCGTGATGTGCTTTGTCTGTCCTTTGTCTTTGGTGGGTCCTGTCTTGCATGATGATCACGTTTTTGGGGAAGAGTTTTTGTGTGTGTGTGTGAAGCGTGTGCTGGCCGTCATAGTTTGTTTTCCTCTTGGTATCATTGGCAGGCTATGATCTGAGACCGTGGCTTTTCCTGGGCATCTCCTTTCCTATTTTGGTATCGTTTTTATGGATACATTGACAATATTCAAAAGTTAACAGTCTGTACTGGTTTATATACAGGATGGCTTTGTCACTGATATTGTTATTACCAACTGTAGTATGTGAATAAAAAGCAAATGGATGTTAGAATTTCAGGAATGACTAGAAGCAATTAAATCCTCAGCACTGGACAGGGTTTTTCAGATTGTCTTTTACTTTTGGCCTATAATTTCAAGTCTAGTTTCCGTCTGTATTTTCTAACAATCTAGATGTATTGGTTTTATAGTGTATTGAAAATAAAATTAAATTTAAATTCTAAGTCACTAAAAAGAATTGCTTGGTGATTTAATAAATCACAAAGTGAAGACTTTAATAGAAAACCTATACGATCACAGTCATTGACAATTACGCATTTTTGGTTGCGTGACAGAGTGCTGTCATTCAGCTCTTATCTTACGTCTTGAGAGAGCTGTGCTCCGCTAATGTGGCTTTTCCAAGGTGTCTTCATATTTATTTTATCCTGTAACATTTTAACAGCATGTAAACTTTAAAGGCATACGGTAAAATTTTGAGAGCTTGTGCCACTACAGCTGATTTTGTTAATGTTTAGCTGACGTATGTGTGATGGCTCTCCATCTTTAACGCATAGCATTGTGGGTATTAATTTCAGCAGAGATGTTTTTTTTATTTTACCCAGAAAATCAATTTGGACTTTTTATGCAAAAGGTCTCCTAAGGGGGCAATTTGAATGAAATGTCAAAACATATTTTCCGGGAACAATAAGAAAAAAATAAGTTTGTCGTCTGCTGAATTAGCCAAGAGGGTGGTAAAGGTAATTCTATAGAATCATCAAAATGAAGTCCGTTGAACCTTCAGCAAGACCGCATAAAACACGGTTTGGTTTTCTGACACAAATTTAAAGCCATACGTATCACCATACACGAAGAAGCCACGAGTTATATTTGTAAAACATTATTAATATATTTGATATTATGCGAGTACAAAGTTTACTGTAAAAGCAAAACGCACAACTGTTTTAAGCTAAAATTGCAAGTACGAACGTGGCACTGAATGCCTTTGAATACATTTTGATTTCAGCTATAATTTTGTGATAACGTATTGATAACAGCATTGTATCTCTGTGATATGATTGAATTGATTCTAATATTTGATTCACACCCTGAGAAAAATGTGTCTGCGGGGCATATGCGAACAGTAAAGATCCATATCAGGCAACGATACCGTACAGACTATTAAGGACATTTGCAATACGTGGATACATTCTGCAGCATCCAATGATTTTATGAATGGTTAGTGAATTCCTTGTTCAGACTTCGCAGCCGCGCACGCAAAACGGGGCTTTCTCTGTCCACATATGCCCCAAAGGCAGAAATTCACATAACGCAGCTCATTAGCTCGCTCGTAAGAAAGTGCAGCAAGAAATTGTACCACCCCATCCCCCGGCGTCGGTGTCAACGTCGGCGTTGGTGTTGGAGTCGGGGCTCACTAATATTTAAGTTTTTAAAGATCTGTATTTCCTGGATGCCCGAATAGATTTAGCTGATACTTGTACTGATGTTAGGTTTGGTCAAACTTTTTTTTATTATATCCCACCATTCTCGGTCATAATTTATTTTCATATTCCAAATGTTAGAGTTTTACATTAGGTATTCTAAATATCTACAGTCGACTCTCGTTATCTCGAACTCCAAGGGACTCTATGAAACACTTCGAGATATCCGTACTTCGACATATCAGATTTGCGGACCTGAGGAAAACAATTGATCGAACAAACACCTTTAACAGAATGAATATGTAATTTGACTCCTAAGTTAGAGATATATTGAAAATATTGTGGAAAAGAGGAGAAATTGCTCCTCAGGAGCAATTTCTCCTCTTTTCCACAATATTTTGTTGCCTGTTGGTAGATCTCTGTGTTAAAACAGGGACCAGATTTTCACTTCGAGATAAGCGGTTATTCGAGATAAGCGAGTTCGAGATAACGAGAGTCGACTGTATTTCTCCAGAATGCCTCGATGAATATAAGCGACATTTACCTTTCTGTTAGATACTGGTCCAAAGCTTTGTTCAAATATATACAAGCACCATCCCCCAACTTTGCATTTGAGATCAAGGTCATGGATTAGTATTTTTTGCATTATCAAAATAACAATGTTTTAAAAGGTTTGTGTATCCGGAATGACTGGATAGTAATACATGTAGTTGGTATTTGAAATAGTATTAGATACTGGTCCATAGTTTTGTTCAGTATTAGCCCCAGTCCTGGACCTTGTGGTCAAGGCCAAATACATAGATTTGTTTCATAGTTTTATGTTATGTTTTTAAAAGTCTCTAGCTCCTGGATAAAAGTTGATTCTTGGATTAACGTTAGATACTAGTTTAAAATACAAGACTATAATTTCGTTCAGTAAAGGTCACTCCTTCAGCAACGCTGAAGTCAAGGTCATCGACACAGCCATTACTCAAACTGAAAATTTTAAACTTTTGCGTTAAAATGTTTGAAGATACTTGTCTTCTATATGCATGGATGTATTTGGTTGTACTTGGACTGAAGTAAAGTACTGACAATCGTTTTTGCTCAGTTACGCTGGACCCCGACTCAGAACCCCCTCTCAGTAATGTTTAAATCAAGATCATGGATTAAGACATATTTTATATGATGAATGAATGCAATTTTAAGCAAGCTAGAGGCCTTGTTTTGTTTTGATGAACAATATACACATGTCAAAAAATACAATCAAATCATTGTGTGGAATAAATGGTTAATAAAATATTTTAATAGTTTTAACGTACTTATTTAGACAATACTAAATAAATATATTAAAACTATTCAAATATTTTGGACAAATTTGGAAAAAATGAGATTAATGCACATTGAGCTTAAAATACAAGCTATATCCCGAGAGAGTTGCAAACAGAATAAACAAGTCAAAGCGAGAGTCCGAGATTGTTTATAAGATTTGGAAGTCTCCAGCGAAAGTACGCAACGCATTATAAGGGTATGATTTACTAACATAATATTACACAATAACACTGATATTTTCTTCCAGATTCAGTTTCATATTATTTCATAAGTTTTAACATGTTTCATTTTCTTACACACTTTGTTTTCTTTACTCTCCTGCTAGGCTAATTCAGCAGATGACAAACTGATGGAAGTGTTCTTATTGTTTCCCAGCAGAATCTGCTTTGACATTGCATGCAAATTGTCTCCAAAGGGAAGCTAATTCTTTCCTTCAACCCATTTAAGTCTAGCGGCCTACAAAGGGGACGTTTTTGACAAACAGTATATATCCAGATAAGACGCCGCAGAACGCGGCTTCTAATCAGGATCTACACTGTTTGCATTAAATTCAGATATTTCTAAAAAATATTGTTATAATACAAACTAACCACACACCCTTTTTATTTGATATGGCTCGGTCTAAAGAGTTAAGGTAGATGAGTCCACTCGGCGTAAATGGGTAAATGTATCCATTCCCCTTAAGTTGTACCTAAGGTTTAGTACTTGAATCAGATGACTTGTTCAAGAGGGGTATTTGGTGATAATTTTGGTATATTTTTCTTATTTCTCCATTATTTCTCCATTAAAAACATATGTTGTGGGTACTCATTAGAAGAGCCTCGGCGAGGCGCATCTAATGGGTACCCACAACATTCGTTGTTTATGGAGACTTGAAGAAGATTATCCCTAAATTATCATCAAATACTCGACCTTAACACGTCTTCTGTTGAATGATAAAAACATGGTCTTTTGAGTCTTCTGTCTGTAGACCCAACTATATAAAGTAAACATGATAATAATATGTCTTTTCTTCAGATCTGGATATAGTAATCATGATTCAAATATAGCTTTTCTCCAGGAAATGGCATAGCATGAGTGCAATTTTATGACGTCTTAGCACGCAGTTTGTTACTATTTCGAACTTGTATTCGTCTACAGTTAGGCACGGATATACACGCACCAAGACATAAAATAGATTCTAAACGAAATGACCCATGAGAGCACTGAACTCACTCAAGAAACCAGTTGAAGTGTCCAGTTTTCTGGACCCGACGATTCAGATACCTAGCACTTCAACTGTTTTCAGAAGGGAGGCAAAACAATTCCGACGTGTGTTTCGGTCAATCAGTGAACCTCATATAATTTTTATAGATCATAGAATAGACTCAATGACAAGAAAGAGTCAAAAAACATAAACTACACTATTGTGAAGTACGGAGAGGCATTTTTTGGCCGTCACACGGCGCTAACGCCAGCTGTAGTGAAGATAAATAACTTCTAAATAGAAACATTGAGTGCAATGAACACTTTAACAAAACAGAAAACAACTAAGCACCAAATTGGCTGGCAGATTTATAAGTGACCCTCATATTAAAAAAAAAGGACGGAATGGGCTCAATGATCACAAAGGATCAGAAATATAACCTACACTATAGTGAAGTACGAAGTGACGTTTAACGGCCGCCAACACACAGCAATAATACCAGCTGTTGTAACGAAAATTAGATTCTAACAGTAAAGATCAGTGAGAGCAATTAATACACTCACAAAACAGTGAAAGTGTCAAGTATTCTGGGCTTATCACTTCAGTTTAACATAGCTAAAGAGAAGAGACGATCAGGTGAATATTTATCTGATTTGTCCATAAAACCATACGTTGTGGGTACTCATTAGAAGCGCCTCGGCGAGGCGCTTCTAATGAGTAGCCAACATATGTTTACATGGAGAAATAAGAAAAATATTAATACTTAAAGGTTGAAGTAAACGACTTTTCTGCAACTATGGCTAAAGACGAAAATAGTATGAGCAGATAAACTTTAGCATTGTACATAAATACTTACATCGTCAATATCTCGTAGGTTGAGCCACATTTTGATTGGAAGGCGGAGGTCAACATCTCCTACTCGGATCTCGGATTCTCCGATCACTTTATGACGCTGATACTTATCTATAGAGAATAACTGGAACTGAAGAGTTCTCATTTCTAAGTCGTCTATTTCTATGTTGAACAAAAACCTCTCTTTAAACACCGGGTCAGTTGTGTTACGTTGAATCTACAAGAGACGAATCATCATTCTTGAAAAATATAAATACATGTATAGAGAAATGAATGCACACTTACTTAAATAGCATTTTCTCCAAATGTCTAGAGCTTTCAGCGTGAAACAGAGGTCCCTCAAAGCCATTTCATTTTGCACTGTAACAAATCCCCGTCGGTTTTACGGGAAAGTCACTTGCAACTGGCTGCCAGAGCATTCATTACGATAACATGCCTATTCAAATATACTGAAAATTTTACCACCAAAAAAATTGAAAATTTTCAGACAAAAATTCTGATATTTTTCATATTTCTGCTCAAAACATAGATTGTGGGTCTTCGTTAGAACCGCCTCGATGAGGCGGTTCTAACGAGTTTCCATAATCTATGTTTACGAGCAGAACTAACAAAAATAACGTATACCCCTGTAAATCCCATTTACTATATAAAAGTGTTTAAGGGGGTCAAAATTACATAAGCGTGTTTTCGTGATGTACCGTTATTTTTTATGGGCACCTGTAGCATTTTTGCAGAAATTATCCCGTAGAATGGGGTAAGTGTGGGTATGATTCAGTTACGGTGTAATAGTTCACACCCCTTCTATGCCGTACACTACGTAATTTGCCCTACTATCCCCTGCCCAGCGCTCGTAAGAATTAACGGTTAATGCGCAGGCAGCCAGTTGCCAGTTATTTTACCGAAATTATCCACTTGATTTTTAACAATGTGTAAATCACATCGCCGTATTACTAAAATGAAAACTCATAAGCCAAGCTCTAAATAATATTTTCTTATTTCTTCACAAACATGTATTGTGAATTGCCTTAGAAGCGCTTCTACAAAACATGTTTATTAAAAAACAATATGTTATGGGTACTCAATCGAAGCGCCTCGCCTATCTGTGAGGCGCTTCTAATAAGTAACTAGACCCCGAGGTTATAAAATGTTTTTTATTCTAAACTGAGCTGAGCATGATATTTTCCTTGCTACATGTAATAAATATGAAAATGCCAACAATAGTTTGCATTTTCATTTGTATTAGAAGAGAAATGCCATGCTCAGCTACGTTTAGCAAGAAAGAATTTGCAACTGTTAGTAATCTGAAATTTATTAGCAGGAGAGTTTTAACACTCAGCTGAGTTGAGCATGAAAATATATAAATAAATAAATAAATAAATAAAAAATAACTTCAGGTTCAGACTACACGGCTTTGAAGAAATATTAAATAGTGTTTATATTGTTACATGTGTTCTTTTATCTGGATCTATGTAAGTCATTGTATTATCGCCATGTAATATGGAAATCAGAAAGATGTTGGTTTCTAAGCAAATTAAGACAGGTTTATGAAGGAAAAAAAACGGTTGCTAGAAGTAAAAGCTGGTTCAAAATCTGTATGCTATGTACTCATGCCTAAGGGTGACTGATCTTTTAGTTCCCCTGGACGAAGTCCAGGAAGAGGTATTGCACTACCCACGGCGTAGGGGTCCACATTTACGTTAAAGTTTTTAAGAGCTTATATTTTCCAAAGCATTTAATAGATTTGATTCATATTTGGTACGATGATATAGTTTCAAAGTTTTATTCAGCAATACCCCAGCCCATTTCTTCAAGGTCAAGGTCATGGACTTAAAATTTTTCAATGTTAAAGTTTTTTAAGAGCTCATATTTTCCAGACTATATCATGGATTTTGTTTATATTTGGTATGATGATAGATACAGTTCCAACGTTTTATTCCGCAATTCCATGCCCATGCCTATGACCTCAAGAGCAAGGTCACAGACTTAAAAGAAATTATATTAATTTTTTTTAAGAGCTCATATTTTCCGAATCATATGATGGATTTTGTTCATTTTTGGTATAATGATAGATACAGGTCCAAAGTTTTATTCAGCAATACCCCACATCCCCCCGCCACACCCCCGCCCCCCCCTCCCCCCACCCCGTGGCCTTAAGGTCAAAGTTAAGAACTTAGAAATGTTTGTAAGACAGATTTAAAAAGGGAATGCTATCTAAATGCTGTTATCTGCTATATTTGTTTATTTTTTTATCTAAACTTTTAAATGAAGTTAGAATTTTCAAGCAGACTGACGTAATTATCGATATACATATATGACATCAGCACATTTTTGATCATTTGTGGTTAAACGACAATTATCTCAATTACAATGTTTTGTGACCACAGATTGTTACAATTCCTAAGTTTAAATTCAGAACGTACCAAGAACAAAAAGGTGATGCAAAACTGTAAATTTAATAGTATATAAAGGATCACGTGCTATCATTGAAATTTAGCAACGACATTTCAAAGCAAACACACAAAAACGCAACAACGTCGTATAATCTCTATATGACGTTGTTGTATTGTGTTTGCTGTGTGCATCTTAAACATAAAGGAAACCATTCACTGTAGGTGTCATGTTTGCTAGAAAAGGCGATGGAATCTTGTGTTGTATGTCACAGAACACAATTACCTTAGTTTGAAACCTTGATTCTGTATCCGGAAGTAGTATTCCCCGAATATATGTATCTAATGAACCCGTATATTGGTTGGCAGTGAGATCACGTGCTTGGATTATACTGACAACTAGCTCGGATACTTCCCTGAAAATAGACACAAAATAATACCAGATTAAGTTTTCTCAAGGCGAAAATGGCTTATTCTGCGCGGATGTACAGGTGATCTGGGCTGCCGCTGTTCGCAAATTTGAAAAGCTACATATGTGCATGAAGGGCATGAAGTGACAAGGATAAAATCAAATCAAATCTCTGCACATGTACAAACTCTCCAGGCCTAATGCTAGCTTGTTACTTCCACAGAAATTATTTTGAATGCAGACAAATCGGCGGATCTACGTGTTGATTTTTCCAAACTGACATGACCATACAACTATTGTAGATAAAGGGTCAAACAAAAAAAAGAAACATAAAAAAAAACAACAAAAAAAAAAACAACTCACCACACTTCACTACCATTACGAAAACACGCCTATTCAAATATACTGAGAATTTAACAACCCAAAACTGAAAATTTTCAGATAAAAAAATCTGATAATTTTCATATTTCAGTTCAAAACATAGATTGTGGGTACTCGTTAGAACCGCCTCGGCGAGGCGGTTCTAACGAGTACCCACAATCTATGTTTTTCAGCAGAAATAAGAAAAATAATGTATACCCCTATAAACCCCAGTTTTGCTATATAAAACTGGGCTTTAAGGGGGTCAACATTATATGGGCATGTTTTCGTGATGACTTAACAATATGTATATTTTCTGAACCTTTAGTGATCAGTGAGCTCATTTTGGGAGTTTTGAAATTTTATATGAGTATCATTGATGAGGCCTAATTGGCCGAAAAAGGCAAGTCTGGCTTAGAAAACCTCGACACTTCAGCTATTATTTTATTTTTGGTGGGTGTTCATTGCTCTGGAGGGCGACATATGACCTTTTATTGCACTTTTTAGAAAAAAATAAGGCTTCCGTTTCATGTGAATCGTCTGCCTAGCAGACGATTAAATGAAATGTCAGACCATATTTTCTCTGACAGAAAAAAAGATAATAATAACGAATAATAATGTTTACTACAATTTTGATTAGTGCTTTATAGGTTAACACAGAAGAAGAAATTAATCGCAAGTTACATACAAAGTATAAAACGGTCTTTTTAGATTATATGTGTACATTACGAAAACAAGCCTATTCAAATATACTTAAAGTTTTACCACCAAAAAAACTGAAAATTTTCAGATAATATTTCGGAAATTTTTCAAATTTCTGCTCAAAACATAGATTGAGGGTACTCGTTAGAACCGCCTCGACGAGGCGGTTCTAGCGAGTACCCACAATCTATGGTTTAAAGCAGAAATAAAATCAATAATGTATACCCCCGTTAACCCCAGTTTAACTATATAAAAGTGGGGTTTAAGGGGGTCAACATTATATAGGTATGTTTTCGTGATGAGATACAAATGTAACTGTGGTAAGAAATAATAAAATATCGCTCTAGACTATAAATGCTTTTGTAATAAAACCGACATTCTGAATGACAATTTGAAACTTGAGGCTAAAACTACAGATAACATCACAAACTAAAGCAAGACACTTTATCAATGATGCCGAAGGCAAAGCTCTGCAATTTAACATTAATTTTCAAGCTCATATAAACATTAACATCTAATTCCCGACACATCTGAAGTGACATTAATTTATTCTTTACCGCTCTCTGGGCAAAGTCAGCAGACGACACATTAATACTTTGCTTACTTTACCCAGAAATAGGCTTCGACATTTCATGCGAGACAATTTGCATGAAATATCAAAACTTACTTTTTGGGGGAAAAATAAAAACAATATTTCAAAATTGTCGTCTGCTGAAATTTTACCAAGCATGCTTAGCGTTAGGAATAATGAGAATCAAATTAACAAGCCTTTAATTGAAATCAATATTCACAAATGTAACAGGGTAACACGTGAAACTGACGGTTTCAGTCCTAGAGCAACGGCACCAAGAGGAAGGGTTGACAAAATGGAAAGGACAACACGCATATTACAAAGCAACAAGAAACAAAGCTACCAAATCCATTTCTCCCAAGAGGTGATCACAATATCAGACAGATCGGGGACCATCAAACGACAAGGCACTAAACCGGACCCAGTAAGCATTCTACATAAATCTATAACGGGCCATTATCGGCCCGTCAGGATAGCTGACGGGCCGATAACGGCCCGCTATAGATTTATAAAGAATGCTAGCTGGGAACAAACCACAATGAAAGCCCACAGTGAGCAGCCACAAAGCCCCACCAGAAAGGTATACCACTGGATCCACCGTTATAGATCCGCCAATAATAAACATTACAGTTGAGTTTAAATTGTATACATTAATCTGAATTTTACTGTTCCAGCTGTGCGTTAAACCTGAGACACTTTAAGTGCTGTAGCTAACTTTTATTGCATACTATCATATTATTTCAGTCATTGGCTAAAAGTGACTCCATACTGTTGTATAAGGACAAGTTAACCCTTAAAGCGCCAAGAAAACCTGCATCTGAAAATGTTGTCTGTTAATGTCGTCTACTGAATATTCTTGCAAACTTTTCAAACCTATTTTTGCATATAGGCAAACAGTGTGGACCCAGATCAGACTGCTCCTAAAGGAGCAGTCTGATCTGGGTCCACACTGTTTGCTACAATGACTTTTAAAGTGACCGGCAGAAGACAAAGCAGACGACAATTGTTGTGACTGGCGCTTTAAGGGTTAATACATTATTTCACAGATTCACACAAAATATAAAACTGTTTTTTAGACAGTAACACCAAATAATGTATACTGAAAGAAAAAAGAAACGCAGGGTAAATTTTATTCCTAAATTTCATTCAAGTTTGAAAAAGTTTGTTAAATATTTTACTATGATTACAAAACGGTACATGTATGGAACAAAAGTTCCAAATTTCATTGGTTTGTGATCAACAAGTCTCGAGTTATTGAAGTTCATTGGTAGTTACCCCCCAAATTTTGAAATCAAAATCAAACTGAAAATCAATATCGGGTGTGCCCCCTCTTGCTGCCGTTGCTGCCCTAATTCTCCTTTGGATAAAGTTAACCAAAGCATTGACAGTTCGCATCGGGATGTTATTCCATTCATCGATCAACGCATTCCTTAGTTGTGCGAGAGTTGCGGGGGGATTTCGGCGCTTCCTAACCCTTCTGTCCAGCTCATCCAACATGTGCTCTATTGGGGTCAAATCTGGACTGTACGGTGGCCATGCTAGTGGTGCGATGTTATTGTTTGCCAGGAAATCCTGTCAAACTCGGGCAACATGTGGTCGGGCATTGTCCTGCTGCAGAATCAGATTACGTTGTTGCACAAGCGGGACTGCAACAGGACGCAAGATCTCATCCCTATACCTTACTGCGGTCATATTGCCCGCAACAATAATCAACTGTGATTTTATCCCGTGAGCAATGCCTCCCCAGACCATAACGGAGCCACCCCCAAACCGATCCCGTTCGACAACACAGGCGTCGGCAAAGCGTTCTCCGCGACGTCGGTACACACGACGTCGACCATCTGCGCGATAGAGAGTGAACCTAGACTCGTCCGTAAAAAAAACTCGTCTCCACTGCCTCATCGGAAATAGCCTGGGCGCATGCGCCGTCAACCACGCCATACGACGCAACCTACGTGCCTGGGTCAGAGGCAGACCAACGTATGGACGACGAGCTCGAAGACCAATCTCACGCAATCGACTTCCAACAGTCTTCGGAGAAATTTGTCGATTATGCGTACCTACTGTATTAAGGGCAGTTTCGGTAGCAGTGAGATTTCCTGGCAAACAATAACATCGCACCACTAGCATGGCCACCGTACAGTCCAGATTTGACCCCAATAGAGCACATGTGGGATGAGCTGGACAGAAGGGTTAGGAAGCGCCGAAATCCCCCCGCAACTCTCGCACAACTAAGGAATGCGTTGATCGATGAATGGAATAACATCCCGATGCGAACTGTCAATGCTTTGGTTAACTCTATCCAAAGGAGAATTAGGGCAGCAACGGCAGCAAGAGGGGGGCACACCCGATATTGATTTTCAGTTCGATTTTGATTTCAAGATTTGGTGGGTAGCTACCAATAAACTTCAATAACTCGAGACTTGTTGATCACAAACCAATGAAATTTGGAACTTTTGTTCATACATGTACCGTTTTGTAATCATAGTAAAATAGTTAACAAACTTTTTCAAACTTGAATGAAATTTAGGAATAAAATTTACCCTGCGTTTTTTTTTTCCTTTCAGTATACATGAAAATTAAGGGTAAAGTGCGGAAAACTTAACCCAGCTCACTAAATTACATACAATAAAAAAAATCCTAAATTTCACTTTTGTGTTTATTTCATCAAAAAATCATAAATCTTGCTTTTTCAACGATTCTTTCCCAGATTGTCTGAAGTAGAAAACTACATATACGACTTCAAAAATGCTGTTATACCCAAGTAAAATTGTATTTTTTGAAAACATGTGCTTTGACAATTAGTTAGGGTCAATATTTTCAGGAACTAGAATAACACTACGTTACCCCTAGATATAAAACAACTGTAATAACTGAGGTTTATTTTTGATCCTCTATGTCTCACTTTGACCCATTTTTTTAAATCACCCGTATTCGGACAATAAATCTCCACCCTAGGCTCAAACATTGTCTACAATACACACAAAATAATCAAAAATAAAACAAGGAAATCGAAAACAAAGTGGGCAGCAATTGTAAGTATCCGCAATACTAGCCATTACGAAAACACGCCTATTCAAAGATATTGAAAATTTCATCACCAAAAACTGAAAGCTTTTAGATAAAATATTCTGATATTTTTTTTTTATTTCTGCTCAAAACATAGATTGTGGGTACTTGTTAGAACCGCCTCGGCGAAGCGGTTCTAACGGGTACCCACAATTTATGTTTTTGAGCAGAAATAAGAAAAATAATGAATACTCCTGTAAACCCCAGTTTTACTATATAAAAGTGGGGTTGAAGGGGGTCAAAATTATACAGGTATGTTCTCGTGATGAAAAGAACAAGAACATATGATACACAAAAACAAGGGTGAATGCAGGACCGACAGCCGCACATCGAAAGATCAAAATGCCAGGCTCTGGGTACAAATATGTGCTCAATACAAACCCAGCTTCCTAAATGACTGAGTCATGGACTTTATGTTACAGTTATATTCTTTATTACGTTACCGTTTTTAATTTAATTTATATCGTCTGTATGTCTGGATGGAATTAGTTGATAATTGGGCTGACCTAACATACAGTTTCTAGGTAGTGTATGCTACTGATAGATCGAAAGGGGTGGTTAATGTGTTTGTCGTTCCTTATAAGGCTTTGTGGCTCCTAGGTGCATATTACGCCCTCTTTGATGTCTGCTTATATAACTTTTTTTTCATGCTCAACTCAGCTGAACATGAACTTTTCTCTGCTCATAAATATGAAAATGCCAATTATCGTTGACATTTTCATATTTATAAGCAGAGAAATGTTCATGCTCAGCTATGTTTAAGAAGAAAGAATTTGCCATTGTTAGCTGAGTAATTTGTAATTTATTAGCAGGAAAAATTTCATGGTCAGCTGAGTTGAGCATGAAAAGTTTTATAACCTTCGGGCCAAATATAAAGAAGCAACATATTTTATGTCAATTGATGTCTCTTTATTGCCATCACGAAAACACGCCTATATAATTTTGACCCCCTTAAACCCCACTTTAATATAGTAAAACTGGGGTTTACAGGGGTATACATTATTTTTCTTATTTCTGCTCAAACACATAGATTGTGGGTACTAGTTAGAACCGCCTCGTCGAGGCGGTTCTAACGAGTACACACAATCTATGTTTTGTGCAGAAATACGAAAAATATCAGAATTTTTATCTGAAAGTTTTCGTTTTTTTGGTGGTGAAATTTGCAATATATTTGAATAGGCATGTTTACGTAATGCAAATGAAATTATATTTCTTACGCATATTACGCCCATAAGTAATGTGTATAATGAGAGCTACGCCTATGGTTAGGAGTTCAGTTACGGTATGTTATGAGAATGTATCCAGTCAAAAGGACTAATAATGTCCTCAAAGGTTATCTATGCAACTGATATAAAAATCAATAAAAGAGAAGAAAATACTTAACTTTCAAAATGCGGAACCCCAGAATTGCGTTTCTTATCTAACCTTTCTACTCCCTCAAAATAAGATCCGAAGGCCACAAAGTAGCATGATGTTTTTCCAAAGGAAGAAGATGTTATTTTCGGGAACAAGATATTATCTTGAGGTCAGAATATAAAATTATCTTGAGCCCAGAAAATACTACCTTGAGGCTATAAGACGTCTGGTAAAATTTAAAATGTGTCATTCAAGCTCGACACAAATACGGTATCCGATGGCCTCAAGATATTATGTTATATCATAAAGATAATATCTTGTTACCTTATGGCAACATCCTTAACCCTCAATATATCTTGTTCTCTCACATGATAGAGTGTTCCTTCATGAGATGTTTTTCGACCTCATGATATTATCTTGAAGAAACGACGTAAGTACGCTATCTTGTGACCGCAAGATAATATCTCATTGAAAGTAGCTTCATGATAATATATTGTAGCCTCACGATCTGATATATATTGTTTCTTCAACGACTCATTACGATAACAGGTCTATGTATTGTGAACCATCTGTTACCGCATAATAATTAGCGAAAACGGGGGTATGGAATGGACTAGTTTCTCATAATTTTGCAGTTCTGAAACCAGGGCCCAGTTGTTCAAAGCGTCGTTAACTTAACGAGCTCGTTAAGGGTTGTTTCGTTAACTGATTTAGCGGATTCCATACTTCTGATTCTGATATTTTTTGCTGAAAAAATGTGAGTAAAAGCTACTCACATTTTTCAGCAAAAAGTTTCAGCATATTTGCATATCACTCAATGTAAATTTAAACGAACCGTTAACTAACGACATCGTTAGCTTTGAACAACTGGGCCCAGATTTTCAGATAAGCGGCCGCAAAAACGTCTATCCGTACTTCACTATAGTGCAGTTTATATTTTCTTGTCAATAACATTATTGAGCCCTTTCCGACGTTGTTGAACAATTTTATGGGGGTCACTGATGAGGCCTAGCTAGCCGAAACTAGCTAGTCTGGCCCAGCAAACGACACTCCACATCACGAAAACATGCTTATATAATTTTGACCCCCTTAAACCCCACTTTTATATAGTAAGACTGGGGTTTACAGGGGTATACATTATTTTTCTTATATCTGCTCAAAACATCGATTGTGGTACTCCTTAGAACCGCCTCATCGAGGCGGTTCTAATGAGTACACACAATCTATGTTTTAAGCAGAAATATGGAAATATTAGAATTTTTTATCTGAAAATTTATGTTCTTTGTTGGTAAAATTTTTCAGTATATTTGAATAGGCATGTTTTCGTAATGAGCTGTATTCATTTTTGTAAATGTGTTCATTGCTCTCAAGGGCCATTCTTTCAGAATCTATTTCAATGTGTCTTTCCACTTCTAGCAAATATTTTACTTCATAAATATGTCTTTATTGCTTGATAAACTATTCTTCATCTCCCATAAACAAAACATGGCTTACACAACTCTAGATAAGAGGGATATAAAGAAAAATGTCAACCAATTAAAGTAAAAGGTTGACAGAGTCTAGAGGGATGTCTTAGAAGTAGACATTTGAAATAGAATTGCTAACATAAAAGCCGTAATGTCAGGAAACCTTACTTACAGTCATGTGCGCCCAGCGAAGATTCAGATCAGCCTGCGCCTTCGTGCAGTCTAATCAGAATCTTTACGGGGCACATGTTGGATAGCCAAGGATGCAAAGTTTCTTCATGCGAACAACGAAGACTCTGATCAGACTGCGCGGATGCACAGTCTGATCAGAGTCTTCGTTGGGCGCACATGTCACGAGTACGTTTCCTCCCGTTGTGGCTGTTAATGTTACAGCAGAGAGAGACTTTGTCCTTTCCGAGATTCTGTTCGACTGACATATTTCTTTCGGATAATACAACTAGCATTTCCATTATCAAATCAAGAAACACCGGAAAAAGCAAACAGCTCAAGATGTAGTGGCACTCCCTTGTGGATTGATTTTTAACCTTCAGTCTGATGGGCTTAAAGAGTAGCAGACGACTTTTTATATTTTCTTATTTATGTTTCAGAAAGGTTTTATACTGATTGACATTTCATGCGTACTGTTCTTTAGGAGACAATTCGCATTTAAATGGCCAAGTCTTATTTTCTCCTTAGTAGAAATTTCACACGAAAAGCGACCAGCTCTATTTTCGCCTTAGGAGAGAGTATCAGCATGTAATGGCAAACATAATTTTCTTAAAATAGAATAAAATAAAATAAAATAAAATAAAAACAACAAAACATATCACCCATTTGTCGTTTTCTGAACTAAAAAAATCCTATTCCATTTCACGCGTTTATTTATAAATTATGTTTTGCACTTCGTTTTGGAATCCTAAATCAAACTTCATTACGTGAACTTTATAATTTCTTACTATTTAAGGTGTTTAGTGGGTACCTAAATTCTGAATAAATGAAGAGATTTTCTTTATGGTTGTGTTTAAAACCTCAGATATAATTGTGTTTGATCGTATTATTATGTACTTTTCTAACGTTGTGGTAGATACGAGTAACGAATCTTCGGCGCGTGCGACAACGGTCTGCAGCTCCGCGCATCAGATCTTCAAGACTTTTGTTGTCATCACGAAAACACACCTATATAATTCTGACCCCCTTGGACTCCACTTTTATATATTAAAACTGGGGTTTACTGGGGTATACATTATTTTTCTTATTTCTGCCTAAAACATAGATTGTGTGTACTCGTTAGAACCGCCTCGCCGACCCACAATCTATATTTTGAGCAGAAATAAGAAAAATATCACAATTTTTCATCTTAATATTTTCGTTGTTTCGGTGGTAAAATTAACAATGTATTTGTATAGGCGTGTTTTCGTAATGTCTTCCAATAAACTATAGAAATCGTCAACAAAATGCAATGGTCATATGCTGATGTTTACGTTTCTCTCCAAGTAAACACACAACCCAACGGGCACATGACGTTTATACAACGTCTCATTAACGTCGATGCAACGTCATGACTTTGCTCCGACGTTAATGCGATGTTGTATAAACATCGTGCCTGCTGAGAACGGCTTAACTAACATCCTTTCAACGTCGTAACGACGTCAAATGGCGTCGCATTGATGTCAGAATGTTGTTGTTTCGACGTAACAATGACGTTGAGTGTTTGCTTTGATGGGCAGGCGCTGTTCGCCCACATGTGCTCTGAAGACTGATTTTCCGTTGACAAGGCTGGTTTCAAATGACAAACCCTTATGTTACGCTCGTATTTCAAGACAAGTGCCATCATTTTAGCATCTTTTGTAGGTGGTATTGTCAAAAATACACTTGAAAACACGAAAATAATGCCGTTTCTTGTTGTTGTTTTTTTTTTGTCATCGATTACCCAAATGACAGTCGATATGGTTGTTGTCAACGTATTTGCAAAGTACTGTCATGATTGCGTGGGTCGATGTGGTAATTTAAATTTTTTGCTTTGTAATTGAATATGATGTGACAGAAAATACAGCACTATTCCTAACTTTGTACAAAAGAAGTGACGCCTACGAGTTAAACACATCACTTTGATGCAAAAAAGCGACTCCTAAAATGCAACTTAAATGTATCAACAAACTTCTCAGTTTCAGGCAAGTAAAGCGGCGGACGGCGCCCACGAGGATAACGCACAACAACAGTACGTTAACAAGTCGGTGTAATTGTACACCCATGTTTCCCCATAATATATAATAAAAACAAGGGTATGTAATGGTCTACGTTATTAGAACTATTTTAAAACAACTTTTCAATCTGATTTTATTATTTCTAGCAACCTTTTCTACTGCATAAATATTTCTCTGTGTGCATAATACTCAAATTCTTCCTCATATTTACCATATTATATAGTAGAAATGACTTGGCATACATAATACTAGATTGGAGGGTTTCTATATTTCTTATTTCTCCATAGAAATATATATTGTGGGTACTCATTAGAAGTGCCTCTGCAAAGCGCTTCTGATAGGTACCCTCGACATATTTTCTTGTGGAGAAATGTAGGAAAATAACATTTGAGCCAGCGCATAAGACTTGTGCGACCAGCGAAGACTCGGATCAGCCTGCGCATCGATCAGCCTGCGCATCCACGCAGTGCTTTCTACAGCCTCCGGGCTACCAAAGAGGGATAAACGAGAACCCTTGCCATACTGGACGGATGTACAGACCTATCTGAGTCTTTGCTGGTTACACAGGTCCTATTGTAGGTTTTGTCGTGCTTTGGCTCATTGTTTGTTAAAATTGGGCTCATCTTGAGCTGTGTTTAAGAAGTGTACAGTTCACATAGACGTTTTAACGATAGCCAAGACCATCCTTGCATACGGGCAGTCCGATCGGTGTCTTCGTTGTCCGTGTACAGACCATTTGGATACTGCAAAATATTCCGACGAACATAGAATGCTCTGATTATATGAGCATTTGCTTTTCGCATATAAATAAATAAAAAAAAGAAGAAAACAAAAAAAAAAAAAAAAAGGTCGGCTTATACAGTTGACTCTCGTTATCTCGACCTCGCTTATCTCGAATAACCGCTTATCTCGAAGTGAAAATCTGGTTCCTGCCTAAACATGAAAATCTAACAACAGGTAAAAAAATATTGTGGAAAAGATGAGAAATTGCTCCATAGGAGCAATTTCTCCTCTTTCCCACAACATTTTCAATATATCACTAATTTCAAGAGTCCAATTACATATATATTTGTCAAATGTGGTTGTTCGAATTATTTTTTCCTCAATTCTGCAAATCTGATATGTCGAGGTACGGATATCACGAAGCATTTCAGAGAGTCCCTTGGAATTCGAGATAACGAGAGTCGACTGTATGTTAGTAATGATTGACAAACAGGAAAAAAACTCCAGACGGGCAATGGACATCTAGTGCAGCAAGCTGTGAGACAACCATTTTCCTTAATTCAAATAACCCTGTCATCTGCTCCGTGTCGTTGTTGCTCCCCATCTTAGGCCAAAGCTTTCATAAAATGAACCCCATGTGGTATCGTTATGGTATCTGTAATCGACAAAATCCGGCAACAAATAATGAGCATTAATGGTAAATGCATTAGGATTGTTTCTGATTTTACCATAAATCACCTAAATATTTGGATACCGTCTCTTTTCATGGTACATTTCTGAAACTGTGCACACGTCCATTTGGCAACCTGGTCGTACGCCAAGAAAGTAATGGCTAGGCGGCAAGCAGTGTAAACTCTGATCAGACACCTTATTGGACCCTGTCTAATCTAGGTCTACACAGTTTGGTCATGTATATCTCTCCGAATATTAAGGTTAGATACGACAATCATTATTGATTGAAGAATTGACTTTAACCTTTACCACTCTCTAGGTTAATTCAGCAGATGATAATTTTGTGATTTTTTTCTTATATTTCCCAGGAAACAGGATTTGACATTTCATCCAATGGAGACAATTTACATGAAATGTCAAATCCTGTTTTCTGGAAAAAATAAGTAAAAGAATATTTCAAAATGTCATCTGCTGAAAATTTACCTAGAGTACTAAGCGTTAATATCACCTAAGCACAGAGGAATCCCATTATCTAATCAACACAATGTGGAACAAGGGAGACTGGTCAAAGATACACATGAACTAGGATTACTACAGAAGTGTTAGCAAGCTAGCTAGCTTCTGTCTGAAGCAAAAACAGAATTGCACGGCCCATAGAATAGTCGACAGTCTGTAAGGTCGATTTTCAAAGAGTGTTCTATAATCGACTTGTCCGTATGTCTGTGGACTTTTTTTGAACAGTCCGTGGACTATTTGTGAACTTATCAGTGGACAGTTAGCGAAAATAGGCATAACTTTTGAACCGTTAGAAATACTTTGATATTTTTCCCACACAGACTGATACCGAAACGATCTAGCCAATGGGCTTCTAACCGACTAAGGCAACGCCGAGGCAAAAAATATGAAAATGTTTAAGTCTTCAACCATACGGAGTATTTAATGAAAATGTGTATACACATTAATAATAACAAGATCTACCACTGAATTGCCAAATGCCACTTTTCATCGGTCAAGGCAAAGCCGAGGCCAAAATGTGACAGCGAAAATGGCCGTAACTTGAACCGATTGGAGTTTCTGATACTTTTTTTCTAATACAGATTGATACTGACATAATATAGCCAATGGGTTTGCCATTTAGCTTCGACCACGGCAATGCTGAAACCAAAAGGGTGAAACTATTGAAATCACGGGTAGTGTTTCATCATATGGAATAGTTTAACATCATTTTGTATAAACATGAATATTGACAAGATTAGACATAGACAAATACCACTTTTCATCGACCGAGATAACGCCGAGGCCAAAATGTGAAAATGGTGGATTTTGTTAAAGGTTTGTAGACACATTTTTATTGACGGATCGTGCATCGTAGCAATAGCTCTTTCACGGATATAATAAATATGGCATGTCGTCATTTCACTTATACATGCAACTAGCAGCGCACTAGTAAGTTTTTTTTAACTACTATCTTATATATATTTGAACCATTTCACCCCTTAGTTTCTAAACACGGTCATTCTACCTTTGATTTTGGACTAAAACTCTTTTCAAAATGTGAGTCTTGATGAGTCTTGATGAAATATCAAACATGCGGAATGGAAACAAAGCAGATCCTGATGAAATGGACACGGAATGGCAAACGTGCTCATCCTGTTTCGATAGCTCTAATGAGTACCCAAAACTTTTTTTATGGAGAACTGAAGACAATTATCACAGAAGGGCGGTTGTCGGTTCCTGGCGACAGAATGTGTACAAGTACTGGTTAACCGCTTACAGGACTAAGCCTGCCAAGGAAAAGTGTACTTAGGTAACCTGACCGGCTCGACATAACCTTTACCGTGTTGGCAAGCCGTTAAACACCAAACCAATCAACCATCCCAGAATTAGCACCAAATACCCCTCCTTAACAAGTCCTCAGCATTTTCGATTGTTGCAACCAATATGGTATGACTTTATTTCCATATCAGCACTGTGTTGAAAGTGTTATTGCAATGGGAACAGATTTACTATATATAGATAGCTGTTGTTGGAGAATTATGCCTTGTATAGATTTGTTAGGGGCATTGTTGTTGACGGCAATAAAGTGCATTAAAACGAACACATATAATAGTCAAAAAGTTAATATGAATTTCAACATACTTGACGCTGGGAAACGTAAACAAACAGACCAATGCTATGATTTGTGGTTCCAGAAGTCTGCTGTACTTTAGCCATGTTCTCTCGTACGATCAGTATACTGCAAGACATCTAAGGGAACTGGATACACTTGGGATATTTTCTGCCATGTTTTTAACAAGACGGGCTACTTTTGCGACTTTCTATTTGTTTTCCTGCACATCAAACCCCTTCTGAAAAGGAGTCTACACTAAAAAGCGAATCAAAGTGCTACCAACAGAAGGTTTCAAAAGGAATTTCATATACGTTGTCCTATCAGCTTCAGGGGATAATTTATTCCAAAATGTGGACTGAGGACGGACTGATACTGATAACTAGAGCTCATCCTGAGTATTCGGCTCGTGTGACCTTCATACAAACACCTTGCAAAGGCCTTGATCAATCCGTGCATGTGCAATTTCTATATTATAAAGCGGGATTTGCATAAAAATGTACAGAGCTATAAGTGGAACCATCATTTTCATCTCTCATGTAAATGGAAAGACGAGCCATTGTTTAGTTATCTCATATAAACGAACAAAACATATCTAACTTTAAAGGCTCAATATTCCTCAAAAATTGACATTTTTTTTTTTTTTTTTTTATCTATGAAAGGTTTCATACATTGATATATGGTATTAATACAATCATAAAATGTGGCACCTGAAAGTCTGTAAGATTTCAGTTAATCTCTCTTTTTTAAATGATATGATTTTTATCGTATCTCTGAATTAATGTTGCCAATCATTTTATTTTTTATCAAGTTCAAAAACGAGAGACTAACTGAAGTCTTACAGGCTGTCAGATTCCACATTTTTATGATTGTATTAATTCTATATATCAATCTTTTTAACCTTTCTCGGATAATAAATGTCTATTGTTTTAGGAATATGGAGCCTTTGAATAAATTTGGATCTTAAGAAATGTTTATGTCAAAGGGAATGACACAGTTAATGCATTGTTTGCCGGAAAATCTTCAACTTTAGAAAAACAAGAAACTTGGCACAGACTGGATCCAAATTGGTTAAGAAGCAAGAAGATTATTTTAGTTTGTATGGGTCACTCTCGGTTGCATTCAGGTTGCTCATCGTTGGCTGGCCGTTCACGTGGTCCGGCAAACCGGTATCGGGTCTGTATTTTTATAACCGTAAACATGGACGCCGCCAGTTTGAATATTTGATTGGATATTTAATTTTTGTAATAATCTAATAAAAGTCACCTTTTAACTTGAATATTCTGTTTATAGTTAATTTAATTACATTATAGGCTATATGCAAATAAACACATTTATTGGTACAGTTGTATATGACAACAAAATATAGTTTTAGAAGATCTTTATTTATTTATTTAACTTTTGCATATATAATTAGGTAGTTATGACGTCACTATCTCACAAAAATTGCTTCTACCATGACACAATTTTCTAGATCTTCAAAGTCCAATAACCTTCTTATTACTCAACCGTTTTTTTTTTTTTTTTTTGTTTTTTTTTTCGTCTTGTGTCACCAAACTGCTCAACATATCGGGCCCTCCAATTTCAATCGTGTGTTTTCCTTTAATAAAATGTTGTTTTTTTTTTGTTTGTTTGTTTTTTTGTTGTTGTTTTTTTCAGTAAGCAGCGTTCGCAATGAGACAGTATATAAAGTTAATCGCAAAATGTGACAAGGTTGTGATATTAATTTTAGCCATAGCAGATGCTTTAAACAATAATGGCTGCCAACACAGATCTGATTACATATATTACAAAGAAATGCACCTGCGTGTCTTAAGAAGACTTGATACACGCCGTAGTTTTTCTACCATTATTTACAAGGGAGACAAATTCCATGACTCTCTGTTAGCTTTTCCTATATATCAAGCCCCTTCTGAATAGGGAGCTTCTCTAAAATGAAAGAATTTGCTCCCAAAGGGAGCAAATTCTTTCCTTTTAGAGACGATCCCTTTTCAGAGGGAAGCAAAACACTTTTGACAGAGTTGTCTACCCTGAAAGTAGATCTATTCCCCTTAGATTTATTTGAGTTCAGATTTGTTTTTAATGTTCATAGAAGCTAATTCAGAAGCATCTCTGATCTGAAAGAAAATGAAGGTAATATCAGTGAATAAACTATAAAGGTTGGTCGGTACACGCACGATTCATCTCAGAATTATTGAAAATGGCGAGATTTTGAGAAAAATAATACCTTTTTGTTTTATTCTCGCCTTGGCCTAGTTACAAGTCCGATATTTGCTGTTTTGACCTGAGGCCGAAGTCCGAGGCTCAATATAGACGACCGGGAACTTTTAACTAGGTCAATACGGAATTTCTTGATTAATGAAAGTTTTATTAATTAGCTTACTTAGACTAGGAACTAATGTCAGTATAAGATCTCAATACATATTTGAGCAAATGCAAAATATGAGTTATAGTTTATTGAAAACAGATGTCTGTATTCATTGATAGTACCTTTAACTGGGTAATATCAGTTCTACTTTCTTTACCTGACTAATAGTCTGTCGACATGCAAGTGGCTTCGCAGAAATAAAACAACAATATAGTTCGGCCAAATATTGATAACACCATTTCTTAAAAATAATCATTTATCGAGAAGTACTAGTCTTATCGAGAAGTACTGGCCGAGTTCCATCTGTACCAACCGATTTTTTTATTATTATTTATTTTTGTGTGTGTTGTCCGAATGAGTGAAAAAATATGATCATATATAAATGTAACCGTACTCAATTTTAGGGTACTAGAGAGGAGCACTTATTTCTCAAGGAAAGAACTAGATCTCATCACAAAAACATACCTATATAATTTGACCCCTTTAAATCCCACTTTTATATAGTAAAACTGGGGTTTACAGGGGTATACATTATTTTTCTTATTTCTGCTCAAAAAACATAGATTGTGGGTACTCGTTAGAACCGCCTCGGCGATTGTGGGTACTCGTTAGAACCGCCTCGGTTTACAGGGGTATATATTATTTTTCTTATTTCTGCTCAAAAACATAGATTGTGGGTACTCGTTAGAACCGCCTCGGCGAGGCGGTTCTAACGAGTACCTACAATCTATGTTTTGAACAGAAATAAGAAAAATATCAGAATTTTTATCTGAAATTTTTCCTTTTCTGGTTGTAAAATTTTCAATATATTTGAATAGGTGTGTTTTCGTAATGTCAAACGTTTTAAACAAATATTTTGAAGAGCAGGTGTCAGCTATCATCGAACATGCATCAACTCTCATGGCCGCAAAGCACACAGTGCTCAAGGTAAGAGGCAAAATAGTGAATTAATCAGCGCCTTTCGGTACAACGAAGACCCAATCTGCATATCTGTGGTATGTAAGCGTATAAGGAGATTCTTTCTAACTTATCCAGCGAATGATTCTGTAATAGTAAACGACCTCATCTGGATCTTCGCTGTCTGATTATATCAGGAAGACAAATTTCCCATGGCTTGGATTAAGGGAGCTGGACACATTTGGTATTTGTTTCGTTATTGATACAAGATTGACATCTACTGTGACTTTTTTTTTTTTTTTTTTTTGGTTTCTGCACACCAAGTCCCTTCTGCTAAAGGGGTCTTCTCTAAAAGGAAAGAATTTGCTCCCACGGGGAGCAAATTCTTTCCTTTTAGAGAGGACTCCTTTTCAGACGGGAGTAAAATCAATTTAACAGAGTTACCTACCCTGACAATGTACGCATCGCCCTTAATTACGTTATGTATTGCCAGAAAAACTGATCTTACACGAGTGGTCATTTCATATGAAATTTATGAAACGAGCCTTCGGTTAGTTTCATAAATTTCATATGAAATGACCTCGAGTGTCAGATTCTGTTTATCATATGCCCATTTTAAGTTGGATTTTATCACCTATAAAGTTGACAATTGTTCAACAGAAAATGCATGGTTGACATGGACGTCGTCATGACGTTACTTGTTCCCGCCAAAGTGTTATGTAACGTGTGGTCATACGATTTTTATGACACGACGTTATCCACTGAATAACCCACTGAATAACACCGACGTCATATGATAAAAAAAAAAAAAAAAAAAAAACTTTACAGAGTTGTCTTCCTTGAAAGTTTATCCAATCCCCTTGTTTGTGTCATTTATTGCCAGCGAAACTGAAAGAAACAGACACTGTTGTGCTTGGGCATGAAGATTGTGCATTATAACACTAATAAACTCAATTTGCAGACTACTGCATATTGAAACGGCGAAAAAATTCCTACATACATACAGTTTTGATAATTCCGCTAGACAGAACACCGTTTTGAACCGCAACGTGAGAAAACATACTTTCTGTCATATGCGCCTAACGGATATTCAAATAAGCCTGCGCATCCACACAGTCTAATCAGAGTCTTTGTATGCTGCATCAGCAAACTTTGCATCCTTGGCTATCTAAAATGCGGCAAGCGACAGTTCTGATTAGACTGCACGAATGCGCCGGTTGATCTGAATCTTCGCTTGGCGCACGTTCTCAGGTACGTTTTCTGACGTTGCGGCTCCTTTGATTCCTTTACCTGATTCAGTACAATACAACCCGGACCTAATAATACCTAGACTTTCACATCCTTTGGGATCATTGGGCCCATTGTGGTATATTTGTAAATGGAGTTCTGTTCATGTATACGCTAGAGGGCGTAAGCAGTGATGCAAACTTCATTATTGCTTTTGAAGAGTCTCAATAAAACCGAGACTCCCATTTTCTAATCCGAGGTATATGTTTCCAAAGGCAATCTCTTTTCGTGTATTTCACTAACGGAACTGCCGAAATATGTTGTGTTGACTTGATTTTAGTGCTATTTAACAGCACTATGGTCATTAAACAATGCTCTTAGGTATTAACTGAAGTTGCAATAAATTGTATTTAATAGGTTTGGTTGAAAAATGTAAAATCAAAAGTAATTTTTGGTGAATTTCTAATGATTTTCTGCTAAAAGTGCCAAAAAAATAGCTAAAATGGGTACCTAGGTTTCTGGTTAATGTTTACAAAAACTATTTGATTTCCCTTAAATATACTGCTGCAGTCTTAAAGGAAAAATATAGAGGTTAATGCATCCTGAGTTTAAAATACAGGAAATATTTCCCGAGAGATTTGAAAATCCATTGTACAGACAAGGTCTGTACTATTTGCCAATAAGCCAGAATTTTATATCAGCGTAGATTTACATCAGATGATCTCAAAGTGTTTAAATTTTAGGATAGCTGACCGATTGTTTGAATTGACACATCAACTCTTGTGGGTCATTCTTTCGACTCCCAGAGAAAGCGAAAAAAGAGACAGAATAGCAGTTTACTAGAGATGAGAAAAAAAGATAAACAGGAGGATCAAGGAAAAAGCAAATGTCAGTAGAAAAACACAAGAAATATTAATATACCAGTTTCCCACGCCTGGTACCGGCATCGAACTGATATTGGCTTACAGTTGGGCAAGGCCTGCTACCCTTGCTGCAGGTGGGTGGAGGGGGTGGGTGGGGGGGGGGGGGTAGAGGGGATTTTTTTTTTACTTCTTCTGTTTCTTCATTTTCATTAATTTTCCGCCTTGTCCCCTGTCCCTCTCTTTCATCTCCTATACTGTCTCTTCTATCTCTCTTCTGCCTTTCTCTGGGAGACGAAATAAAATGATCCCAAGGGTTGACGTGTCGTCAAACCCCAGAACAATCTATCAATCCCCCGTTTTACCACCACCTTACCATCCACGAGCTCGGTGTCCGAGTATTTAGGGTAAAAGAGATACAATTATGGATAATTACTTTCAACGCCAGGTTCTTATCGTGCAGTTCTAGACCTCATCAAGAAACAAAGAAAATCCATTACAGCCTTTCAATGACTCAAATTAATGGCGTGAGGATTCTAAACACATCTTTGGACCGCATCATTCAAAAAGGGTTCTTAGAATGTGAACCGCAAAGGCTCAGACTTGCATGTTAATAAGCAAGGTGTCCGATATTCTTTACAAAAAATCTGACACTTTATACCGTAATTTAGCTAAACTTCGGGCACTTCCAGGGACTGGATACATTTGGTAGATTTTCTATCATCTTGTACAAAGGAGATTACTTTTGGGACTTTCTATTTGCTTTTGTATGCATTAAGTCCTTTCTAAAAAGGAGTCTGCTCTAAAAAGAAAGAATTTGCTCTCCTTGGGAGCGAATTCTTTGTTTTTAGAGTAAACATTATTTTTTCCGAGGGAGATAAAATATTTTCATGGAGTTGCCGCCCCTGAAAGTGTTTCCATTCCCCTTAAACTCCCGATCATACTTTATCCTATAATTTGATCATCTCTATTTCACCATCTCTTGATGTGCATTACGAAAACACGCCTTTTCAAATATATAGAAAATTTCACGTCCAAAAACTGAATTTTTTTCAGACAAAAAAATCTGATATTTTTCATATTTCTACTCAAAAATTAGATTGTGGGTATTCGTTAGAACCGCCTCGGCGAGGCGGTTCTAACGAGTACCGACAATCTATATTTTTGAGCAGAAATAAGAAAAATAATGTATACCCTCTAAACCCCAGTTTTACTATATAAAAGTGAGGTTTAAGGGGGTCAAAATTATTTAGGTCTGTTTTCGTGATGTATATGGCAAACAGTGAATACCCTAATCACACGCCACGTTCTGTGGTGTCTGGTCTGTGTCTGCACTGTTTTCTTCAGCCCGTCTGTTTCAATACTTAAGGTTATTACGGTAATCCGCTAGTAAATGGCGAAGCCTATCTGACGGCTGATCTTTGCTGTGCCTTCGATATCCACTATTCACTTATACTCCTAATGTCCCTTTGCGATTTGCATGGCCTAAATACAATACAGAAATTTCCGTTCTGTTTCCTTAGTAACAAATGACATTTACGTCCTTTAAGCCAGAGAAGCAATTCAAATGATGTGCGACGCACGAAAACGACTCTTATACCATATGGAAACAGCGAATGCCCCATCAGTCTGTGCATCCGCACAGACTGATCAGGGCATTCACTATTCATCAATATAATCTACAGAATCTATTGATTCCTCAAGCGGGCATCGATATCCCTAATCAGACAGCTCAAATGTGCAAATGTTATTGGATCTTCGTTGCCCGTGATCCCAGTGAGCATTCTTTATAAATCTATAGCGGGCCTCTGTCGGCCCATCAGGGTAGCTGACGGGTCGATAACGGCCCGGTATAGATTTATAAAGAGTGCTACCTTGGATATAAGAGTCTTTTTCGTGTGCTGCGTATCAAGTGCTTATCAACAAGCGAAATGGTGTAACAGGCCCATCATTTGAACGTTGACCGAATCGCTCAGTTTCGGCAAGTGCATTATTTTCTTAGCCGTTCTCGTTGTATTCTCGTATAGACAGATTTTGATTGGTCACTGGTGTGTACAGACATTTTAATTGGTCAATGTTTCATCTCGCGTGATCAGTCAACTTTCGAGCGTTCGATTAGTTAGTGTGGTATGACGTATCAAACAGACATGCGCACCAGCTTTTCAGGTTGATCTCCCGCATATATTGAATGTCAAATAAGGTGAGGTAGGAGACAGGTGCAACGTTATTGTGTCTACTATCATCAAAGAACTGTACTGTACAGTCCTAAAATGCATATGTACATGTACGAAAACCGGACAGAGGACTGCTTCAGTGGCTGGCTTTATTACATATATGTAGACAAAAATCAACCTGGACAAGTGCATTGTCCGATTTGGTCTCTTTCGTTATACATAGTCGCAATCGGAGAAACTGCGTACACTCGTACTGGTATACATCAGGAAATCATACCTATATAATTTTGACCTCATTAAACCCCACTTTTATATATAAAACTGGGGTTTACAGGGGTATACATTATTTTTCTTATTTCCGCTCAAAAACATAGATTGTGGGTACTCGTTAGAACACGAGTACCCACAATTTATGTTTTGAGCAGAAATATTAAGAATATCAGAATTGTTTCTCTGAAAAATTTCATTTTTTGGTGGTAGAATTTTCAGTATATCTGAATAGGCATGTTTTCGTAATGATTTGCTTGGTCTTGCACAAGCGTGTCACCTTAGCTTTTGTAGCCTATATCTGGATAGTTTAACGCTTAACATGATGGGTAAAAATTTTCAGCAGACGACATTTTAAAATATTTTTTCTGATTTTCTCCAGACAATAGGGTTTGACATTTCATGCAAATTATCTTTCTAGGAGACAATTTTCTCGAAATATCAAATCCTATTTTCTGGAGAAAATACTAAAAAAGTCTTCAGTCTTTTACCGAGCGTGCAAAGCCTTCAGAAAAGGAAGTGAATAAATGGATTTTGCAGCAGACTGTTAGCATTTCTAAAGAGCTATAAAAATACAATGAACATTATATGTCCACCCACATTACTATAAAACAGCTTTCACAACACTTTTTACATTTACTACTCTGTGGGCAAATTCAGCAAACGACAAATCGATAATATGTTTTCTTGTTGGTTTTCTTTTCACAGAAAATAAGTCTTCAGATCATCTACACATTTTTTTCTGGTTGATCAGAACCTTCTCTGTCCGCTTTTACAGAAACATTATACAATTGATGCATTCTATTGAGGTTAACATCAAGATTTGTCAACCCGAGAAAGTGATGAGCACCGAGGCTTCGCCTCCGTGAAAATTACTTTCTCGGGTTGACAAATCCTGATGTTAACCTCAATAGAATGCATCAATTGTTTTATCATATGACTATTTTTAGCTGACTGGAAGCAGTGACAATAGTGATATTGATCGGTCCGTGACCTCAGTCAGGCTACTTGTTATTTAACCATTTTTAGCTGTCTGGCAGCAGTGACAAAAGTGATGTTGACCGGTCCTTGACCGAAGACAGGTTATTGTAACAAGCAGTATCTAGTTTTAACAAAATCAGACTTTGTAAAAACCTGATACAGCCAGTTTCAGCCAATCAGAGAAGACCTTTGCTGGTAGTCATATTACAATGGATGTTGTAGATTATTTAGACGGGCAGCAAGACTATGATACATGTATGAATATGACTTAGCTCCAGATAAGGCGCTTTTTTAACCAAAAATTCTTCCTGTTTTTCTTAAGTTGTGGATACTTATTCGAATGCATTCGAATGTATACCCCACATATGTGGGGGTTCACATTAGAGTTAGCTATATAAAAGAGGAATGTCCAGATAGACGTGATTCTTATTTCGCCACGAAAACATATGCTTTAGGTTTTCGTTAGTGTTCTTTGTTTCCAAGGGCAATTTTATAGATTTTGTTAACCCTGGTCATGCTGAATAGATTAAGATGCCAAGCCCACTTCCAATGTTCAGCCAATCAGATTATTGATCCAGATTGAAATTACAAATTCACATACTTAATGACAAACAGCGCAGCAACAGATCAGTTGGCTTCTTCAGAAGCCAACCACCGGCACTCCTCTATCGAACGGTAATCAAGTTAAAGGAAAATATTTTGTTTGAATTTGGAAAAATCCGTCAGAACGAGGTGACCCAATTTACATTTCAAGACCATATCCCTATTTATACTTAGAGAAACAGGGAAATATTACTATAATTTTTTTTTTTCGACATTTTCATATGTTTTGAGGTTCATTGATATGCATATGGTGTCTTCAATCTATTTATTTAAGGTCTGAAGCTCAAATGACACTGAAGACAACTGATCTGTATCTTCAGTGTTTGTAAAAGCAGGATATATCCGGTTTCAGCAGGACTACGGTTTACAAGAACTCTTCTGATAGCTGTAATGATCACATGTCTTTTATTGTCCCCCGCCTTTTCGAAGAAAAGCGAGGGGACATAGTATTCGGCTTTCCGTGGTGCGTGGTGAGTGGTGCGTGATGCGTGATGCAAGGTGTGTGGTTCCGAGTTTGTAGTAGGTACTTTGTGAGCGCAACTCCTCCTACAGTTTTGGGCCGATCCTTTTGAAACTTTACAGGCGTTTTAATCATGGTCTGAAGATGTGCATGTGTTTTTTACAGAATCCTTAAATTTTTTTTTTTTTTTTTACTTTTTTCACATTTTTCACTTAGACTTTATTTCATGGTTCCGAGTTTGTAGTGGGGACCTTGTGAGCGCAACTCCTCCTTCAGTTTTATACCGACCCTTCTGAAACTTCAAATTTATCTTAATCATGGTCTGAAAATATGCATGTACTTTTCAAAGAATCTTGAAATATTTTTTTTACAATTTTTTCACATTTTTAACTTAGAATTTTTCCATGCTTCAAAACAATGAAAGTGTATATGTAGTAGGTACGAGTACCTTGTGAGCGCAACTCCTCCTACAGTTGTTGACCGATCCTTTTGAAACTTTACAGGTGTTTTAATCATGGTCTGAAGATGTGCATGTGCTTTTTACAGAATCCTTAAATTATTTTTAATTACTTTTTCCACATTTTTTAACTTAGACATTTTTATCATGGTTCCGAGTTTGTAGTGGGGCCTTTGTGAGCGCAACTCCTCCTACAGTTTTATACCGATTCTTCTGAAAATTCACATTTATCTTAATCATGGTCTGAAGATATTAACAGAATCTTGAAATAATGTTTTTCAATATTTTCACATTAATTTTTTAACTTAGAATTTTTATCATGCTTCAATACTATGTAAGTGTATATGTTGGTACCTTGTGAGCGCAACTCCTCCTACAGTTTGAACCGATCCTTTTGAAACCTTACAGGTGTTTTAATCATGGTCTGAAGATATGCATGTGCTTTTTACAGAATCCTTAAATTATTATTATTATTATTTTTTTTTTTTTTTCACTTTTTTCACATTTTTAACTTAGATAGTTTTGCATGGTTCCGAGTTTGTAGTGGGGACCTTGTGAGCGCAACTCCTCCTACAGTTTTATACTGATCCTTCTGAAACTTCACAGGTATCTTAATCATGGTCTGAAGATATGCATGTAGTTTCTTTTTCAAATTTTTCACATTTTTAACTTAGACGTTTGTTTCATTCTTCAGTACTTTGAAAGTGTATTATGTAGTAGGTATCTTGTGAGTTCAACTCCTCGTACAGTTTTATACCATTCCCACTGAAACTATACAGATGTTTTTACCATAGTCTGAAGATATGCATACAGAATCTTGAAGTTACTTTTTTGTTTACTTTTTACACATTTTTAACTTTTAACTTAGACTTTTTTCATGCTTCAATACTATGAAAGTGCATATAGTGGTAGGTACCTCGTGAGCACAACTCCTCACAGCTTTAAGCAAATGCTTCTGAAACTTTATAGGCATTTGGCTTGTGGTCTGAGGATATACGTGTGCTCTTGGAATCTTGAAATTATGTTTTTGACTTTTTGGTTGTTTTTTTTTTTTTTTTTTTTTTGTTTTTATTTTTTCCACATTTTTTTTTTCATTTTTTTTCCTGCGTCAGTATTTAGGTAAGTGATACAGGACCAATGGTTAACTTACTCATTTTAACAGCTCAAATAAAAATAAGGCGGGGGACATAAATTCCCTATGGAATTTGCTTGTTCGTTTTGCTTCAGTAGTAAACAAACTTTTTCTTGAATAATATCTGAACAAAGATAAAATGTGATCTTGAGTCAAACTGCTGAAACTGTTAGAACCAAATAATACAGCTATTTAAACTCGACAAGTAAATAAGTAAATGTTAACTATTTACCGAAAACTGTTGGAGTAAATCTGTCATAGACATTTCACTCTGATGTGTGAATGTCCCATAGGTCTCTCATTTTCTCCAGTTAACACTGGTTTTTGGTACATGAAGTAGTGACTGAACTTGCATAGCACTTACAGTAACCAAGGAACTTCCATATCACAAACTCCATTACGAAAACATGCCTATTCATATATACTGAAAATTTTACCACCAAAAAAAAAATGAAAAATTTCAGATAAAAAACTCTGATATTTTTCATATTTCTGCTCAAAAGGCGAGGCGGTTCTAACGAGTACCCACAATCTATGTTTTTGAGCAGAAATAAGAAAAATAATGTATACCCTGTAAACCCCAGTTTTACTATATAAAAGTGAGGTTTAAGGGGGTCAAAATTATGTGGGCATGTGTTCGTGATGTAACCTTACATAAAGCAATAGTTTAGTTTGGTTTGTGTTTCTTTCCAACACATTTACTGACATCTTAAAAGGAAAAGTTCTCCTCTAGCAAAATGCTGTCTTAAAGAACATAAAACTTTAAAAAGAAAGGCAGCTGACAATACAAATTACTTGTAAACAGAAAAAAATCTGAAGATCATTTGTGGAAACGTGCTGTGTCAAGAAGGGGTGTTATCGCATATGCGAACAGTGAGGGCAAAGATCAGACTGCACAGATGCGCAGTCCGATCGATGCCTTCACTGCTCGCCCGACGGAAGTCTGAATAATGAAGGAGTTGTTGGCAGAATGTGGATACATAGGCTGATCTGAACCTGTCATGTTTCCATATGCAGTAAGGTCTCTTTCAGTATGATGCATGCTAAATACTCGTTTAATGACGTATATGTTATAAAGATTTTATCAAATGTTTGAAAAATTGCCCCATTTCGCCATTTATTCTTGGTATCAATATTTAAAGACGGTTTCGGAAATAAACATGTTTTAACCTTGTCTATAATAAATCAAACTAATCACTGAAAATATACATTACGTGTGTCGTCTCAGATTCATTTCAAGCTTTAGCATATATAGCCACAATCTTCAGAAGAAAATCAATGTTTAACAGAAAATAGGTCTTGACATTTCGAAGACAGTTGGTCTGTAATGTCGTCTTCTGTTTTGTTAACATAAGAAAATATTTTTAAACATTGTCGCATTTTGTCTATAGTTAGCAGATAAAAGATTAAGTTTCATACTTAGAAATCTCTCTAATGTGTTGCAATATGTTAGGTTCCTCCCCTTTTCAGTGAGCGCTTTAATAAAACTTGATAAAATGATGAGCAAGTGTAACGTCTGGTCAACCTGTTAGGGTGAGTTGCATCAAAACGGTATAATAGTTTCCCAGATTATTTCTGAGGTCTTAAACACAATGGTTACCATAAAAAGCAATTGGAGCAAATACTCCATCCCAGCTCATAGCTTTATTTAGTGAAATAGGGGAATCGCGGGCTTTAAAATTATGAGAAAATGCATGTGATGCAGAAGCGACCCACATAATGTCCAATGCATCCTAGGCATGCGTGCTTTTTCTTCAGAGCTTTTCGGATTTTGCCATGCAGATCTCATGTAAGCTGGAAATGTGTTTGCAAAATCATATTACATGCTTCTCATCACAAGAAATGGAAAAAGGGCATAACTTTCACAAAATTAATTGGATTGTTTTTAAAAGTTAATCAGGTGATTTACTCCTCAACCCCAGCAAGCTCATTAGGTTTCAAGGCCTTATATATTACTGAGATATCTTGCTAACAATAAAAGCGTAACGAACGAACGGACGAAAGACCTAAAAGCAATATTTCCCTCCAGCTTCGAAGTTGGGGCATAACTATATCAGTGAGAGACATTCATGTTCAAGTTTTGGCATGGACCACTATAAACCATTATGAAAACACGCCTATTCAAATTTATTGAAAATTTTACCACCAAAAAATGAAAAAAATCAGATAAAAATTAAGATATTTTTCATATTTCTGCTCAAAACATAGATTGTGGGTACTCGTTAGAACCGCCACGGCGAGGCGGTTCTAACGAGTACCCACAATCTATAATTTGAGCAGAAATAAGAAATATAATGTATACCCCTGTAAACCCCAGTAGGGGTTTAAGTGGGTCAAAATTATATGGGTATGTTTTCGTAATGAAAGTACCGTGGTGTGCATGCACCACTCCTTTTCTCTGAACACGTTTATTGTTCTGACATCATGGGCTGTTTGAGAGCAAGCCTAAGCGGATGTGATCAGACCAAATCAATTTTGCCATCTGTCAGATAACAACAATAAAATTGAATTTCTGTTTCAAGTTTTGGCATGGTCCGCTATAAACCATTACGAAAACACGCCTATTCAAATTTATTGAAAATTGTACCACCAAAAAATGAAAAAATTCAGATAAAAATTAAGTTATTTTTCATATTTCTGCTCAAAATATAGATTGTGGGTACTCGTTAGAACCGCCTCGGCGAGGCGGTTCTAACGAGTACTCACAATCTATAATTTGAGCAGAAATAAGAAATATAATGTATACCCCTGTAAACCCCAGTAGGGGTTTAAGTGGGTCAAAATTATATGGGTATGTTTTCGTAATGAAAGTACCGTGGTGTGCATGCACCACTCCTTTTCCCTGAACACGTTTATTGTTCTGACATCATGGGCTGTTTGAGAGCAAACCTAAGCGGATGTGATCAGACCAAATCAATTTTGCCATCTGTCAGATAACAACAATAAAATTGAATTTCTGTTTCTAAATCTGGAGAGAATATTGAGTTGTTGAAGATATGTTTAATGATCCTGAATACTGTTCAGAGCCAACTATTACAAAATCATTGGTATGGGTCCTTTGCTATTCGGATTGATTTTTTTTATCAATTCTATTCTAAGTAAGACAATAAACTCTTCAAAATCTAACTTATTATTAGGACAGTGTTGAATAAGTAGGAGTTTGGGCTAATTAGGGGAATAGGTGCATTTTCAGAAAAGATAACTCTTGTCACCATTGTTTTGTCTCCCTTATGAAAATGTCTACTCTGAAAGGAAAGAATATTTGCTCCCAGTGGGAGTAGATTCTTTTCTTTTAGAGTAGATTCTGTTTTCAGAAGGGGTTTGGTGGAGAAGGAGAGCAATTTAATAGTCGGAAAAGTGTTTTTTTCTTGTAGAATGGCGGAAACAGTGCCTAGTACATCTGGAAAGGAATACTGTCCTCCTTAGGCACATGAGAAGGGTGACATAGTATAAAATGACAACACAAGATAGCACTTCGGCGAAAATAGATGGAACAAACGCAGACAGGCGAGCGAATTGCCACAGAAAGACAGCCTTGGAACGATCAACAATAAAACTACAGTCGACTCTCCTTATCTCGAAGTCCAAGGGACTCTCTGAAACCTCTACATATTAAATTTGCAGAATTGAGGAAAAAAATAAACCGAATAACCACATTTCACAAATGAATACATTATTTGACTCCTGAAGTTAGAGATATCATAAAATATTGCGGAAAAGAGGAAAACATGCTCATAGGAGCAAGTTCTCCTCTTTTCCACAATATTTTGTAAAAACTGTTGTTAGATTCCATGTTAAAACAGGGACCAGATTTTCAACTCGAGATAAGCGGTTATTCGAGATAAGCGAATTCGAGATAAACAGAGACGGAGTCGCTTATTGGGGCCTTAACTTGGTTTTACGAACGTTTACGCTTGCCCTTAATCCTGATATTATACGGGGTTTTTAACTCGGCCCATCACAATTAATTACATGTGGTTAGTTCAAGATGTTTATCTTTCCCTCACAGGGAAATCCAACCATCACGAAAACATACCTATATAACTTTGACCCCCTTAAACCCCACTTTTATAAAGTAAAACTGGGATTTACAGGGGTATACATTATTTTTCTTATTTCTGCTCAAAAACATAAATTGTGGGAACTCGTTAGAACCGCCAGCGAGGCGGTTCTAACGAGTACCCACAATCTATGTTTTGAGCAGAAATATGAAAAAAATATCAGAATTTTTATCTGAAAACTTTCAATTTTTGGTGGTGAAATTTTCAATATATTTGAATAGGCGTGTTTTCGTAATGATTATAAAAGAGAATTGCAAACAATGATTAGTCCCTAAACAAAGTTCGCGGATCTGCGCGGATGATCAGGCTAAAGAAGGCGTTTGCTTTTTCGCGTACCGAGTACATTCAAACCTGTCTTAAAGGCCACCTCTATTAAGCAATCACCTGTATTATAAGGATCTTTCATGCCCTATAAAAGCAGTAAAGCGATCATGAACCTGTAATAAGTTAGCACACGTCTTATGCAATCATTTTGGCATTCCAACAGGTGCTTGCTTAACACAGGTTTTGATAAGTTATTAGAGGGGGGAGGGACTGGAACTTTCACGAATCAATTCTTTTAGAATGTATTCACTGTATACAGCATAATCATGATCCTTTTTTAAATATTGCCGCCCAAATATCCATATTGCTTTTTATTTCTGTTCTACATTTTGAACTTTAACAATATTTGACCATAATGATAGTTTAATGCGAACGGAAGCCGGTAGACTGGTTAGCTGGATCAGTGTCCGCACTGTACGTGTCATTGTTTTAACCCTTTCCACCCAGCAGGCTAAATTAGATAACTTTTCAAAAAGTAAAGATACAAATGAGATGGCTCGTAACGAGCCGTCTCATCAGGATCTAAACTTTTTGTTGTTCTTTTCTTGATTTTACGGGCAACAATGGACATAGCCAAATTAATAAAAAAAAAATGGACAGGTCCAAATCATAAACTCAGGACTAAAATGGGTCAGGAATTCGACAGTTATGTTGTAAGGCTAAGCAAAAAATATGTGTGTTTAGGGTAACATGTTAGAAAACAAAATAGGTAGGGTAGGTAGGAGCTCTTTTTTTTACATTGTTTAGGTAAAATTATACCATAATTACCGGACATGTTTGGACTGGGCACCATAAATCACATAAAATTTTACCAATATTCGACTGTTCTTTTGATCATATAAGAGCAGTTTCATCTGGTTCCACACTGTTTGCTCATACCTACTTGTCCAACTACTTTAGCATTAATATTTTATCCCAATAACACCTTATTTTTTGTTTTTGCCAAAACATGAAAAAAAAATGGTTAGGTTTTACCTGGAAAATTAGGTAGGGTAGGGTAACCCTAAACACACATTTTCTTTATTTTGCCTAAGCCTTGTTTTATCAAAAGCTATTTATTTCCAATAAAACTGAAACAATATACTCTCTTCTTTGCTACCAAATACGGACTTCTTAGCATGATGTAATTTTAGATGGTTGGCAATAGAGTTTCTGTTATTAGCTACCATTTGAGAAATCTCCAGTGTGTTTCCTTCAAGAAATTAGGAACACTGACAGAATATATGGATACAAGTTTCTTGAGATTAATGAGTTTCCATGGTTAAAATAGTTTTACCATGGTAACAAAAAAGAAGGCTACAATTTCTAAAGCCGTACTTTTAAATGTCTAACAAATCCTCTTCAAACGTGGGTTCTTAAATCTCTGAAAATACCAGGCAGAAATTCGCTTGAAAAGACAACTTCATTTTCGTACAAATTCAACTAGACCTGGACGTGGCGTTAAATTAAGCCAATATAACACGAATCAAGTACGGTGAACCCTCGTTACAACGACAACATTTGTTCCAAAAGATGTTTCAATTAAAATGTATTTTCATAGAAAATATATTTCGGATATTTGTTAGAATCGTCTAAGTGATGCAATTCTAATAATTATCTAAAGCATATGTTTCTCGAAGTATTACATACAATTTTCTAGCATAATTTCTGATTAACTCTCAACTCTTGAGCGCGGATTTTGTGTCAGTCAAATTGTCTTTATAACGAATTTTGGCGTTGTATCGAGTGTCGGTATACAGAGGGTTTGATTGAATAATGCTCTAAATATCATTATATCTTCAAAAGGAGTGGTCGTGCTTTTCAGATTAGAGACGACTAGCCTAGCGATCAGCTCTCTCTCTCTCTCTCTCTCTCTCTCTCTCTCTCTCTCTCTCTCTCTCTCTCTACAGTGATGAGGCGACCACAAAGCTATTTAGGGCAGAATGAACACAACCAAAGGACCCAATCAGGATGAAACTCAACTCCGCAGCCAATGGCCACAAAGTAAAACAAGAAACGAACGCACATTTTCGGAAACGCCTTAGAATACCGTCTCGTGGTTTACAAAATAATCGGAGGGAATAAGTCAGTTTTGTATTTGAAAATTTGTTCATCACAGAACACCCGTTGTGTGGTTCCATACGAACGATGTTCCAGTAAATAATTTCATGCCCATTTCTGAATTTCTGTTGGCTGCTGTTCTACACATATTAAAACCATCTTTGGTCAAAATGTATAATTCCTATAAATCGCTATTGCCAGTTAACCGGTAATAGCCACTCCGTAATTTATGAAACTAATATACCCTTCCTAAAACACATTACCGTATTTATCCTGAGTACTCGAACAAACAGGCCTGAACAAGCAGTGGAGACCCAGATCAGACGCCGCATAAGGGTCTGCACAGTTTGCCACACAGGTAGCAATACCTAGACACATCAATGATAAAATGTAGTATGTGGAATAAAATGGTACAAATTATAGAACGAGATATTGTTTGATTTATCCGGGCTTTTCAACAATCTTTCAGTCATATCGCGATGATGTCTGGATGTGGCAGGTAGCTCAATGCTCACTTTTAGAGCGCTGCCTCACTGAAACGCCCCAGGAACTTGACATGATATTCCACCCAGTCACAAATAGTATATGTGCCCAGAGTGCCAACCTATACTACTGTCACATTATACTGACACTGAGCTGACCAGTTCTGATTCCTAGCTCGACTCTCTTAATGCTGAACGCCAAGCGAAAGAGCAGCTAGTACCATTTTTAAAGTCTTTGATATGACTCGGCCGGGGATCGAACCCGCAACCTCTCGGTCACAAAGCGAACGCTCTACCAGCTGAACCACTGTGCCGGTTTATAGGACAAGTTAAGGAAAAGAGGCAAGATGTCGAAATACTTATGGTAAGTACGGTATCTACATGAAACTTGCAAGACTATTCGTCATAAATCAAGGAAAAAGTAATATGAACTCCACAAGGATTTTCAATATTTATGTTGAAATGATTATCCGTAAACAAGGATGTCACGCAGAGTTATTGCCGTTTAAAGAGAGATATAAAAACATAAAACAAGAAACTGTCATGCTGAGCCCACAATCAAAAGCGCCATACAGGGACAGCCAAATTCTAGGTAATACTGCGCAGAGGAGGAGGAGGAGTAGGTGGGGGGCGGGGGTGGGGGGGGGATGCGTTCTTGGCATTTGCAATGTGCATATGTCGATTTTATCTTTGTACTGGTATACAGATTTACATTCTGTCAAAAATGCAGATTGTTTAGTTCTGCAAATGCAGAGGCGGTTTTCTGGCTTTTGTGTTCGATTGTGCACTAAGAATCCTTCTTGCTTGAAATGGATCATATTATCGGTGTCTGAGGAAATAAGGCACAGAAATCGACAGAGAAATTAATAAGTACTCATAAGGTGAGACGCAGCCTAAGAAAATATACTTTTGGACATCTATCATCGGACACGTGTATCTTCGGACACGTATCTTCGGGCACGTGTATTTTTTTTCTTGACATGTGCACACAGCGCAGACTCAGATTAGCCTGCGCATCCGCGCAGTCTGATCAGAGTCATCGCTGTGCGCCACTTAAATATCCAGTGATGCAAGGATACTTCAGGCGAAGTCTCTGGTCAGACTGTGCGACTGCGAAGGCTTATCTAAGTCTTCGCTGGACTTACATATCGGTCTACTGGTTTCCTTGCAGTCGGGCATATTCGATCATCACCCAGCAGGGAACCAGTTTTGTAGAATGGACCACTAAGGAGCGGCACAGAAGCGGCTTCTTTAGAAGCCAACTGATCTGGATCTGCACTGTTTGCAAAGGCAGGGTATATCAAGGACAAGGGTTAAAGCGTATCAGATCGCGTCTACACGCAACATTTGTACAACACACGTATCATGTGGTCATTTCCCTGTTTTTTGCTTTTGCTTTCATTAGTCTTTATCACGTAAATGCGTTTATGTTATATCCACCCCCACCCATGTTTCCATATAATATACGTGAATAGTGAAAACAGAGGTACTCATGGCCTACATAAATAGGGAGATTTTCTCAAATTTCATCACCAAAATACGCCTATATAATTTTGAGCCCCTTAAACCCCACATTTATACTGTAAAACTTGGGTGAACAGGGGTATACATTAGTTTTCTTTTTTCTGTTTAAAAAACATAGATTGTGGGTACTCGCTAGAACCGCCTCTCCGAGGCGGTTCTTACAAGTACCCACAATCTATGTTTAGAGCAGAAATTTGAAAACTACCAAAATTTTTCATCTGAAAGTTTTTTTGTTTTTTTTATTTTTTTTTTATTTTTGCTGTAAAATTATCAATATATTTGAATAGGCGTGTTTTCGTAATGATAAAATTTAACAGTTGAACAATACCGCCTCTTCGCACATCATTGTTTGCCAGAACCCTAGGTAAATATTTGGATGGGTATTCGTTTGCAGCTTCTCAATAAACTTGTCAGTAGACTGGTGAATTGTTGGTAGCATACATGCGCAATGACGGTATTTGTTATCAACAGGATCGCAATCGCTTTGTAAGGAATAACTGTGTTTGAACTGTAATGTTGCGTCTCCAATAGTAATAATAATAATAATAATAATAATAATAATAATTGTAACAATAATAATAATAATAATAATAATAATTGTAACAATAATAAAAATTGTAATAATAATAATAATAATAATAATAATAATAATTGTAACAATAATAATAATAATAATAATAATAATAATTGTAACAATAATAATAATAATAATAATGATAATAATAATAATTGTAACAATAATAATAATAATTGTAACAATAATAATAATAATAATAATAGTAATAATTGTAACAATAATAATAATAATAGTAATAATAATAATTGTAACAATAATAATGATAACAATAATAATAATAATAATAATAATAATAATGAGCTCCATCTTTACACCTTCATTAGATCACTGGATACAGAGATAAACATGTATTAATATACAAAATCCATAATTCAAACATCTACAGTAAGACTGTTTTAGCAGTATGATAAAATGACGCTGCAGCGAACAATCCCATGACACATGAACAAATGAGTAACGAAATAAAGCAGCCATTAATTTTCAAACGTAATTGGATTTGTATAAAGTAATCCACACGAAGGAGCGCTGTACGACCATATTGTCCCGCAGTGCAAACTAAAATTAAAAACATTTTCCTCCCGTTATATGGGCCCAGTCAAACGAAATAGTACCTTTGAGCATGCGCACATTGTGCGGATTGACATCATTCTGCACATGGTTACGGTCTCATCCGGGCTTTGGCTCTCCATTGATACATTCTATATTATCCAATTATTTTGGCAGCGGACAGCGGATGCCCTGATCAGAATGCGCTTGCGCAGTCTGATATGGGCTTTCGAGGTTCGCGCATGCCCCGAAGATACATTTGCGCTTGGTGTGGCTCAAACTCTAGTTGCCTTAAAATCAGATAGATAAATATGCATGAGCATACTGTGTAGATCAAGATCGAACTGCCCTTAAAAGAACAAGTTGATCAATGTCTGTCCTGTTTGACATTCCTTCATAACATTTTAGGCACATCAGAGAGACGCACCTCATTACGAAAACATGCCTATTCAAATATATTGAAAATTTTACCACCAAAAAATGAAAATTTTCAGATAAAAAAATTCTGATATTCTTCATATTTCTGCTCAAAATATAGATTGTAGGTACTCGTTAGAACCGCCTCGACGAGGCGGTTCTAACGAGTACCCACAATTTATGTTTTTGAGCAGAAATAAGAAAAATATTGTATACTCCTGTGAACCCTAGTTTTACTATATAAAAGTGGGGTATAAGGGGGTCAAAATTATATAGGCATGTTTTTGTGATGTCATAAGTACCCACAACGCGTGTTTTTGTATAGAAATCAAAACAAATTATTTATCTTGGTTCCTTGATAAACAACTAACTTAGGCATGGCATTTCCAACTGGGGATATTGGACTTTTGTCCTGAAGCACATTAAGACTGCGAGGCGCTTCTAAAGAGTACCCACGATATATGTTTTGTGGAGAAATTAAAACAAATAATTTTATCTTGAGACCGTAGAGATACGTGTATGTCAGTCATGTGATTTTCACCCTATGGAAAAGCCTTTTTATTCTGAAGCACGTTAAGACTGCGAGGCGCTTCTAAAGAGTATCCATAACATATGTTTTTTGGTGAAATTAAAACAAATTATTTATCTTGACACGACACCGTAGAACTACGTGTATGTCAGTCATGGCAAATTCACTCTATAATATAGAACTTTTTATTCTGAAGCACATTAAGACTGTGAGGATCTTCTAATGAGTACCCACAAGATATGTTTTTTTTTTTTGGTGAAATTAAAACAAATTATCTATCTTGACACCGCAAAGCTTTGTCTGTCATGGCATTTTCACTCTATAATAAAGGACTTTTTATTCTGAAGCACATTAAGATAGTGAGGCTCTTCTAATGTGTACCCACAACATGTTTGTTGGTGAAATAAAAACAAATTATTTATCTTGACTCCCCAGAGCTATTCAAGTCATATCATTTTCACCCAATAATATACGATTTTGTTTTCTTTTTAACACTTGTCATGCTGAATAAATTAAAATGCCTTGCCCACTTCTAATTTCCAGTCAATCAGATTACATGATCCGGGTTTTTGATAGAAATGCACACATTTACTGACAAACCGTGCAGATCCAGATCAGTTGGCTTCTTCAGAGGCCAAATGAAGTTTGTTTGTGTTGAGGTTTTTCGGCCCATTCAACCCAATGGGGTCATGTCGAGCGCGGTCAATTTACCTAATAACACGTTTACTGGGCAGGCTAAGTCCTCTAAGCGGTTAACCAGTATTGTGCACATTCTTTCGCCAGAAACTGACAACTGCCCTTCCTGAATCAGCGGAAGGGAGAGAATAACCGTAGAAAATATTTCATGATCTATCTCCACAAAAGAATGTTGCCGACCTCGGCGGGGTTGAACCCGCGACCTCCTGGTCCAGTCGGATGTGCATCCAGCTGCTACCGAGGCCGGCTGAGAAACCAACTGATCTGGATCTACACTGTTTGCTAAGACACGCCATGTCGTGTTCAGCAAAAGAAGGATTAAGCGTATTAAGCTTTCTTTCTTTCTTTTTTTCTTTCGTTTGAGAAATGATATATATTCTA